>CM039618.1:19919842-19950964 GCA_022457205.1 Saccharum spontaneum | reverse complement strand
GAAGCTCCGGGGATAGGCATCAGGTAGCAACACTCGCCCGCAAGCTTTCCCACAGCAAGGTTTTCCGTAGAGGAACCAAGGGCCACCCAACCAATGGAATAAAGGCCAGTATCCCCAGAGGAACCCAAACCAGCAGCGTCCCCAGTACCCACAGCAGTTTGGCAACCAGAATCAGCAGCGCCCCCAGCAACATCAAGCTAGCAATCAGGCGCCACGTCAGGGAGTGTCCACCAATGCCCCAATCAAGAGTGGCACTCCAGGCAACCCCAATGCATGCTAGAACTGTGGAGAGGTGGGACACTATTCGTACCAGTGCCCAAAGAAGCAGAACCGGTAGGCCCCGCAGAACCAGCAAAGTAACCAGAGGACCCAACGCTCGACCTCCGTTCACCGGCAAGGTGAATCATGTGTCGTCTGAATCAACTCAGGAGCCGCCTGAGGTTATGCTGGGTACGTTTAGCGTCAACTCCATCTCCACTACCATACTTTTCGATTTCAGTGCCTCGGCATTCTTTCATATCACAAGTTTTTTGTTAGAATGCATAGCATACCCCTGTGTGCCATGAAGGATCCCATGTTAGTAAATTCACCGAGGATAGCATGCCAGCAAATTATTGGAGCCCTTCTACTAGTATATTCCTAAGGGGGGGTAGCTTTTAAAGTAAATCCAATTGTTCTGAGAACCCGCTGGAATTGACCTCATCCTGGGGAATGGGTTGGATGAAGCAGCATAGAGCAGTGATACAATGTCAGGAGAAAATCCGTTGTTGTGACATCTCCAAGTGGTGATAGAATTTGTGTCGAAGTGGAAGTGAAGCTCAACCTATCACCACCGTCAACCAGTTGAGCGATGTTGCTAACCAGGAGAACCAGGTGGTGGATGAATTCCCAGATGTGTTCCCCGATGAACTGCCAGGTATGCCACCCGATCGCGACATCAAATTCCTTATCGAGCTTTTACCTGGAACTGCACCCATAGCTAAGAGACCATATAGAATGGGGGTAGATAAATTAGAAGAACTAAAGAAACAAATTAAGGAATTGCAAGAGAAAGGTTTTATTCGCCCTAGTTCTTCACCTTGGGGAGCACCTGTTATATTTGTTGATAAGAAAGATGGCACACGAAGAATGTGTGTCGATTATAGGTCCCTTAATGAAGTCACAATCAAGAACAAGTACCCACTTCCTAGAATTGAATGATTTATTTGATCAGCTGAAAGGTGCTTGTGTGTTCTCAAAATTGACCTCCGTTCTGGATATCATCAACTAAAAATTCGTTCATCTGACATACCTAAGACAACATTTACTACCAGATATGGCCTTTATGAGTATACAGTGATATCTTTTGGACTGACAAATGCACCTGCATACTTTATGTATCTGATGAACAAAGTATTCATGGAGTACTTGGATAAGTTTGTAGTGGTATTCATAGACGATATCCTAATATTCTCCAAAATTGAAGAGGAACATGTTGAACACTTAAGATTAGTCTTACAAAAACCCAGGGAACATAAATTGTATGCTAAAAGGAGCAAATGTGAGTTCTGGCTGAAAGAAGTATCTTTTCTGGGACATGTGGTCTCTAATGGTGGAATAGCCGTAGATCCCAGTAAAGTGCAAGGTGTGTTAAATTGGAAAGCCCCAGTCAATGTTAGTGAAATCCGTAGCTTTTTGGGATTGGCTAGGTACTATAGAAGATTTATTGAAGGGTTCTCTAAGCTAGCTAAGCCTATGACAGCCCTATTAGAGAAGAATGCCAAATTTGTATGGTAAGACAATTGTCAGGCTAACTT
The DNA here is from genome assembly GCA_022457205.1 of Saccharum spontaneum. Taxonomy (NCBI): domain Eukaryota; kingdom Viridiplantae; phylum Streptophyta; class Magnoliopsida; order Poales; family Poaceae; genus Saccharum; species Saccharum spontaneum. Next base: position 19,949,168 of record CM039618.1, on the reverse strand, counting down.
TGAGGAGCTAAAGAGAAGGTTGACAACAGCCCCAGTGTTGACCTTACCTGATTTAAGTAAGAGCTTCTCTATTTATTGTGATGCATCTCGCCTAGGCCTTGGATGTGTGCTTATGCAAGAAGGAAAGGTTGTGGCATACGCATCTAGGCAGTTGAGGAAGCATGAACTGAATTACCCAACACATGATTTGGAATTAGTCGCAGTTGTCCATGCTCTGAAAATCTAGAGGCATTATTTGATCGGACATAAGTGTGACATCTATACTGACCACAAGAGTTTAAAATATATTTTTACTCAGTCAGAGTTAAACCTAAGGCAACGTCATTGGCTAGAATTGATTAAAGATTATGATTTGGAAGTGCATTATCATCCTGGAAAGGCAAATGTTGTTGCCGATGCACTTAGCCGGAAGAGCTATGCCAACAGACTTCAGTTGACATTTATATCAGCAGAGTTGCGAGCTGAAATAGAACATCTCAATTTGGGTTTTGTCAATAATGTAGTGGAATTGGCCATAGAACCTACATTGGAGCAAGATATACGCAAAGGTCAGTTGGAGGATGAGAAACTAAAGGAGATTGCAGAGCATGTAGTGGTTGAAAAGGCACCAGGCTTCAGGTTGGATGAGAATGGTACTCTATGGTTTGGAAAAAGAATATGTGTACCGGAAGTGAAAGCTATCCGCGATACGATTCTGCGAGAGTCACATGATTCTGCTTATTCTATACACCCTGGAAGCACCAAGAGTACTTAGACCTTAAAGAGAAGTATTGGTGATATGGTTTGAAAAGAGAGTGGCTGAGTATGTGGCCATATGTGATACTTGTCAAATGGTGAAAGCTGAACACCAAAGACCTGCAGGATTGCTGCAACCAATGAAAATACTAGAGTGGAAATGGGAGGAAGTTGGTATGGACTTCATTACTGGATTACCCCGCACTCAACACGGATATGATTCAATCTGGGTAATAGTGGATCAACTTACTAAGGTAGCCCACTTCTTGCCAGTCAAAACCACTTATAGTGGCGCAAAGCTAGCGGAGTTGTATATGGAGAGAATAGTGTGCCTACATGGGGTTCCAAAGAAGATCGTATCTGACCGAGGAACTCAGTTTACATCGCATTTTTTGTGTAAGGTACATAGTGCTTTGGGAACAAAGTTAAATTTCAGTTCTGCATATCATCCCCAAACCGATGGACAGACCGAAAGGACCAATCAAATCCTGGAAGATATGTTGAGAGCTTGTGCTTCACAGTATGGTACTAGTTGGGATAAGAGTTTGCCATATGCTAAGTTTTCATATAACAACAGTCACCAGAAAAGTCTCAAAATGGCGCAATTCGAAGCTTTATATGGACGAAAGTGTAGAACACCTCTATTCTGGAATCAGACAGGTGAAACCCAAGTGTTTGGACCAGATGTCCTACCCAATGCAAAGGAACAAGTGAGGATGATTAGGGATAATTTGAGAGTAGCACAGTCTAGACAGAAAAGTTATGCTGATATCGGAAGAAGAGAGTTGAGTTTCAAAGTATGTGACTATGTGTATTTGAAAGTGTCACCAATGAGAAATGTGAGAAGATTCAATATGAAGGGTAAGTTAGCACCGAGATATGTGGGACCTTTCAAGATTCTGGAGAGACATGGAGAAGTGGCCTATCAATTGGAACTGCCAGAAAGTTTATCAGGTGTACATGATGTGTTCCATGTTTCTCAGTTGAAAAAGTGTTTGCGGGTACCAGAGGAGCAGATTCCCTTGGAGGAGCTTACTGTTAAAGAAGATCTCACATATGAGGAGTATCCGGTAAAGATTCTTAAAACTGCAGAAAGAGTTACCAGGAGCCGTACTATAAAGATGTGCATAGTACAATGGAATCGATATTCAGAAGATGAGTCTACATGGGAAAGAGAAGATCTGAGAAAATCTTATCCGTAGCTTTTTGAGTAAGCATCACCCAATCTCGAGGATGAGATTCTTTTAAGGGGGTAGAATTGTAACACCCTAAATTTTTCATAATTACAAAATAGTTAAATATGATTTATTTGTGTAATTGAGTGTGCATTTAAATATAGGGAATAATAAATTTTTTGTGAAATTAAAATTAATCATAAGGTTAGCAACTTGTTTTTGCACTCATGCTGTTGCATTATATTTTGTGTGATGACTAGTTTTATTCAAATGCCAAAAGGATTTAAAAATCTGTTGAAAATGTATTTGGAAAATCAAATTGGAAAATGAAAAGGAATACTTATTCATTTCCCTCCCTCCCTCCATTTCGGCCCATTGGCCTGTTTCCTTTCAGCCTGCTCGCCTTCCCCCTCTCCCTCCTTTCTCCCTTGTTGGGCCGGCCCGTCAGCGCTGGTAACCGCCGCTGCCGCTCTCTCCTTCCCTCTCTTAGCGGCTGACAGCCCGGGCCCACTTGTCAGCGCTCTTCTCTAACCTCCGCCCGCTCTCTCGGTCGAAGCTGCAACCGTCGTCCGTCGCCCCGCGCCCACGTTCTCCGCTTTGTGGGAGCGTCTCCCCGCTCCTTGGCCTCTTTTAAACCAAAGCCGGACCCACCCCGCTCCACCTATTGCTCTCCAGTTCGCAGTTCTCCCCTCCCGACCTCACCAAATCGTAGTGCAGCGCCCACCGGAGTGCCATCCGTCCCCACCGCGTCGGCATTCGTCTCCGAGCCGCCCTCATCCTCGTTTTACTGCTCGGTGAGCTCGCCTTCATCCCCGCTTCCTCCCCATGCTTTCATTTTCTTGTTTGGTGGCCTCTAGGGCCGTGTCCGCGAGCTCCGACGAGTTTCTCCACTGCCATCCATGGCGGGTGCCCCTCGGGCCTTCCCCGGCTGCACTTGTGACATGGTCGAGTTCTCCATCCCCTCTGCATCCTCCCCGTAGCCTCTATTTGGAGAATGGGGCTCGGTAGCGCTCAATTTCATTGCTCCGATGAGCTCTCTGCCGCCGGCCTTGGCGGGCACGCCGCGCGGGCCACCCCGTGGCCGTATTTTGTTCCGGGGCGAGTTCGCCTTCCTCCCTGCGTCACCCCGGTGCTCTTGGTTTTAAAAATCATGCACCATAGCGCCGGTTCGAACCACTCCGGCGAGCTCCCGATCGCCGGCCATGGCGGCGCCGCCGCCTCTTCCCCAACTCCGGCGACCCAGCCTCTCTCTCCTCCCCTCCATCTAATCGCGACCGTCCAAATCTAATCCAAAGGCCACGATCGATCCATACCCCTTCGCGGGTTCTATTTCTAAAAGAGCCCCTCAGTTTCTGGCATATCTAACCCACCATCCTTGGCGTATTCCCGAACTACGCATTCCCATTTTGAAGACCTCGTTTCTTCGGTTTATATGAAAAATACGTTTTCAGATTAATTACAGAATTGCCACTGTAGTAAAACGTTTATAAAATCGTCGTTTTAGCTCCGATTTGATCCATTCAACTTGTGTTAGTTTCATAATTTCATAATCTATGCATTAGTGCCACTGTTAGAACTGTGAGGAGCTTTTGAATTTCTCGATTAAGTCTAGTTTAATAGCTAGCTTTTGGAACCGTAAATAGCTCGTAACTTATGCGTTGTAACTCCGTTTTTCGTGCATTTCGCGTCGTTGTGATCATAGCGAGACGTAGATGATTTTGGTAAACATTTTATTCAGATTTATTTATTGTTGGTGTACTGTTCTAATCGTAGTCATGTTTTGCTTGTATGTCTGTTCTGTTATGCGTGCTGTACTTCGGGTTGTTCGAGTTCAGACGGTGAGGAGTACTTCGGGAATCCGGACACATACGAGGAGCAGCAGGACCAGCAGCAGCTCGTGAACCAAGGCAAGTATAGCATGGGCCTACCTTGTTGTCCTATTCATTATATAATATACTCATTATGCATGTGTCTAATATTGCTCGACTATAAGGACTTCCTAGCTCATTGACGATTGTACCTTGATTCCTATGGGGATTATTTGCATATGGGTAGAATGCTAGTGCTCTAACTAAACATGATCTACACTATGACTAATGGAACCAATGGATAAACACGATGGTAACAGTGGAACTATAGGGTGAAGGTGCAAGTGATGTTGATCATGTTGCCCTAAACCCTCCGTAAGGACTTATCTGTAGGACAAAATCTGGGACATACAATGCAACCGTGAGAGTTATATGGCTCTGACTTTAGCTCAGTAATAGGATCTTTTCTAGCTTGTTAGAGGTTACCCGAAAGGGTGCAAGAGGTGCTTGCCACGTTGGGTATAGAACTGCCTCTGTTCTGATGTGTATAGCCTGCGAGAATTGTGCCATCGAAAGGGGTTCTCTATATCTGCCTGCCGAGGAAACCTCGCGGCCCTAACTTGTTAGAAGAGGCCTATGGAAGGCTTCATAGTGTACCCTGCCTGCTCACCTTGGAAGTGTTAGGGGGTCGACGGGCCCCGAGCATATGGGCAACACGACTCACGGGTAAAGATGCACAACCTCTGCAGAGTGTTAAAATTGCTATAACAGCCGTGCTCACGGTCACGAGCGACCCAGAAAACTCACAGAATAAATGGTTACTTGACACGTGGATGACTTATGATGATGATGACGAGATTATACTGATGCTCAATTACTCTTCTTAATTCTAGTAGGTGATCATGTGGGTTAAATGGGAGCTTAAGCATAACTTAATAATTATTAATAATGAAATGTTGATCTATTAAAAGTGATAACTGCAGTCAACCGTGTCTATCCTTTTTGAGCCTCATGAATCCTCATACTATACTTGCGGAGTACGAGTGTACTCACACTTGTTATTATTTCATTTTTGGATAAAAATCCCGGATGGGTAACAGATGACAGTTTCTACGAGGATTTCTCGGAAGATTTCTAGGTTTGGGTCAACCAGTCGTCCTTCCCTGTGGAGCAGATACTTTGCTCAAGAGTGTTATTTACTTTTCCATTTGTTATGTTAAGAACTATGTGATGTAATTTCATGATGTATGTACACCGTGATGATACTCTTGTTAATTTGTCGGCTTATGTGTGCGACTATTCTTGGGACGCACATAAGATATATGCACTCTATATTATCTTTTAATTGAAGTGTGACACAGGCGTTCCAGATTTGAGTGGATCCTACAACCAAGCAATCATACGTCAAGACATGGGATGATGTCATCCATACAGGATCAGAAGTACATGACAATATTGATGTACATGCAGGAGGTGTTATGAAGGAACGTGGCAACAAAATTATAAAGACTTTTTTTTTGACCTAAACATAATATGAAAATTGTCTCTCCTGTTTTGTATATGACTATATATAATTTATTGAGAGAACAAAGATAACTAGGAATCATATCCTTATTATCTTTAGTATCCTGAGTACGAATCATAATCCAAATAGAAATAAACTCTCTATTATTAAAGAACGAAATTTTTTTACGCAAACAAAATCGTAGACCTTTCAGAGTCTGTACTAGCACCTTCCGTTTTTCCTCTTTTTTTCTGTCCCGAGCAGCACTTTTTCAGTTCCAAATTTATTTTTTTCCCTCCGTTCAGTTGCATATGAATCCTAATTCAAATACAAATAAATCTCTATCCTCTCTCTCTATCTATACCTAATATTAAAAAGGCAAAATTTCTCTCCACCTATTTTTTTAAAATATATATATATATATATATATATATATATATATATAATAGAAATCTAATAAAGAGGAAAGAGGGTAGAATTTATTTGTTTCGTTCCTTTTTCTGTTTTTTTTAGAAAAGAAAGTACAATTGAGCCTCTCGTCAAGAACATATTACATGCCTTATGTGGAGTAAATCTCTAATTCTCTACTCATGTGGGGTTAATACTTCATTGCACCTCCATTTAATATGGGCCTTGATATCTAACTACAATAAAGGTTGGCCCAATTAAACTAGACAAAGATAGCTAATATTCCCTCCGTTATCTTTTGTTTTTTTTTTTTTTGCGAACTCAGGCTTTCATTCATTCATCCAGGGGGAACAAGATTACATTCTTCAGTCAGCAAGTGATCAATACAAGTTGGGGCTACATGCCACTCACCCAACCTGATGACACTTGTGACTTGCTTAGCTAGTAAATGGGCAACTCGGTTACAAGACCGGTTTGCATACAAAAGAATGAACTCAGAAAAATGTAAGCTAAGCTCCTTGATCTCGCTCAAAATCGGCGCCAGAAACGATCTCTGATAATCTCCCCTCAACAACATATTGGACAACTCTTGGCAGTCTGTTTCAAGTTGCAGACAAGTTACTCCTCGATCTCTGGCTGCTTCTAGGCCATCTCTGCAGGCAAGAGCCTCCATCGTCAGTGCATCCAGGCCATGCGAATACCACCGAGCTCTTCCTACTACAAATTCCCCAGCCGAGCTCCGAAGGACAACCCCCGATGCTCCTTGGCCAACGTCTGCATAGAAGGCACCATCCACATTACATTTATGCCAACCTGCAGGCGGAGGCTTCCAACAATGCTTAACTGCATTTTGAATCACTGTCTTCGTTGCCTGCGACAACTGCCACAGGTCATACGCCGTGTCCACGGTCCACTGCACTGCTGCCCTGACCGACAGTTGCTGCTCACCGTGCCGACGCTGGTTCCGCTGCAGCCAAAGTGAGTACATGCCTATGATGAAGAGGCATCTTTCTCGATCAGAACATACCTCTGGGCACAAGATATCCGATGCCCAGGTTTCAGGGCGCAATCTTGGAAACTTGAGCCCCGACAGGAGCTTGAACTCCCGCCAAAACCATATTGCCGTTGTGCATTCCGTTAGAACATGCAGGATAGACTCCTTCTCTGCACCACACATTTCACAGTGCGCCGTGGGTTCGATGTGGCGCTGATGTAGTACTGCCCTAGCCGGGAGAAACTCATGTAGAACTCTCCACCAGAATACTTTGATTTTTGGGGGGACTCCAAGTTTCCAGACGCGCTCCCAAGTGATATCACCCGAGCCTCCCGGCGCCTGTAAGTCTCCCTGCTGATGGGAGTTAGCCAGAAGTCTGTAGGCAGATTTTACAGAGTACACGCCATGCTTCTCTGGCTCCCAAGCCCATCGATCCTCCCCCTGCGCTCCCAGTGGTATTCTCAAAATTGCAGCAGTGTCAACTGGTATGAAAATCTCCTGAATCAGCTCTGCATTCCACTGTCCTGAAGCAGTCAAGAGGTCCGACACCCAAATTACTTCCTGACCATCCCTTGGTGTCAGTGGCCTGGCATCAAAGTGCTGCGGTATCCATCGGTCTTCCCAAATATTCACTGAGTCGCCACCACCGATTCTCTTGATCAAGCCCTTGTCCAGCACCTCTTTGCCCACCCCGATAGCTCTCCACGTATGACTAGCGTGTTTCTTACGTGTGCTTCTTGTGAACTCCGAGTCATGGAAATACCGGCCTTTCAGTACCCGAGCACACAAGCTGTCTGGCCTGGTAATCAGTCTCCAGCCCTGCTTACCAAGCATAGCTTTATTGAACACATGTAGGTCGCGAAAACCCATTCCTCCTTTTGATTTATGCTGTGTGAGACGATCCCAGCGGAGCCAGTGTAAGTGTCTGTTGTCCGCTGAACCCCCCCACCAGAAATTTGACATGGCCGCTCTCATCTTCTTGCAAGTAATCTTCGAAAGGAGGAAGCAACTCATCGAATAAGTCGGTACTGCTTGCGCCACTGATTTTAGTAGTACCTCACGTCCAGCGCTACTGGCTGCCCGACCACTCCACGTCCCTATAATTCCTTTAATTCTTGTTGGCATAAACTCAAAGGATTCAGCAGTAGACCTCCCCACTGCAGTTGGTAAACCCAGGTATTTATCAGCTAGCGCCTCTGTCTCAATGTGTAGTTCATGCCGCACCACAATTTTCGTCTCCTCCAAACAATTTTTGCTGAAAAAAACTGCAGATTTCTCTCTATTCACAAGCTGCCCAGATCCTCGATTATAAATATCAAGGATTGATTGAATTCTGGTGGCCCCCCTCTGCGACGCTTCTGAGAACACGATGCAATCATCCGCAAAGAGCAGGTGCGATACCCATGGAGCGTGGATGCCCACGCGAACGCCTCTGGATAAAAACACTGGACCAACAGATTTAAATAGACATGATAGCCCCTCCGCACACAGCAGGAATAAATAAGGTGAAATAGGATCTCCCTGCCTTAATCCTCGAGATGGCCTAAAGCTCTCGGATAGAACACCATTCACTTTAATTGAAAAAGAAACTGAAGTAACACATCTCATCACCAGAGAGACAAAGCCAACATGGAAGCCCAACTTCAGCATAATTCTCCTCAGGTACTCCCACTCAACACGGTCATATGCTTTGGCCATGTCGAGTTTAATAGCACAGGCTCCTGATTTACCCTTCTTCCTCTGGTCATATGCTCCGTTATCTTTTGTTAGGCATGAGTAGATTTCACGCTTTTGATCTTTTGTAAGTCGCGAATCAGTTCCCAAGACATTCATTTAAAGCAGCTCGTGCATGCTTAATTAGCTCAACGAATAGTATTTGCGCATGCAAATGGAAACCAAACGGCCAGCCAATCGTGATGCATGTATGCGTAGGAACCCAAGCGGAAGCTGATGCATGCAAGCAAGTCAGAGAACCTAACCACTTTTCTTGGTATTTGAGATTCCATCTGTGGCGCCTAAGAAATGATAATGGAGGGAGTAGCTTTATATTACGACGCAATAATACGTCTCCTTATGATGCACGACATGTTTGCCATTAATATGAGTACTACTGGACAATAAATTATACATCCCGGAGCAACGCACGGACATGTTTTGCCAGTATATATAATGTCACACACGATCAGATCAGGACAATGCCCAACCAAGAGCAACAAAATAGGCCCATGCCCTTGTCCATCGTCCTACTCGTGATCTGTACCATTTGTCCCGTGCGGAGACCGTCTCTCTTTTCTTCGTTTCTAGATATAAAGATAGGCAGAGGAGATTGCTCCGTAGCGAAGTGACAAAGCTCCAGCTCGACATGAGATCGATTCAACATAGGGCACAGAGGTGAACTGGTGAAGTCTCGGTCAGCTGCTGTCATCCTATAGCTGGCTTGAATAGTTTTTGCATAAGCATCTACTGACCTCACCGTGAAGTCTCGGTCAGCTGCTGTTATCCTGCTCCGAATCTTAGAAAATTTAGAGGTGACGAAGAAGCAAGGCATCGCATGCATTTTCTAATCCGTATCTTGGATCAGCATCAACTTCTCCGTAGAATCCAGAATAATCTTCCACTTGCATTTTTATCTGCCGTCTCTCCCATCGTGTGGCCGGGTTTGCACGAGAAGCTGCCTCAGCCAAACACCTGGCTTCAGATAAAGTCTCACTTGGGTAGTCTCCTACACCACTCTGCGAGCTAGAGTAGATCGGTGAGGCCGTCTCCGTTCAGGCGTTCACACAAGCCAGACCTCCTCCTCGCGTGGTCGCGCCAGCTACCCCGCGGCAATGGACAGGCTCGGCGCCAATCCGGCGAACTCGTGCCCGCTCACGCCGCTGGGCTTCCTGGAGCGTGCGGCCACCGTCTTCGGCGACTGCCCCTCCGTCGTGTACCACGATACGGTCTTCACCTGGTCCCAGACACACCGGCGATGCCTCCGCCTCGCCTCCGCGCTCGTCTCCCTCGGCATCACCCGAGGCGACATCGTAAGCCTCGGTCGATTGCTCACCCCTCATCCCTGCCTGCGCGGGAAATTAATAAGTCTGATTTGCTTAAATCATTCCTCTGCGCATATAGGTGTCCGTGCTGTTGCCCAACGTGCCGGCCATGTACGAGATGCAGTTCGGAGTGCCCATGAGCGGCGCCGTGCTCAACAACATCAACACGCGCCTGGACGCGCGCACGGTCGCCGTCCTGCTCCGCCACTCCGGCTCCAAGCTCGTCTTCGTCGACCCGGCGTCTCTGACGCTCATCAGTGACGCGCTCAAGCAGCTCCCGCACGGGCACCCGGCGCCGCGCGTCATCCTCGTCGAGGATCCCCACGAGAAGGGGCTCCCCGCCGCCCCGGCCGGGTCACTGACGTACGAGAGGCTTCTCGAGAAGGGCGACCCGGAGTTCGCGTGGGTGCGGCCGGCCAGCGAGTGGGACCCGATGATACTCAACTACACCTCCGGCACGACGTCGGAGCCCAAGGGGGTGGTGCACTGCCACCGCGGGCTCTTCCTGATCACGCTCGACTCGCTCATCGAATGGGCGGTCCCGCCGCAGCCGACGTACCTGTGGACGCTGCCCATGTTCCACGCCAACGGCTGGAGCTTCCCGTGGGGGATGGCCGTGGTGGGCGGCACCAACGTCTGCCTGCGCCGCGTCGACGCCGCCGAGGTGTACGCCACCATCGCGGGCCGCGGGGTCGACCACCTCTGCGGCGCGCCCGTCGTGCTCAACATGCTGGCCAACGCCCCGGAGGGCGTACGGCGGCCGCTCCCGGGGAAGGTGCGCATCCTGACCGCCGGCGCGCCGCCGCCGGCTGCCGTGCTGCACCGCACGGAGTCCATCGGGTTCGAGGTCAGCCACGGGTACGGGCTGACCGAGACAGCGGGACTGGTGGTCTGCTGCGCGTGGAAACGGGAGTGGAACAAGCTCCCCGCGTCGGAGCGCGCACGGCTCAAGTCGAGGCAGGGCGTGCGTATGCCGGGCATGGCCGAGGTCGACATCGTCGACGGCGAGACCGGACGCAGCGTTCCCCGCGACGGGTCCACGATGGGCGAGATCGTGCTCCGCGGCGGATGCGTCATGCTCGGCTACCTCAACGACGACAGGGCCACCAGGGCGGCGATACGCGAGGACGGGTGGTTCTACACGGGGGACGTCGGCGTGATGCACCCGGACGGGTACATGGAGATCCGCGACCGGTCCAAGGACGTGATCATCAGCGGCGGGGAGAACATCAGCAGCGTGGAGGTGGAGTCCGTGCTCTACAATCACCCGGCGGTGAACGAGGCCGCGGTGGTGGCGCGGCCGGACGATTTCTGGGGCGAGACGCCGTGCGCGTTCGTGGGACTCAAGGAGGGATCGGCGGGCGCGGTGACCGCAGCCGATGTCATCGCGTGGTGCCGCCAGCGCATGCCGCACTACATGGTGCCGAAAACGGTGGTGTTTCGCGACGAGCTGCCAAAGACCTCCACCGGCAAGATCCAAAAGTACGTGCTCCGCAACCTTGCCAAGGAGATGGGGTCAACCCGGAAGGGCGCCAGCAACATCAGCAAGATGTAGGGATGTCGTCTTGCTTGGCGTGCTTTGCTGCACGCTGTTCTAGCAGTGTAGCATGGGGCAAGTACTCAAAGTGATTGATTCGGACCTCCAGCACGGGGCTTCGTGATAGAACTCACAAGCTAAGGACAAGGTGGATAGATATGATTGATACGGACACGTGAAGTTGCTACCTCTGTCTTGGAAAGATAAAACTATGGTATACGTGCCAGTTAATGGATTTCGTGTTTAACCAAGTTTCTACTTCGTAGTAAATAGTATTCATATTTATGACTTAAAATTATTTTATTATAAAAATATATTTCGTAATTAATCTAATAATATTTATTTAATATTATAAATATTTATATTTTTTATTTATAATAGGTTAAATTTGGTATACTAAAATATGATACTGTTCTAGAATTTTATTTTTTTTTAACGAAGGGAGTATCAAATTCAAAGTGATCGATGACCAATCAGTAGTACGTAGTCGAAGGAATGCTACAGTACTCTTAATGTTTTGATTTATTTTTTTAATAAAGTTTTGATTTTATTTTGTGTTGAGTTTATGTTGCTCAGCACTGCAGCAGCTTGAAATTTGCAATTGTTAAAATCATAACCCAAAAGTAGCTCCTGAAATTTTCTGAAATATTGTTTGTGGCTTAGTTGATGTCTGTGGAGCACGCTGGCGTCGCTATATACTCCCTCTGTCCGACGAAGCATGCAACTATGGGTTGCGTGCCAGAAAAAATAGTTCATGTTTGACTATGATTCTAATGAATAGTATAATATTCATATTTATGGCTCCAAATCAATTATTATGAAAATACATTTCGTAATTAATTTAATAATATTTATTTGATATTATAAATATTGATACTTTATTATCTATAATTGGTCAAACTTACTAAAACGTGACACTGTACTAGAATTGTATGTTTTTCTGGACGGAGAAAGTAGTTTTTTAAGGCTGCTAGGCTGCTATATAGTACTTATTATTTCACTTTTAATGGAAATCTTTTTTTAGCATCATTTTTAATGGAAATCTTTATCAGGGTGTTTTGACCTAAAAAAAAGTGCACTTGGGCCTGTTTCCTTTCTGGTTGTCCAGGTTACCTGTGCTCCGGCATTAAATTGGGCTGCTTACACCTCAAAATTCCAAGTCTTTTCACTCTCTCTCCATTACATCATTTTTTAGCCGCTTGCATGGAGTACTAAATGTAGGTAAAAAAAATATCTAATTACATAGTTTAGTTCAAAATCACGAGATGAATCTTTTGAGCCTAGTTGGTCCACGATTGGACAATATTTGTCAAATAAGACGAAAGTGATACTATTCATCAGATTGAAAAAATCTTCAATCTAAACAAGGGCAGGTAGTCCTGTATTCTAGCCTAGACTTGAGCATTTTCGGCTTGATCTGGCCTGCTGGACTGACCCGAGCAGTTTAGTGGACAGGGTCTGGAAAGCGAAATACAATGAAAACGCATTCTTGGCCTGTGTTTTATTTCAAAATTATTTTTACACTAAAAACTAGTGGCCCAACCGAAAAAACTCGTCCATGGTTACTGACTACACGTTTCATGACAGATTTTGCTATTTGTTATCTTCCACATTTTCAACAACCCAGTGCTTGCCACGTCACAAGAATCAAATAAACAACAATAATAATAAAATAGCAGCCCATGTATGTCACATGACACGGAATCTAGAAGATTTTTATAGTTGGGGCCGGTTTAGTTGTAAAATTTTTTGCAAAATGACACTGTAGCAAATTTCGTTGTTATTTGGCAATTAGTGTCCAATCATGGTCTAATTAGGCTTAAAAGATTCGTCTCGTCCATTTCGTCTAAACTGTGTAATTAGTTTTATTTTTTTATCTATATTTAATGCTTCATGCATGCGTCCAAAGATTCGATGTGACGGGGAATATTGAAAAATTTTGCAAAATCTTTTGCAACTAAACAGGGCCTTGTTATGTTCCGGAAGATTTGTACAGCTGTTATCTTCAAGAAAATAATAAAAAGAAAAAAACAGCCGAATGAAAGCTGATATCTAGCATCCGTACAGCACAGGTACACCTACTTGACGGACAAGAAAGAAAAGAAAACCAGCGCCCAAGACAAACCACGGCCATGTTTAGATTGCAAGTTTTTTCACTCTCTCTTCGTCACATCGAATCTAGGGACATATACATGAAACAGTAAATGTATATAAAAAAATAACTAATTACACAGTTTGATTGTAAATTACGAAACGAATCTTTTGAGCCTAATTAGTCCATGATTGAACAATAATTACCAAATACAAACAAAACTGCTACAGTGTCAAATTTCACTCTCTCTCTTCCATCTAAACAAGGCCCACATTCACACACACCAACGTAGATGACGGCGACGCCCAAAAAGTTTAACTTGACCAAGTTCAAGAGAATTTTCTGTGCCAGAATAATGACCAAAAGAAAGAACACGCAGTGCATGGCCATACACTCAATCACTCATACATGACCAAAATAGAGAATTCTCATTGTGTTTTTCTCCTTTTGATGACAGTCCACTTTGATTATCAATAGAACAGACCTTGAAAACCTTTGGCTCCGTATCATCAGTAGAGAACTCCTTTAGTTCATCTGTCTCATTAGCCTCACTCTTCTCTCCATCAGATTCATCATAAAAAAAATTGAGATCTGAATACATGAGACCGGGGGTAGGCACAACTCGCTCGCCCCCGTGTCGCCTCCCACGCGGGCGACACAGGAGACCCTCTTGCAACCCTAGTGCCGCCCCTCTCCCTTCCCTCCTCCAGTCGTGCCGCCGCCGGAGCTGGCCGTCGGCATGGCCGCCCGGCCGGCCGGGATGGCGGCGGCGGCGCCTCCCTCCCTCTCTTTGGTGGCGCGTGCAGCAACTGGCCGGCGGCCCTCCCTCGCGTGAGCTGCGTGGAACTCGGAGGGGGAGGGTTGTCGCGGCTATGGCGGCGCCGGCTAGTGCCCGTGCAGGTGCTAGGGCAACAGCGGGGCCCTCCTTCCCTCCATGTGCTCCTCTCCTCCGGTCTTCACGGTGACACGGCAGCAGGCAGATCCGGTGCCCAAGTGGCCGGATCCGGGTCCCTGGCGGCTCGATCCGGTGACAACGGTGGTGACGGCGGCAGTTGCTGCGGTGCGGCGGCCGCGGCCAGGCTCGTGCAGGCGCTAGGGGTGGCTCTCCTCTTGCCGCCCCTCCCCTAACGGCCTTGGCTGTTGCTGCGACGTCAAGACCAAGGCGGTGGTGCCGGCAGGGGCCGCCGTGTTCAGGGCCTGGCGTCCGGATCCGGTGGCCCTAGGGCTGGGGTGGCGCCCGCAATGGTGGGGCACGTGCCTCGCGTCTGCTGGTGGCGAAGGTTGGCAGCAGTGGAGGCAGGTGTCGGGCCTGGCGGCGGCGGTCGGCAACGGCCTCAACGTTCGGCCGGTGGACGCGCATGCGGTAGAGTGAGGCCGGTTCTCGGCACATCGTCTTGTCGACGGGGGTGGCTGATGCAACTATTCGGCTGCTGAGCGTAGCCGGCGCGTCGACGCCCTTCAGGCAAGGCTTCTGCTGGATGACTGGCAGCGACGATGGTGGTGACAGGTGTAACACCCCAGGTGTTTATCACCAATTAAGTAGTGGGTTTAAGCTCAAACATGATAGATTAGTGGAGATGACAATGCCAAAGTCAAACCTATGGAAATAAACCCTAACCTAAACTTGGATATTGCACCCTTACTTACATATAGGCTCAATTAAAAGATATATGCTTGGGTGTTGTTATCAAAATATCTTCACATGTCTCACATCAATAACTATCTATATTGATCCCTGGAAAAGTTTCATGAAGTTTGGAATCAAAAAGTCACATAAAATGATAAGTTCCATTCCTATTGGAATTTGCCCCATTAAGTTAATGGAACTATAGATCATCAACCAAGCTTTGCAACTTTGCCCAAATGACTCTAGATGAACTCTACAACAAAAGTCATGAAGGGTTCGTGTTGAGCAAATGTCAAGAAAATGCCCCGATTGGCCTAAAACCCTAGTTTCGGCTTTATCGAGTGGTTACTTTGACCAAAGTGAAAGTTTGACTTCTGTACTAGTTATGAGGTTTGACCTTAAACAAAAGTTGTAGTTGATCTTATGAAGAACAAACTTTATTAATTGGTCAAGAACTAGTTTGGCCCCTAACCTAGTCAAATAGAGCTCACAAGAATCAACTTAGTGCTGTTTTCATGGTCTCGAATTTGGCTAAGTCTGGAATTACAATGTCATTGTGGTTTGCATCTCGCGTTCTCCAAATTTTGCTATGCAACTTAAATTGGTCCAAATGTAAAAGTTGGAGCTTACATGATGGGGAAGAGCATACAAGAAGATGGCACCAATTGCAATTCATTTTGACCCCCATTTTGGATTGTTGCTCGTTGCTTTCAAATCGCTGACATTGTCAACTTTGGGGCTAATTATCTCCTAATCTGGGACACTAATGACCTTGCTCCCTAAATAAAAGTTGTAGAGCATTATCTGGGCAATAATTTTGTTTAAAGGCCCTTGGCCCAAATCGGAGAGCAACAAGCCCAAACTGGCGCCCCAAAGTGGTCTGAGTGATGCCTGCCAACTGCTCGACAGCTGTTCCCTTAGGGGAGGGCGTGGCGGCCATGCACCAGTGCACCTTCACCATGGATGCCGCATGTCCTCCTCTCTACCGTGTGTCCGCGCCTCACTTGGCATGCTGGAGCAACTGAGCGACCGCCCGAGCTCTTCCCCATCCCCCTTCAGTCCATTTCCTCTCCTCCTCGCGCGCCCAGCTCGAGCTTCGGAGCTCGCCGCCATGGCCACCGGGCCGAGCTCTAGAGCCACTATCGTTCCTCCACCGAGCATGTCCTCACATCCCCCTGGAGCCTTCAGCAGCACCGCCGGGCCTTACTGCATCATGTGTGCCGCTTTCCTCGGTCGCGCAGCTGCCTGCGGCATGCTGCCGCCAGAGTGCCGACCGACGGACCGACGGTTGCCGTGGCTAGTCCTGTCCGAGCCACGCCATTGGTGCCAGAGAGAGCGCGCAGGAGCGAGGGTGCTGTGCCGCCTCTCCTTCACCACCGGAGGTCGTCCATCTCGCCGGTAACCCGCTGCCGCCGGAGCACCGGCCACCGGCGCTGCCCGCCTCCATGGCCAGCTAACCGGGGGTCACCTCAAGCCGAGCTGAGTGGTCCCTTGGGTGCACGCTGGCCAGGGCATCGCCATGGCCCGCCGTTCGCCGCCGGCGCCGCCCTGCTACCGACCGAGCCGGAGCCGCCCCCATTCCTCTGCTCGGCCGTCCGTGAGGAAGAAGAAGGCATTCTCCCCCTCTCTCTGTATTCCTCTGTGTATGCATGACAGGTGGGTCCCTCGGTGCGTGGGTCCCTCATGTCAGGTTAAGTGGTGGCAGAGAGTGGTTACAGATCCGGGTGCACCTAACATTAAGTGGGGTTTGAGTAATTTTTGTTTTTGAATTTCAATTTCATGTTAATCTTTGAAAATCTATATCTCGTGATAGGAAAGTCCAAAAATAGTAAATGGGGACTTTTTGGAAACCTTGAGAAGAGATCTATGTAGTAGAGTCATAAAATATTACATGTTTGGAGATGGTTTCTGATGTCTTTATTGAAGTTTTAAAAATGCTCCAAAAATACTTATAAACTTGACCAGAGCAAGATCTGGAGTTTTAGAACTCCAAAAATAGTTATTCTTATTTTGTTAATTTTTTGATGACATGTACTTGCTAGGAAAAATATTAAACACCCTAATTATTCACTATTTTCTTAAGGTTTTGATTTGACCTTGATAAATAAGGAAATCCACATTATATTGCTTGTCATTTTTATATCTTGACTTGTGATGCTCCAAATGATGTGAAATTTTTATGGTAGCCTTGTTATGATATGTATGTACTGTGGTATAAATTTCTTGGTCACTGCTTATGGTATGATCTAGTTATGGATTTAACTTGTTTATGGCTTGATAAATATCTTATAAATAATATAGAAATGATAAAATGGAAAATGTTATTCCCTTACCTTAGTATGATGTTTCTCTATCATATTGATTCATAATATGGCCTTGTGTTCACAGAAAATATTGAGTGTTAAGTTTAACTTGCTCTCACATGATTATTGCAATAGCTATTTGTCTTTTTCATAGAGGTTGATATACTTGCCCAAATGGATTGAAATTTTGACAGTAGACTATTGGGAGCATATGTAGGCCACTGTAATGTTGGTAGAATTTATTGTGTACCTTGGATATGTGTTCCTAATTCCACCTAATTATCTAAGATAAATTAATAAATGTATTAAAATAATTTATTTAGCATTGGACACTATGTTTTATGATGTTCATTAGTCATGGGTGACATGTTGGTAAAGTTGGTTTTGTCCAATTATATGTTTGCAACATAAGTTAATAATTATTTCTTGCAAATAAGGTTTCTGGACAGATCTGGGAACTTAGCAAAGTTCTTCATGATAATGTACTTTGTTGTGAAAAGTTGTAGATAACTTATGTATCTAGCTGCTGTTAAAATTTGGTGGCATTTGGCCATGTGGTTTAGGAGTTATAGCTGTTTAAAGTTGGGTTACATAATTGCTTGCTCTCTGTCTTGTTAGACGAGTTTCTATGTTTGTGTAAATTCGACATGTTAAACTTTCGAATCATGCTGTGATGATTATAAATGGAATGTATAGAATTTCATAAGCTTTCTGTAATGTCTTATTGCATATCATTTGGATTTGTAGATCTCCAGATATGATTGATTTGTGAAGCTACTGTTTGCTTGTCTAGAAATTGATAAATTCCAATTATAGTCTTTGCTTGTATATTGTTAAGTGTGACTTATGCCTAGCTCTAGGTGTTTATTAGAACTTGGGTATGCTTGCATGATTTCTATAGTTATTGCACTTCTATGTATTCACACATGTGCATGGTTGCATCTCATATAGGTACGCTAGCAGAAACGTGTGAAGGATGTGGCGTTGGAGCCAAACCCGAAGACGATGTTTGGTGGATCCATCCCGAAGATAGAAGGACCGGACAGGTGGTAGATTGGAGGTTGCTCGTCAAGTGACTTCATCTGACATACTCTAACTTGAGTCAGACCAGGAGCATTATAAGCCTCCTACCTTCAAAGCAATTAATTATATTTATGTTATAAGTATTGTTGCATTAAGTGGTAGGAGTTGGTTGAAAACCTTGCTGCATTATATCATTCCTTGTCCAGATATATGAATCCTTGAATCCTACATAGACTAGGATCGAGTAGATGCTTAGCCCTGCTTTAAGCGGTAGAAGTCAGGTGATTTTCTGTCACCTGCGAGATGTAGGGATATTCATATATGACACGGTTGGCTATATTTGCTATCGTGGAATGGAACCATGTGTTAATAAAATGAAATGAGACCAGGTAGGATGACGATAGTGAAGCGACAAGGCATAGAGGTATTGGGTGTAGAACTATCCCCGTCTGAGTTGTTTAAGGACCGATTCGTTGTACGTCCTTGAGTCATGTTGAACGCAGTCTAACACTTAGTTGGTCGGATAAGTCGTTCTGACCGCGAAGCCGAGTAATATGGTTCAGGCCGGGAATCGAATGATAGGTTGCATCTTGAAGGAGAGAAAGGATGTGCTTGGGGACATTGGCGGGAGACCAAGGGGGGGTTAGAGTCCCTATCACCTGGCAGAGTGTCGCCCTTGGGGTTGCGACATCATTCGGACCCGCGATTCTTGAATCGTATGAAAGGTGGCTTGTGCGACCCTGGCAGGGGCCTGCACGGTGAGTGTTAGAAATACCCCTCCAGCTGGATAGGAATTCGATTCGAATCGCCGTCGCTCCCGGTTAGTGAGCACTTGACTTGAGCAGCGGCAACGTAGATTCCATTAAATTGAATGGATGGTTAATTGGATAACGATGGAAAGGTTGCCTCAATTTATACCTGCTATGGTTAATATTGTTTGCTCCTAATAAAGTGAGTGCTCTAGTATAGGTTCTAATATAGATGACAGGTTAATGATAATTAACTTGATGCTTAAGCATTAATGATTACTTATCCATATTAAGCTTTTATGCAAAATGTTGTCAAGCTAGCCCACTTTATATCAGCCTTGCATGATCCTTGGTGTCACTTTATTTCTGGTTTTTTACGGATAAGTCTAGCTGAGTACATTGTTGTACTCAGGGTTTTATCCCCACTTGTTGCAGGTTGTGAAGTATCATGGCTACTGCAAGAGTTGGTTGGCTCCTGCCTTAGTGGCGGAGTGTGATCACGGGCATGATCCTTCTAAGTTATCTTCTCTCTAATGTTTTTGTTGGAAGTCGACCTTGGTACTGGCATGTATTTGAAATCAGAGAAACATTAGTTTCCAATTACTTTGCTTCCGCTACTTTTTTTCAAGTTAAGTTGTAATAACTATGTTGAACTCTGATGTGAAATGGTTGTAACATGTGACTTGTTATGTTGAATCACTACGATCTTGGCTTGTATGTTGGTTGGTTTGAAATCCCTCGCGATTTCATTGGACTACCGGAGTTATATGGGCTCAAGTGCGAGAATTTGATCACTTCGGTGATTGTTTTTGTACTTGTGCTCTTATAATTTGGACGGTTCTGTTACAGCTGGTATCAGAGTAAGATTCAACATTAAACTTGTCGTATGTGTATTTAAAACAAGGATTTGTTTTATAAAATCAGTTTTATCAACTTATAGCTATATATAGGTTTGTGAAAACTGAATTCTAAATCTAAGTATGCTAGTGGTCAATTTCCTTATGTCCATATAAGGATTATTAGGTGGCTTATATAAGTACTAACTTGGGGGGTTTTTCATTTATGCATCTACGCCCAGGCCAAGGTACGTATGTGTATTGACTCTCCCACACTATGCTACCCGGTGTGTTAGATTGGTGGTAGCCTTCAGATATGAGATAGTCATATATGTCGCTAGTTTACTTTTATGCAACATCGCACCTACGCTCAAGTAAGTGTGAGTTTTGAGAGCATGACCGTACAAACTGCGGTCTAGGGGAGAGCTAGTTTTGGTTACTGGATTATTTATATGTTACACACATGTATATATGAAGGTACTTAATTGTGGGTGATTGATGATTCGTGTAGTTTTGGTGCTACATGTATATATACGGGGGTATATGTACATAGGAGTACTTAGAATTTTACTTCTCTGCTTTCATTGTGTGCTATATTGAGAAATGTTGGGCTGCAATGAAACTTTTATGCAGGTACGCTAACCACGAATGCGTAAGCCGAATGTAGTTGTCGACTAGCTATATATCGAGAGAGTGCGTGTTATGCCACCAACATAGAACGTGATCACCACCTTAGGTTGGCAATCTTGTGAGGATGAATAGGACGAAGCATGCATCATCATGATTGTTGCTTTATGCATAGCTATGCTCCTCTCACCGTTGTTCAAATGATGAGTAATTTGTAAGTGATGTGGTATACTATCTTCCTTGTGTGGAGTCAAACAAGAATGCTTTGTTCCATGTTGCTTGAATAGGAAATGCTTGAGAAAAATGTGTGCTTAGCCTTACTAGAAATAAGTGTGGCTACATGTTCGAACTTAGAGTTATCTTCTAGCTTAGCAAAGTGATGGATATGCTGTTCACCCAAGTGTTTGCCAATGCTTTAGACCTCACTTAAGTAATTATGGATTCTTATTAATGAATTAAATTGGTTGGTCTAAGGTAATAATGTTTAGAGCTACTAGAATGACAAGTTTGTGTGCTCTCTTGTTGAGTAGAACAAAGGCAAGCTTTGTTTTGCTTGTTGGACTTTGGCTGCTAGAACGATTCTGTTGTAGTGATGTTTTTGTGGTCATAATGGTGTTTTCTGTAGTTATGGAGAATACCAAAGTTGTAGCTAACTTACTTATTTGGCTTGTCCTAAAATTTCATGACCCTAGCCCTTATGGTTTGAGAGTTATAACTTTTAGAAGTTTACTATCAGGTTTTGCTCATGCTCTGAGTAGATCTGAATGTTCGATTTGTTTGACCTGTGTGCATATGGAATCAAGTCTTGGGGATAATAGAAGAAGTATAGTACTTTTTCTAAGCTTTCCAAAATGTCCTATAACACTAATTTTGGTGGTCTAAATCTCTAGTTATGAGCTTGCAAAGGGGAATGATAGAATCTGTCCAAATCTGGGCAGAGATGTCTTCTTTATCATGTTTGGCCTTGTTAACTGTAGAATCATCTTAATATGATAATAAGAAAGTTATAGACAAATTAATAAGCTTTACATAAAGTGAAGGCTCAGCCTTGTTGTGTCTCTAGAACTCCAGTTATGTATTTTTGAAGTTCTTGTCAGTCTTCTGTCCATATTGGTACAGATCTGAAACACTAGCATTTTTGGTCATGTTAACCTATGAATTTGCTTTTGTTATGAATAACTAAAGTGTATTAATCTTCCTAAGCTTTCTAGAAAGTCTAGGATCACCTTTGTGGGATGTCTCCAACCTCAGTTATGGTTGAAACAAGTAACCACGGTGTTGCTGTCCAGATTCTGTGCCCATGCTAAGTTAGCCACCTTAGCTAGCGTTTGTTTGGACTAAACTTATAGTTAGTTCTTGCTTTAGATAAATGCTTGTTATGGGTGAGCTTTTTGCTTGGTAATAGTTGCTTGAGCCAATTGTTTAAGCTTCTTCATGTGTTTGCTTGAATTTATGATGCATGGATGTATGCTTGTTACTTTGGGTAAAGCCATAGTTATCACCTCGTTTGTCCTCGGTAAGCATACAAAGGTCACATAGCTTTATCCTAGAACAACGTTCACGTTACGTAATTGTATGGTTGTTGTCTTCAATTAGGTTCTATCTCTTAGGAGCCTGAGCCTGTAGACATGGTGGTTATCCCTTGAATGTTTGTATCCATACCGTTGCTTGACCGAAAGCCCAAAGTTTTGTTCTCCTATATGTTTGTCTAAGTCATGGATGTTTTCCAACCCTTTTTGTGAAGACCATTATCGACTGATCAACCAAGTTAACTTTTATCAACGCTAGCCTTTGACCATGGTTCGTACGTTGCCAGTTGTGGAGACTGTACCCAAATCCATGTTGGACCTTCCGGTTATCTCTCCCAAAGGTTAGCTAGTGTGACGCAACGTCTCTCTGCTATGGCCTCTAAATCTTGTGCTTGCAAATTCGTGCATCCACCTTATCGACTCAATCTATGACTACGTATCGGTTTTTGCCTTGAAATTTGCTTAATTCGTCTCCCACCTTCACAAGTCTCGGGATGTTTATCAGTCTTGATCTCATGTTGTTGCCCAACATGAATGAATCTCCTATTAATCTTTTATCTGGAACTCACCTCGGTGGACTCAAGTCGTGCATAGAATTTAAGCAAGAGTCAATTGCTTAGTTGTCTTTGGGAATTGAGCTATGTCCCTTGTGGTGTGTGTTAATTTTTGGATCGCCTCCTCGTTGATTCTAAACCTTGTGACTACCTTTACTTGCTATCCCTCCTTGGTATGGTGCTTGTTCGGACAACCCAATCTGTGTCATATGAAATTCCTCATCGAGTGTATGTTCAGTAATGGTGTTATGAGTAGCAACTAATGGTGCCGCGACGAAACCGAGAGCCTCCTGTGGGTGCACACACAAGGTTGTGCTGCTTGGCACGTGCTGGTATCATGGTTTCTAATCATAATCTATTGCAGAACAACACTGATATGATTTTCACGTGACCTTCTTCCTTGGTTGTCTTTCCATATCTTATCAAAGGACCCTTATATTTGACCAAATATGGTAGAGCTTCCTCCTGAAGTTATTAAGAGGATAACCTTTGAAGAACAGGTCACCGACATAAACATTAACAGACTGCAACATGTGGTGGCCCAATGACTCTATTTAGTTGCCCCCGTATTGACAAACGCCATCTAGTAAGTAGGTATCTCATCTCTATTGGATAAAAAGGACACACAACACTTAATGTTGGACAAGTTATCTGTGGGATGAGAATCGATTGTCGCATTGTGCAGATGACCGGAGCTATCCAAGTCGTAACCTTGGGTGCATAATGACTATACAATCGAAATCAATCATCTCTAGTGTGACTCCATATCTGCTGACTCCAATGGCAACCGTCTGTTCTGCGTCAACCACAGTTGTTGTGGTCAAGAGTGAAGATTTGGAACTTTTTAGTGTTGAGAGACAACTGATTAGTTACCAATAGGAAGGTTAATCTCTAGCTAGGTAACGACCCTGTGGTAGCTACGAAGGCTATATCTTACCGAGCAATAACCAACAAGAAGTTAATCAACTAGCCAGCAACTTGAGTGCTACTTTATCTTTCACAGCCGTTGTGACCAAGTCAATTCCATCTTGGACAATCACACAGATAGTGCAAGGTGTTCTATCAGCTAAAGCGAAGAATTAGAGAAAGCATGACATAATTTCAAATTAGTATCCATGTGCCCTTGGGTGCCACAAATGGTTTGTTCATCACTCCATTGGACGATCTCTTAAGTGGTCTTAAGGATCCTGTTGGACACCCTTTCGCTTTGCTTTTATGCTCTCTCATCAACAATTATTGGGACAATCAAGGGTTCTACGAGTAAATTTGCAAATTGAAAGCAATTTGAAAAAAATGTCAAACAACAGATTTCCCATCTTAGAGCTGATGTTTGATCCTAAAAAGGAAGCCTCAAGGTGAAAGTTGGCCTGACAAAGTTGCTACGCTGCAAGTCAACTCAGCTTACAGTGCAACTAAGTCACGAAGGAAAATTTTTACTCAATCGCTTGGTGGTAGACTACTCCCCGCGGTTAAGTGAATAATTACAACTTTTGTTGTCCTTAAGGCCTCGTTACATTTTTCTTTGGGAATTATTTTCCAATGATGACATACTTTGGTACCTTATACATGTTTTTACCCAAGAGGCTGCATCTGATTCAACTCAGATAACTGTTGTCTTTGGATAAAAGAATCTTATTAGATAATTGTTGGCAGAAATAGGAAGCCGACAGAGTCAGCTATCACATTCACCGACCATCGATAGACTCAGATAATACAGTGTTGTCATCAGAGAAAGAGAACTGCACGCATGGAATAGTAAGTAGCTTTCCATTAGTTGATATATGAATGTTTGAACATTTACGACCAACATAGACCCTATCTATTGGTTAGTCAGTATCCTATAGCCTCAGAGTATAATTGTCGTCTATGATCTCACCCTTTTGGAAGGTTGTACTCAAGCCATTTTGGTAGAGAACTGCTTTTCAAAACCATGTGAACATAGAGCCATTTCAATGAGTATACTTCTGAAAATTTTGATCTAGTGTCAAGTTCATATGGCCTATGTTGTGCTCATTAGAGAGTCAGATACTTGTGAGTGGTTCACTCATGGACCAAATGATCTCCGTACACTGAGAATGCAGTACGAGCTATCTTGGATTCCTCCCAAAGTAACAATGCTTCATGGAAGTCAATGAAGGAAATTCTTCAGACAAATTTTACCATAAAGAGTAAGTATCAGAAAGTGCCTTTGACCAAATTGTTCACCGATGTTGAAGCTTTATAGCTGAATGCTATAGCAGATGTTGGGAACTAGATAACTTGCCTCTCTTCCATAAAAGGTCTTCCATTCCGAATCTCGGGACGCGATTCTTTTAAGGGGGGAGGGTGAAAGCATCTAGGCCCCAAGAGTTGGTTTCGGCAATTGATGACAATGCTTTATTACCATGACTAACGTGTGTTTTGCAGAAACTTTGGTAAGTTAGGTCATGGAGATGATAACTGCTTTGGGCACTATGGTATTCATGCCCCTTGATGGAAATCGTTTCGGTTTTCAAAGGATTGACGTCGAGATTAAGGACGGTTAGTTCCGGATGTCAAGGTGTTGAGATACATTTGGAATAGTCGTTAGGATCTTCGCTTTTCCCTTTGGCCATACTATAAAGGGGGGCATGAGCGAGTAACTTGACCTAGGTGAGTCTCATGTTTAGGTGTGGTGCACACTTGTCAAACTTAGCACTAGGAAGCTCTAGAATAGCTCAAAGTCAAGTTGGAAGCAACTTGGTTCAAGTTGCGTCACGTTTCGGAGTGTTTAGAGGCGTTTTTCCCTTGACCAGACGCGGTGCCTAGCTTGACCGGACGCGTCTGGTCAGTACTAACCGCTAACTGTGTCTCGGCGCTGACGACCGGACGCGGCCCTTGCGAGGACCGGACGCGGTGTTCAGGCTGACACGTGTCACTTGAGGGAAACTACCTAATCGAACGCGACAGGAGTGTGATCGGCGCGTCCGGTCACGTTCCAGTAAGGTACTTTGACGACCGGACGCGTCCGGTCATCACGATCAGACGCGGTCGCGCGTCAGGTCAGAGTACAGTAAGCTCTCTGCACGATCGGACGCGTCCGGTCACCCCTGTTCGGCGCGTCCGATCACTCAGCCGTTATTTCTGGTTTTGACCGTTACGAGCGACCAGCGCGTCCGGTCACCTCGTATTTTGCTGAGTTGGTAGGTAACAGTTGGATTTAACTGTGGGGGTGTATAAATACATCCCCACCACCTCTTTGAGAGGTCTCTTGCTCATTTGTTCAACTGAGAAACATCTTTGGAGTGCAAGAGAGTGCAAGAGCTCTAGTGAGGATTGTGTTTTGAGAATCAAAGCTTGAGAGTCCTCTACTAGTGAATAGAGAGTAGCAAGTGTTCATCCATCTTCTCATTAGGCTCGTTGTGGTCGAGTGAGAGTTCTAGCTTGTTACTCTTGGTGATCGCCATCACCTAGACGGCTTGGTGGTGATTGGGAGTTTGGTGATCATCCGGCGGAGCTTGTGGATGACCCAACTCATCTTGTGAGCGGTTTTGTGTGATTCACCGCGACGGAGTGTCAAAGAATCAGCCTGTAGAGAGCACTTGATCCTTGCGCGGATCAAGGGGGAGCTACACCCTTGCGTGGTGCTCCAACGAGGACTAGTGCGGAGTGGCGACTCTCCGATACCTCAGAAAAACATCACCGTGTTCCTTGCCCTTACTTTCAAGCATTTACTTTCTCGTATTTACATTCATTGCTTGATTTACTTTCCTAGAATTGCCATGCTAGACTAGGATTGGAAACTAGGGTGCAAAACTTTTAACAGTAGAATCTCTAGGAACACAAGTAGGCACTAGGGGTGAATTTCGGCTTGTAGGATTTAATTCTTGCAATTAATTTTTAGAAAAGCCCAATTCACCCCCCTCTTGGGCATCTTGATCCTTTCAATTGGTATCGGAGCCAGGTTGCTCCTAATTTAGGCTTTACCGCCTAGAGCAAGATGTCTAACGGGGAAGGACCACCTCCCACCTTTGAGGGGGATGATTTTCCATATTGGAAAATCCGTATGGAGGCGTACCTCGAAGCCATAGATGTTGGGTGTCTTAGAGCCGTAACCCAAGGGCTTCCCGCTATCAAGGATCCTGCCAACCCAAGTGGTGACGAGGAGAAGTACGACCAGTGGAATGCAAAGGCCAAAAATGCACTCTACCGGGGCTTAGGCAAGGATATCTTCAATCGTGTGCGTAATGCAAAGAACGCTCATGAATTGTGGGAAAACCTTTGTGCTCTCCATGAGGGAACTAAGAGTGAGCGTGAGGAACGCTGTCATATTGCTTTAAAGAAAATCAATTCTTTTGAGATGCTTCCCAAAGAAAGTGCTAATGACATGTACACTCGATTGAATGTTCTTGTAGAGGACCTCAATGCTCTTGGGCTCACTCAAATGAGCCAATCGGATGTTGCAAGGAAGATCTTGAGTGTTCTTCCCGTTGAGAAGTATGGTCACATTGTCACCGTGCTTCACCAAAGTGATCTCTCCACCGCAACACCGACACAAGTATTGGGGAAGATCAATGCTCATGAGATGTACATGCACATCACTCCGGAAGAGGGCTCATCATCTTCCAAGAAGAAAGACTTGGCCTTCAAAGCTAGCCATGACAAGAAGAAGAAGGGCCAAGCCATGATGGTGCAAGGGAGCTCAAGTGAAAGTGACATTGATGATGAATCACTTGCACTCATGGTGAGGAAGACTACCAAAATGCTAAAGAAGCTCAACAAGAGTGGCATCAAGTTCGATGGCAAGAAAAAGAAATTTTTCACAAGTAGCAAAAGGAAGCTAATCTCAGAGATGGATTGCTACAATTTTGGTGAACTTGGCCACTTAGCTCATCAATGCCCTAGACCTCCAAAAAACAAGTACAAGAACAAGAACAAGGGCAAAAAGAATGATTCAAGTGATGAAGAAGAAGAGAAAAAGAAAAACAAGCCATACAAGAAGAAGGATGGCAAGAAGGAGTTCCACAAGAAGAAGAAGGGAGGAAAGGCATATATTGTTGGTGATTGGCTCATCGACATTGAATCATCTTGTGAGTCCTCCGGTGATGAGAGCGATGATGAGAAAGAAAAGGTTGCCGCATTTGTGATGGGGACATCATCTTCACCGACATCTTCATCACCACCTTCACCACCACCTTCACCGTCATCGTCCACTACTCACCTATGCCTTATGGCCAAGGGTGAACGAAAGGTACAAAACAATGATAGTGATGATGATAATGATAGTGATAGTGATGATGAATATGACGCACCTTCTTATGATGAACCTGTAAAATTGTTGAACAAATGCACAAAAAGCTTCTAACAAAGAGCTTCAAAATGAAAATGACTTGTTAAGTGTGACAAAATCGTCCACTACTCACCTACTCACCATCATAAGAAGGACTAGAAATGAAAATGATGAACTTCAAAATGAAAATGAATCACTCTCATCCAAGCTTGAAAATGCACAAAAAGCTAGTGGTGAGCTCAAAGATCAAAATGAAATTATGTCTTCTACTCTCAAGGAGCTCAAAACTTCTAACAAAGAGCTTAGAGATCAACATGATAAACTTGAGAAGAAGCATGATGAGCTCATCACTAGGCATAACTCTCTAAAAGACAAATATACAACATTGAAAATTGACTATGATAGTCTTGTGGTTGCTAATGAACTTTCTCTTGAGACACATGATGCTACTAACAAAGTTGTTAAGTGTGACATAGCTACATCATGTGATGACTTGATCATTGAAAGCATTGAGCAAGGTTCTAGTAGCAAAGGCAAGAGTGTGGTAGAGTCAAGCAACTATGATGATTATGCCAAGATCAAGAGTGAAAATGAGAAGCTTGCAATTGAGAACAAGAAGCTAAAAGGTTTGATGGCTCTTGAGAAGCAAACATCAAATGAGTCACTCATTGAAGAAAACAAAAGGCTAAAGCAAGAGAAAGAGCATCTCAAGACCGGCCTAAGCAAGTTCACAAGAGGCCAATATTTGCAAAGTGAGCTACTCATGAACACCGTGATGAAGATGGATAGAAGTGGTATTGGGTACTTGGCAAATCAAGAGAAGAATGCTAAAGCTCAACAACAACAAAGCAAGTCAAAGCCCAAGCCAAAGAGATGTGTTGAGTGTGGACAAGAAGGCCATTTTGCTCATGAGTGTAAAACACCACCACCACAACCCTTGCCCAAGCATGCTAGATCTTTTGCCTTCAATGCTCATTACATGCTAAGAAAAGATTCAAATGGAAAGATGAAAGTTATGTTCTTGGGTCCCCCAAACAAGAATAGGCCAAAGAAAATATGGGTTGCCAAGTCACTAGTTGAGAAAGTCAAGGGTCCCTCTCAAGTGTGGGTCCCTAAACAAAAAGCTTGATCTCTTGTGTGTAGGTGAACTACAAGACCGGTGGATCTCATTGGGTTATTGATAGTGGTTGCACTCAACATATGACCGGTGATCCTCGTATGTTCACCTCCATTGAAGAGAATGGGGTATGTCAAGAGAAGATCACATTTGGGGATAATTCAAAGAGCAAAGTCAAGGGTATAAGCAAGATTGCAATATCAAATGATCACTCACTCTCAAATGTGCTCTATGTGCTTCATTGAGTTTCAACTTATTATCCGTTGGGCAACTTTGTGACCTTGGTTTCCAATGCTTGTTCACACCTAATGAAGTGGTTGTTTCAAAGATAGATGACCAGCAAGTGATATTCAAAGGCTTTAGATACAATAATCTTTATCTTGTTGACTTCACCTCCGAAGATGCAAACTTGATGACATGTT
>CM039618.1:19861091-19919742 GCA_022457205.1 Saccharum spontaneum | reverse complement strand
ATGTCTATGATTGGTGAGCTCACATTCTTCCTTGGTTTTCAAGTCAAGCAAATGAGAGAAGGGATTTTCATCTCTCAAGAAAAATATACCAAGGATCTTCTCAAGAGATTCAAGATGGAAGAATGCAAACCAATCAAGACCCCAATGCCATCTAATGGACATCTCGACCTAGATGAGGGAGGTAAACCGGTTGATCAAACTCTCTACCGCTCTATGATTGGTAGCTTGTTGTACCTTACCGCATCTAGGCCCGATATCATGTTAGTGTGTGCATGTGTGCTCGCTTTCAAGCGTGCCCTAAAGAACCTCACTTAAGTGCCATAAAAAGAATCTTAATATATCTTAAGCACACCCCAAGCATTGGTCTTTGGTATCCCAAAGGTGCTAGATTCCAACTAGTTGGCTATTCCGATTCGGATTATGCCAGTTGCAAAATTAATAGAAAAAGCACATCCGGAGGGTGCCATTTGCTTGGGAGGTCTTTAGTATCTTGGTCATCTAAGAAGCAAAATAGTGTGGCTTTGTCCACCGCCGAGGCGAAATACATTGCCGCGGGGGCTTGTTGTGCACAAATCTTATACATGAAACAAACCCTCCTAGACTATGGAGTTGTTGTTGAAAAGGTGCCACTTTTATGTGACAATGAAAGTGCCGTTAAAATTGCTAATAATCCGGTACAACACTCTCGCACCAAGCACATTGATATCCGCCACCACTTTCTAAGAGATCACGTTGCTAAAAATGATATATCACTAGAAGGTGTAAGAAGTGAAAATCAATTAGCGGATATCTTCACTACACCTTTAGATGAGGCTACCTTTTGTAGGTTGAGAATTGAACTTAATGTGCTTGACTCTAGTAACTTTAAAAAATGAGCTTGTGTTGTCCCGAGCATTGCATTGTATTATATGTCACGTTTAAATTTCCCGCAATACATCTAGGGCTTGGCTAACACGGCTACGATAACCCTCCTTTGGAGGAGTGAAGAAGCCTAACCGTGGATCAAACTTGTCAAGCAACCTAGCTTTACTTACTTGTATTGCATTGCATATGCATGGTTGTTGCTTTGTCGTTTCTTTTCGGTTTGGCTTTGAGCAACCTCTATATTCGTCCATGAATAGAGAGAGCATTTGACGCTCCTAAGGGTTCACAAACTCTATTGCATGGCCATACGTTGCTCCTCGGGTGTTTGTTGCCTATTTTCCTAAAAACAATACTAGCCTAAGGCAAATTATTTTGAAAAATTTGAGGGTTTGAGTGAGGTCACTCATATCAGGTTCCAATTGGTGTTTATTTGTGTCTCTTTGAATTAGAACTTGATTGGGAGAAGTCGCGTCGAAGTTCGGATTGAAGAAAGGCGAAAATCAGTGACCGGACGCTGGACCGGACGCTGCACCGGACGCAGTGATGCTTCACCACCGCGTCCGGTCCCGGCGACCACCAGCGCGTCCGGTCATCTCGAAGACCTTCTCCTGACCTTGTGACCGGACGCGCAGCTGTTGACCACCGCGTCCGGTCCCGGTAACCACCACCACGTCCGGTCATTCGCGATGACTTTCCCGGATAACCCTCGATCGGACTCTGTCCGCGTCCGGTCAGTCCTAACCGGACGCGTCCGGTCGCTCCAAGAGCTTACTGGAGTGTGACCGGACGCTGCACCACCGCGTCCGGTCAGTGCGTGCCGAGCGGATCTAATCCCTCATATAACCTTTTCGTCTTCGCTCGGCTTCTTTTCAATCCGCCCGCCGCCGTGCCCTAATTGCCGACTCCTAGCCCTAACTCGCCGCCACCGCCGCTCACCGTCGCGCCGTGCTCCTCCTCCTCCTCCAGCAAGCCGCGCTGCACCGCTCCTGCCCGCGCATCGCCGCCCTAGCCCGCGCCATCCGCGTCTGCTGCCCCGTCGCGCCTGCTACCGCGCTGTCGCCGATCCACCGCGCCGTGCTGAGCTGCCGCCGTTGAGCCGCGCCGCCATCACCTGCGCCATCTCCGGCCCTTGCTTACCTTGCCTCGCAGCTTCCCGAGCTACCCTAGCTTCGTCATCATCCATCGCCGATCCTTTAGCTCTAGGGTTTGCCCTAACCCTCGCGTTCGAAGGTGAAACCTTGTTGTTCAACGTTTTCAATCTTTCAATTCCTTCGATTAGGGCTTACCTTGACCGTCGTTTCATCGCTTATCATTGTTGTTACTTGACTCAATCCTTTCAGTGCTCGTCCGGCGTATTCGGGAAGTCTCGCGAACTAGGTCATCTTACCTCTTCACCGGTCTTCTCGTCGATCCGAGGTAGCCATCACGTTTCGATTCACTTCTTATCTTTTATGCTTGCTATCTCTAGGGTTTCGTACCTTTTAGACTATATATGTTGCTTATAGTAGATCCATCTATTCCGTCTTTTCAGCGAGTTTGTCGGTGTGTCGGGGTGACTGCAGTTCTATGCTTGAATCCGAGGCCAAGCCTGCGGATACGGTTTGAGGCCAAGCCTCTTGAGTGTCAGTTCACAATCTTTCAGAGGTTCTCGATAGTTGTGAGTATGGTTCGCTGCAAGAATGCCGGGGGTGCTCCGAGTGACGGGGATGAGAGTCCACCCCGTATGTCTGAGGTTGCGCGTGGTAAACGCATTAATGTTATGGCCAGAAAGAAGAAGAAGACCCTTACTGATGCAGAGATCGCTCAGGCAGTCGCCGATGCAGCTGAGCAGGCAGAGAGGGGAGGCAGGAGCAGTGGTATTCACATTGGCGAGCGTCGCTTTCATCTTGAAGGTCGACAGCTCGGTACAGAGGCCACAGAGGGCACAGAGGGGACTGAGGATATGTCAGTTGATCCACCTGCAGAGGCTACAGAGGAGACAGAGGAGCAGCCAGCTCAGACTCCACCACGTCGTCGTTCCACTCGTACACGAGCTCAGGCGACTCCTAGGCCAGAGGGCCATCGTCGTGGAGGACGTCCACCTCCCAGGGCTCGAGGTTCACCCCCAGTCGAGCACTTTGACCTGAGGGGTGCTACAACACGACAGGTGCAAGGCTTGAGATTTGTTGAGGTCACCCGGTGGTTCCCACCTCAGAGGGATTCCAGAGCTTCAGAGGGATTCTATACACCTCTACTGGAGGATTTCTACAGAGCCTATGTTGACAGTGGCATTGCTTTTCGACCACAGAGGGTTTGTCGCATTGAGTCTCTTGTTGAGGTAGTGGGTGAGCAGCTTCGTCTGCACCTGTCCTTTCTTCTGGGCTTATCTGACTTTCTTGGACGGACAGGTGCATATTGCGCCACTTGGGTCAGGGAGTTCTATGCTTCACTTTGGATTGATCCGGCCCATGAGTTCATACACTTTGCATTCCGAGGCCGTGACCGCAGACTGTACAGCACCAGAGTGCGGGAGATTCTCAGACTCTCAGCTTTAGACACAAAGATTCATCAGCTTTGCTTTGGTCAGACAGCTCCACCTAGACGCCCTCATGGCGGGACTGTGCCTCCTACAGATCTGATCCGACCCTGCTTTCGTGAGCCTTTTGGTGAAGGGTCTCGTCGCACACCTGCTAGCTTGACACCGCTTGCCCGAGTCCTAGATGCTATTGTCAGGCGTACACTTCTTCCCAGGCTGGGCTACAGAGAGAGATTGACCAGGATGCAGTTGTGGGTTGTACACCACCTCCTCTCACAGATGTCGTTTGATATATGGGATCTTATGCTTAGTGAGATGGAGGACACCCTGGCAGAAGGCTTCAAGGGACACCGTCAGCTGCCCTATGCTCATTGGATTTGCTTCATCATCAGATCTGCACTTGAGCTGCCTTCAGAGATTAGAGCTGAGATATCTGATACTACCACTGCATTTCCAGAGTATGATATCCGTCAGCTATGGGCTTCGGTTACCAGAGAGCAGGCCCCTGTGCCAGGACAGCGAGAGAGACCTGAGGTGCCTGAGACAGCAGCTGAGCAGGACGCGACCGTTGAGGGTCTTGCTGAGGCAGAGCTTGCAGATCTAGATGCTCACCCTGCTGATCTAGCTGAGGATGAGGCCTCTGACAGCACTGACGAGGACTACCAGCCCATCCCCAGGTACCGCTCTCCTCGACCTCATGACCACGAGGCCGGTGGCTCTGGCTCAGCCTCCCGCTCAGACCCAGCCATGGTGGCTATCCTTGAGAGGCTGACCCAGGCACAGGAGCGACAGGAGCTTCAGCTACAGAGGCAGGCTGAGGACACAGCTGCAGCTTTTGCTCAGATACAGGCTCAACAGGACGAGTTCCAGAGACAGCAGCTTGAGATACAGCGTCAGTAGGTCGAGATGCAGCGACAGAGCGCAACAAGCCAGCAGCAGTACTTAGAGCTTCTGCATCATTTGGTCACAGTTGGGGTTCCTTCACCTGCATCTGCTCTGACTCCAGCCTTACAGTCTAGTGGACCTTCGAGTCAGGGACAGCCGAGTTTTCAGTTCACTTCTCCACAGCAGCAGGTCCCCCAGTCGTTTTAGTCCCCGAGCTACACGCCTATTCAGACGGGGTTCACTCCTTCAGACCAGCCTCGCCCTCATCTATTGACAGGCACACCGTTTGTAGATTTCAGTGCTACCTATAGCGAGTTGACTGGTTAGTCGACGCCCTCGCACACTACACTAGCTACTTCTTCAGGGTTGTCCGCTTCAGAGGCAGCTGTTCCTCCTGTGACAGGGACGGGCACTACAGAGACAGTACCTTCGTCAGTTGCCTCGACAGATCCCCTAGCTGTTGGCTCACTTCAGGCTCAGGTCACAGAGACTGCTCCGCTAGTTGCTACTTCGTCAGCACCTGATCCTGTTGTTCAGACCTAGACCGCTTCACAGCCGCATGCTTCTTCAGAGGGTCAGCCTGATAGCTCCGAGTCCGAGGAAGACACTTCTCAGTTCGTGATCACTCCGCGCTCCTCGGCACCCGACTCGACTCCGTCTGTTCCCCCATCAGATCCTTAGATTAGTTTTTGGCGGTTGATGCCAAAGGGGGAGAGAGAGTAGATTCAGGGGGAGTTTTGATAGAGGGTTTTTCATTTTTATTTGTGTGCTACATTCATGCATCATGTTTACTTTCTAGTACTTGCATTCTTGTGACGTGTGGTCGTGTGTGATACTTTGAGTCTATCTAGTCACTGTTTTTATATCATGTCACTTGGTTGGTTTTAGCTCATAAGGTTGTGCTTCCGTGCCTTACTCTGATTTCTTTTGAGCTATATCTTTATGTGTACTAACGCTTTATGTCTTATCTTATGAGTACACTCTTTTGGCTTGGGGCACATAAGCAATTTCTAACCTCTAGTGCTTATTGCTTTTTGCTTATGTGAACCAAGCATGTTTGAAAACCTAAACTCCTATCTTTTGAATCTTAGTGTTGTCATCAATCACCAAAAAGGGGGAGATTGAAAGCATCTAGGCCCCGAGAGTTGGTTTCGGCAATTGATGACAACGCTTTATTACCATGACTAACGTGTGTTTTGTAGAAACTTTGGTAAGTTAGGTCATGGAGATGATAACTGCTTTGGGCACTATGGTATTCATGCCCCTTGATGGAAATCGTTTTGGTTTTCAAAGGATTGACGTCGAGATTAAGGACGGTTAGTTCCGGATGTCAAGGTGTTGAGATACATTCGGAATAGTCGTTAGGATCTTCGCTTTTTCCTTTGGCCGTACTATAAAGGGGGGCATGAGCGAGTAGCTTGACCTAGGTGAGTCTCATGTTTAGGTGTGGTGCACACTTGTCAAACTTAGCACTAGGAAGCTCTAGAATAGCTCAAAGTCAAGTTGGAAGCAACTTGGTTAAAGTTGCGTCACGTTTCAGAGTGTTTAGAGGCGTTTTTCCCTTGACCGGACGCGGTGCTTGGCTTGACCGGACGTGTCCGGTCAGTACTAACCGCTAACTGTGTCTCGGCGCTGACGACCGGACGCGGCCCTTGCGAGGACCGGACGCGGTGTTCAGGCTGACACGTGTCACTTGAGGGAAACTACCTAATCGGACGCGACTGGAGTGTGATCGGCGCGTCCGGTCACGTTCCAGTAAGGTACTTTGACGACCAGATGCGTCCGGTCATCACCGATCAGACGCGGTTGCGTGTCAGGTCAGAGTACAGTAAGCTCCCTGCACGATCGGACGCGTCCGGTCACCTCCGATCGGCGCGTCCGGTCACTCAGCCGTTATTTCTGGTTTTGACCGTTACGAGCGACCGGCGCGTCCGGTCACCTCGTATTTTGCTGAGTTGGCAGGTAACTGTTGGATTTGACTGTGGGGTGTATAAATACATCCCCACCACCTCTTTTAGAGGTCTCTTGCTCATTTGTTCAGCTGAGAAACATCTTTGGAGTGCAAGGGAGTGCAAGAGCTCTAGTGAGGATTGTGTTTTGAGAATCAAAGCTTGAGAGTCCTCCACTAGTAAATAGAGAGTAGCAAGTGTGCATCCACCTTCTCATTAGGCTCGTTGTGGTCGAGTGAGAGTTCTAGCTTGTTACTCTTGGTGATCGCCATCACCTAGACGGCTTGGTGGTGATTGGGAGTTTGGTGATCATCTGGCGGAGCTTGTGGATGGCCCAACTCATCTTGTGAGCGGTTTTGGGTGATTCACCGCGACGGAGTGTCGAAGAATCAGCCCGTAGAGAGCACTTGATCCTTGCGCGGATCAAGGGGGAGCTACACCCTTGCGCGGGTGCTCCAACGAGGACTAGTGGGGAGTGGTGACTCTCCGATACCTCAGAAAAACATTGCCGTGTTCCTTGCCCTTACTTTCAAGCATTTACTTTCTCGTATTTACATTCATTGCTTGATTTACTTTCCTAGAATTGTCATGCTAGACTAGGATTGGAAACTAGGGTGCAAAACTTTTAACGGTAGAATCTCTAGGAACACAAGTAGGCACTAGGGGTGAATTCCGGCTTGTAGGATTTAATTCTTGCAATTAATTTTTAGAAAAGCCCAATTCACCCCCCTTTTGGGCATCTTGATCCTTTCAGAGGGCTGTAACACCCCAGGTGTTTATCACCAATTAAGTAGTGGGTTTAAGCTCAAATATGATAGATTAGTGGAGATGACGATGCCAAAGTCAAACCTATGGAAATAAACCCTAACCTAAACTTGGATATTGCACCCTTGCTTACATATAGGCTCAATTAAAAGATATATGCTTGGGTGTTGTTATCAAAGTATCTTCACATGTCTCACATCAATAACTATCTATATTGATCCCTGGAAAAGTTTCATGAAGTTTGGAATCAAAAAGTCACATGAAATGATAAGTTCCATTCCTATTGGAATTTGCCCCATTAAGTTAATGGAACTATAGATCATCAACCAAGCTTTGCAACTTTTCCCAAATGACTCTAGATGAACTCTACAACAAAAGTCATGAAGGGTTCGTGTTGAGCAAATGTCAAGAAAATGCCCCGATTGGCCTAAAACCCTAGTTTCGGCTTTATCGAGTTGTTACTTTGACCAAAGTGAAAGTTTGACTTCTGTACTAGTTATGAGGTTTGACCTTAAACAAAAGTTGTAGTTGATCTTATGAAGAACAAACTTTATTAATTGGTCAAGAACTAGTTTGGCCCCTAACCTAGTCAAATAGAGCTCACAAGAATCAACTTAGTGCTGTTTTCAAGGTCTCGAATTTGGCTAAGTCTGGAATTACAATGTCATTGTGGTTTGCATCTCGCGTTCTCCAAATTTTGCTATGCAACTTAAATTGGTCCAAATGTAAAAGTTGGAGCTTACATGATGGGTAAGATCATACAAGAAGATGGCACCAATTGCAATTCATTTTGACCCCCATTTTGGATTGTTGCTCGTTGCTTGGTGGTTTGGTGGATCCATCCCGAAGATAGAAGGACCGAACAAGTGGTAGATTGGAGGTTGCTCGTCAAGTGACTTCATCTGACATACTTTAACTTGAGTCGGACCCCAGGCAATCCCCGGAGCATTATAAGCCTCCTACCTTCAAAGCAATTAATTATATTTATGTTATAAGTATTGTTGCATTAAGTGGTAGGAGTTGGTTGAAAACCTTGCTGCATTATATCATTCCTTGTTTAGATATATGAATCCTTGAATCTTACATAGACTAGGATCGAGTAGATGCTTAGCCCTGCTTTAAGCGGTATGAAAGCATCTAGGCCCCAAGGTTTGGTTTCGGCAATTGATGACAACGCTTTATTACCATGACTAACGTGTGTTTTGCAGAAACGTTGGTAAGTTAGGTCATGGAGGTTATAACTGCTTTGGGCACCATGGTATTCGTGTCCCTTGATGGAAATTGTTTCGGTTTTCAAAAGAGTGACGTCAAGATTAAGGACGGTTAGTTCCGGATGTCGAGGTGTTGAGACACATTCGGAATAGTCGTTAGGATCTTCGTTTTTCTCTTTTGGCCGTACTATAAAGGGGGGCATGAACGGGTAGCTTGACCTAGGTGAGTCCTATGTTTAGGTGTGGTGCACACTTTTTAAACTTGGCGCTAGGCAACCCTAGAATAGCTCAAAGTTCAGTTGGAAGCAACTTGGTTGAAGTTGCGACACGTTTCGAAGAGTTTCGGGCTGTTTCCCACTGACCGGATGCGGTCTTCGGCAGCACCGGACGCGTCCGGTCAGTACGTTACCGCGGCTAGGGTTTCGGTCTTGACCACCGGACGCGGTCCTCACGAGGACCGGACGCGGTGGTCAGTGGCTGACACGTGTCACTTTTGGGGAACACCCGTCGGACGCGACCTGGCTGTGATCGGCGCGTCCGGTCACAGTCCAGTAAGGTCCAGAGAGGACCGGACGCGTCCGGTCATCAACCGTCGGACGCGGCCTCGCGTCCGGTGCTCTTACAGTAAGGTCCCTTGCACGATCGGACGCGTCCGGTCACCCCTGACCGGCGCGTCCGGTCGTTCAGTTAAAAATCGCGTTTTGACCGTTACGGGCGACCGGCACGTCCGGTCAGTTCGACCGGCGCGTCCGGTCAGCCCGTGTCAGAACATAACGGTTCGTTTTCTTTGAGGGGTGTATAAATACAACCCCTCCACCTCTTTTAGAGGTCTCTTGCTCATTCAAACATCTGAGAAAACCCTTTAGAGTGCAAGGGAGTGCAAGAGCTCTAGTGAGGATAGAGATTTGAGAATCAAAGTTTGAGATTTCCTCACTAGTGATTAGAGAGTAGCAAGTGTGCATCCATCTCCTCATTTGGGCTCGTTGTGGTCTAGTGAGAGTTCTAGCTTGTTACTCTTGGTGATCGCCATCACCTAGATGGCTTGGTGGTGATTGGGAGTTTGGTGATCATCCGGCGGAGCTTGTGGATGACCCAACTCAAGTTGTGAGCGGTTTTGGGTGATTCACCGCGACGGAGTGTCGAAGAATCAACCCGTAGAGAGCAATTGATCCTTGCGCGGATCAAGGGGGAGCGACACCCTTGCGCGGGTGCTCCAACGAGGACTAGTGGGGAGTGGCGACTCTCCGATACCTCGAAAAAACATTGCCGTGTTCCTTGCCCTTTACATTCAAGCATTTTCATTCTCGTATTTACTTTCATTGCTTGATTTACTTTCCTAGAATTGCCATGCTAGACTAGGATTGGAAACTAGGGTGCAAAACTTTTGTCGGTAGACTCACTAGGAACACAAGTAGGCACTAGGGGTGAATTCCGGCTTGTAGGATTTAATTCTTGCAATTAATTTTTAGAAAAGCCCAATTCACCCCCCCTCTTGGGCATCTTGATCCTTTCAATTGGTATCAGAGCCGTGTTGCTCCTAATTTAGGCTTTACCGCCTAGAGCAAGATGTCTAACGGGGAAGGACCACCTCCCACCTTTGAGGGGGATGATTTTCCATATTGGAAAATCCGCATGGAGGCGTATCTCGAAGCCATAGATGTCGGGTGCCTTAGAGCCGCAACCCAAGGGCTTCCCGCTATCAAGGATCCCGCAAACCCCATTGGTGACGAGGAGAAGTACGACCGGTGGAATGCAAAGGCCAAAAATGCACTCTACCGGGGCTTAGGCAAAGATATCTTCAATCGTGTGCGTAATGCAAAGAACGCTCATGATTTGTGGGAAAATCTTTGTGCTCTCCATGAGGGAACTAAGAGTGAGCGTGAGGAACGCTATCATATTGCTTTAAAGAAAATTAATTCTTTTGAGATGCTTCCCAAAGAAAGTGCTAATGACATGTACACTCGCTTGAATGTTCTTGTAGAGGACCTCAATGCTCTTGGGCTCACTCAAATGAGCCAATCGGATGTTGCAAGGAGGATCTTGAGTGTTCTTCCCGTTGAGAAGTATGGTCACATTGTCACCGTGCTTCATCAAAGTGATCTCTCCGCCGCAACGCCGACACAAGTATTGGGGAAGATCAATGCTCATGAGATGTACATGCACATCACTCCGGAAGAGGGCTCATCATCTTCCAAGAAGAAAGACTTGGCCTTCAATGCTAGCTATGACAAGAAGAAGAAGAAGGGCCAAGCCATGATGGTGCAAGAAAGCTCAAGTGAAAGTGATGTCGATGATGAATCACTTGCACTCATGGTGAGAAAGACCACCAAGATGCTAAAGAAGCTCAACAAGAGTGGCATCAAGTTCGATGGCAAGAAAAAGAAATTTTTCACAAGTAGCAAGAGAAAGCCCATCTCGGAGATGGATTGCTACAATTGTGGTGAACTTGGCCACCTAGCTCATCAATGCCCTAGACCACCAAAAGACAAGTTCAAGTACAAGAACAAGGGCAAGAAAAATGATTCAAGTGATGAAGAAGATGAGAAGAAGAAGAACAAGCCATACAAGAAGAAGGATGGCAAGAAGAAGGAGTTCTACAAGAAGAAGAAGGGAGGAAAGGCATACATTGTTGGTGATTGGCTCACCGACATTGAATCATCTTGTGACTCCTCCGAAGATGAGAGCAATGATGAGAAAGAGAAGGTTGCCGCTTTTGTGATGGGGAAATCGTCTTCACCGACATCTTCACCACCACCTTCACCGCCCTCTTCACCATCATCGTCCACTACTCACCTATGCCTTATGGCCAAGGGTGAACGAAAGGTACAAAACCATGATAGTGATGATGATGATGATAGTGATAGTGATGATGAATATGACGCACCTTCTTATGATGACTTGTAAAATTGCTAAACAAATACACTAAAGTCATAAGAAGGACAAGAAATGAAAATAATGAGCTTCAAAATGAAAATGAATCACTTTCATCAAAGCTTGAAAATGCTCAAAAGACTAGTGGTGAGCTTAGAGATCAAAATGAAGTTATGTCTTCCACTCTCAAGGAGCTCAAAACCTCAAACAAAGAGCTTAAAGATCAACATGATAAACTTGAGAAGAAGCATGATGAGCTCATCACTAGACATAACTCCTTGAAAGACAAATACACCACATTAAAAATTGACTATGATAGTCTTGTGGTTGCTAATGAACTTGCTCTTGAGACACATGATGCTACTAACAATGTTGTTAAGTGTGATATAGCTACATCATGTGATGATTTGATCATTGAAAGCATTGAG
Organism: Saccharum spontaneum; assembly: GCA_022457205.1. Taxonomy (NCBI): domain Eukaryota; kingdom Viridiplantae; phylum Streptophyta; class Magnoliopsida; order Poales; family Poaceae; genus Saccharum; species Saccharum spontaneum. Next base: position 19,908,254 of record CM039618.1, on the reverse strand, counting down.
CAAGGTTCTAGTAGCAAAGGCAAGAGTGTGGTTGAGTCAAACAACTATGATGATTATGCCAAGATCAAGTGTGAGAATGAGAAGCTTGCAAATGAGAACAAGAAGCTTAAAGGTTTGATGGCTCTTGAGAAGCAAACAACAAATGAGTCACTCATTGAAGAGAACAAGAAGCTTAAGCAAGAAAAAGAGCATCTCAAGACCGGTCTAAGCAAGTTCACAAGAGGCCAATATTTGCAAAGTGAGCTCCTCATGAACACCGTAATGAAGATGGATAGAAGTGGCATTGGGTACTTGGCAAATCAAGAAAAGAAGGCAAAAGCTCAACAACAAAGCAAGTCAAAGCCCAAGCCAAAGAGATGTGTTGAGTGTGGTCAAGAAGGTCACTTTGCTCATGAATGCAAAACTCCACCACCACAACCCTTGCCCAAGCATGCTAGACCCTTTGCCTTCAATGCTCATTACATGCTAAGAAAAGATTCAAATGGAAAGATGAAAGTCATGTTCTTGGGTCCCCCAAACAAGAATAGGCCAAAGAAAATATGGGTTGCCAAGTCACTAGTTGAGAAAGTCAAGGGCCCCTCTCAAGTTTGGGTCCCTAAACAAAAAGCTTGATCTCTTGTGTGTAGGTGAACTACAAGACCGGTGGATCTCATTGGGTTATTGATAGTGGTTGCACTCAACATATGACCGGTGATCCTCGTATGTTCACCAACATTGAAGAGAATGGGATATGTCAAGAGAAGATCACATTTGGGGATAATTCAAAAAGCAAAGTCAAGGGTATAGGCAAGATTGCAATATCAAATGATCACTCACTCTCAAATGTGCTCTATGTTGCTTCATTGAGTTTCAACTTATTATCCGTCGGGCAACTTTGTGATCTTGGCTTCCAATGCTTGTTCACACCAAATGAAGTGGAAGTTTCAAAGATAGATGACAAGCAAGTGATATTCAAAGGCTTTAGATACAACAATCTTTATCTTGTTGACTTCACCTCCGAAGATGCAAACTTGATGACATGTTTGTTCACCAAGACCTCACTTGGTTGGCTTTGGCATAGGAGGCTTGCACATGTTGGAATGAGCACTCTCAATAAGCTATTGAAGAAAGAACTAGTGAGAGGATTGAAGGATGTAAAGTTTGAAAAGGACAAACCTTGTAGTGCATGTCAAGCGGGCAAACAAGTTGTAAACACACATCCAACCAAGGCTTTCATGTCAACCTCAAGAGTGCTAGAACTTCTACACATGGATTTGTTTGGGCCTACAACATACAAGAGCTTGGGTGGTCATCTCTATTGTCTTGTGATAGTGGATGACTACTCAAGGTATACATGGACTTTCTTCCTTCATGACAAATCCGAAGTGGCAAGTTGCTTCAAGAAGTTTGCAAAGAGAGCTCAAAATGAATTTGAAGTCAAGATAAAGAAAATTAGAAGTGACAATGGCAAAGAATTTGACAACACCAACATTGAAGCTTATTGTGATGAAATTGGAATCAAGCATGAGGTCTCTTCAACCTACACTCCTCAACAAAATGGTGTAGTTGAGAGAAAGAACCGGACTTTGATCACCCTTGCAAGAACAATGCTAGATGAGTACAACACTCCAGAAAAGTTTTGGGCCGAGGCAATCAACACCGCATGTTATGCTTCAAATCGCCTCTTCCTCCAAAAGTTTCTTGGCAAGACCCCCTATGAGTTGCTTAATGGGAAGAAGCCGGACGTCTCATTCTTCCGGGTGTTTGGTTGCAAATGCTACATCTACAAGAAGCGTCAACACCTAGGGAAGTTTCAAAGACGTTGTGATATTGGTTTTCTTGTTGGTTACTCATCAAAGTCCAAAGCATATAGAGTATTTAACCATACCACCGGTTTGGTTGAAGAAACATATGATGTGGAATTTGATGAATCTAATGGCTCCCAAGGAGCAATTGAGAATTGTGATGATGTAGGTGATGAACCCTTGAGGGAGGCCATGAAGAACATGCCCGTGGGAGACATCAAGCCAAAAGATGATGAAGACGATGTGCAAATCATTGATCCACCATCTTCATCACGTGTGCCTCAAGATGATGACAAGAATGAGAGAGTTGAAAATGAAGACACCTATATCTCTCATGAACAAGCCGAGGCACAAGCTCAAGATGTTGATGCTCCCTCTCCACCTCCTCAAGTGGTTGATAGAAGAAATTCACCTCTACTTCAAGCACATCCACAAGAAATCATCATAGGGAGTCCTACTAAGGGAGTGATGACTCGATCTCAAAAGCTTGCTTCCTTTGTTGAACATCACTCTTTTGTCTCTTGTGTTGAACCTAAGAATGTAGAAGAAGCTCTTCAAGATCCGGATTGGGTGAATGTCATGCATGAAGAATTGAACAACTTCACCCGCAATCAAGTATGGACACTTGAAGAGCATCCTAGAGGTGCAAGAATCATTGGAACCAAGTGGGTGTTCCGAAACAAGCAAGATGACCAAGGTATAGTAGTGAGGAACAAGGCAAGACTAGTTGCAAAGGGGTTCTCTCAAGTTGAAGGCCTTGATTTTGGAGAGACCTTTGCACCCGTTGCAAGACTTGAAGCCATTCGTATCCTCCTTGCATATGCATCACATCATGATATGAAACTATATCAAATGGATGTGAAAAGTGCATTCTTAAATGGCTTTATAAATGAACTAGTCTATGTCAATCAACCTCCCGGGTTTGAAGACCCTAGATATCCTAATCATGTTTATAGGTTGTCCAAGGCGCTATATGGGCTCAAGCAAGCCCCTAAAGCATGGTATGAGCGCCTCCGAGACTTCCTCATTGAGAAGGGCTTCACCATTGGGAAGGTCGACACCACACTATTCACCAAGAAGCTTAATGGGGAGATCTTCATTTGTCAAGTGTATGTTGATGATATCATCTTCGGGTCAACAAATGAAGATTATTGCAAGGAATTTGGTGAATTGATGTCGAAAGAGTTCGAGATGTCAATGATTGGTGAGCTCACATTCTTCCTTGGTTTTCAAGTCAAGCAAATGAGAGAAGAGATTTTCATCTCTCAAGAAAAGTATACCAAGGATCTTCTCAAAAGATTCAAGATGGAAGAATGCAAACCAATCAAGACCCCAATGCCATCAAATGGACATCTCGACCTAGATGAGGGAGGTAAACCGGTTGATCAAACTCTCTACCGTTCTATGATTGGTAGCTTGTTGTACCTTACCGCATCTAGGCCCGATATCATGTTTAGTGTGTGCATGTGTGCTCGCTTTCAAGCGTGCCCTAAAGAACCTCACTTAAGTGCCGTAAAAAGAATCCTAAGATATCTTAAGCACACCCCAAGTATTGGTCTTTGGTATCCCAAAGGAGCTAGATTCCAACTAGTTGGCTATTCCGATTCGGATTATGCCGGTTGCAAAATTGATAGAAAAAGCACATCCGGAGGGTGCCATTTGCTTGGAAGATCCTTAGTATCTTGGTCATCTAAAAAGCAAAATAGTGTGGCTTTGTCCACCGCCGAGGCGGAATACATTGCCGCGGGGGCTTGTTGTGCACAAATTCTATATATGAAACAAACCCTCCTAGACTATGGAGTAGTTCTTGAAAAGGTGCCACTTTTATGTGACAATGAAAGTGCCGTTAAAATTGCTAACAATCCGGTACAACACTCTCGCACCAAGCACATTGATATCCGCCATCACTTTCTAAGAGATCACGTTGCTAAAAATGACATATCACTAGAAGGTGTACGAAGTGAAAATCAATTAGCGGATATCTTCACTAAACCTTTAGATGAGGCTACTTTTTGTAGGCTAAGAAGTGAACTTAATGTGCTTGATTCAAGTAACTTTAAAAGATGAGCGTGTGTTGTCCCTTGCATTGCATTGTATTTTATGACACGTTTATTTTATCGCAATGCATTTAGGGCTTGGCTAACACGGTTACGATAACCCTCCTTTGGAGGAGTGAAGAAGGCTAACCGTGGATCAAACTTGACAAGCAACCTAGCTTTACTTTCTTGTATTGCATTGCATATGCATGGTTGTTTGTTTGTCGTTTCTTTTTGGTTTAGCTTTGAGCAACCTCTGTGTTCGTCCATGGATAGAGAGAGCTTTTTGACGCTCCTAAAGGTCCAAAAACTCTATTGCATGGCCATACATTGCTCCTCGGGTATTTATTGCCTATTTTCCTAAAAATAATACTAGCCTAAGGCAAAATATTATGAAAAATTTGAGGGTTTGAGTGAGGTCACTCATATCAGGTTCCAATTGGTGTTTATTTGTGTCTCTTTGAATTAGAACTTGATTGGGAGAAGTCGCGTCGGAGTTTGGAACGAAGAACGGTGAAGAACAGCGACCGGACGCTGCACTGGACGCAGTGATGCTTCACCACCGCGTCTGGTCCCGGCGTCCACCAGCGCGTCCGGTCATCCAGAAGACCAACTCCAGACCTAGTGACCGGACGCTACACCAGACGCGCCTGTGTTGACCACCGCGTCCGGTCCCGGTTACCACCACCGCGTCCGGTCATCCGCGATGAATTCCCGAGCTCCCAGCGACCGGACTCTGACCGCGTCCAGTCAGTCCACACCGGATGCGTCCGGTCACTCCAGGAGCTTACTGGAGTGTGACCGGACGCTGCACCACCGCGTCCGGTCATAACGACCACCGCGTCCGGTCATCGCGCGTTGAGCGGATCTGAGCCCCTCATAAAACCGTACGTCTTCAATCTGTTTTTCATCCGTTCGCAAATCCTCCGCCGCCGCCGCTCGCCGAGTCGCCGATTCGCCGTCTTTCCCTCCGCCGGCGACTCCTCTCCACAGCCGCGCCCTCACTGCTCGCCCGCTCGCCCTCACTGCCCGCGCGCGCGCCCGCCGTGCCCGGCTGCCCGCTGCCGCGCGCCACTGCCCGCTGCCGCGCGCCACCGCCGAAAAGCCACCGCCGCCGCGCCCACCGCTTCTCCCTCGTCGCCGGTGAGCCGTCCACCGCCGAGGGCCGCAACAGCCGCGCTACAGCACCTCCCCTCGTGCCCTAGCCCCTCATTCTCCGTCTTCGGCCAGTCAATCTAGGGTTTGCCCTAACCCTAACCTAGGGTTTGCTTGAAACCCTAGTTTTTCAGGTGACGACTCGCTCGATTCTTCGATTCAAGTCACGTCAATTCCTTTGTTAGGGCTAACCTTGACCGTTATGATCCATTGATTATCTCGCTCGATCCTTTCAGTGCTCGATCGCCAAATTCGGGGATTCTCGCGACCTAGGTCACCGCTTCCTCTCACCGTCGTCTCGTCGATCCGAGGTAGCTTCGTGTCACGTTTCACTTCGTATCTCACATGCTTGCTATCTAGGGTTTCGTATCTTTAGATATATACGTTCTTATAGTATATCTTTCTATTCCATACGTACAGCGAGTCAGTCGGTGTGTCAGGGTCAGATCTGTTCACTAAATCCGAGGTCAAGCCTGCGGATACGGATTGAGGCCAAGCCTCTCGAGTGTCAGTTCATCATCTCATAGAGGTTTTCAGGCAGTCGATCAGCATGGTGCGTTGCAAGAACGCCGGTGGTGCTCCTGGTGACGGGGACAACAGTCCTCCCCGCCGTGATGAGATTGCGCGTGGTAAGCGCATCAAGATTGCAGCCAGGAAGAAGAGGAAGACGCTTTCAGAGGCAGAGGTTGCTCAGGCCGTGGCAGACGCTGCAGAGCAGGCAGAGAGAGGTGGCAGACGCAGTGGCATACACATAGGCGAGTGTCGCTTTCACCTTGAAGGTCGACAGCTCGGCACTGAGGCCACTGAGGGTACCGAGGCTACTGGACCTTCCGAGCAGATGTCAGTAGATCCACCCACAGAGCCGACAGAGGCTACAGAGGCTACACAGGCTACCGAGGCTCCACAGGCCACTGAGGATACAGAGGAGCAGCCAGCTCAGTCTCCACCACGTCGCCGCTCCACACGTGCTCGCACTCAGGTGACACCTAGGCCAGAGGGCCAGCGTCGTGGAGCACGTCCTCCTCCCAGAGCTAGAGGGTCACCCCCGGTCGAGCACTTTGACCTGAGGGGTGCTTTAGCACGTCAGGTGCAGGGGTTGAGGTTCGTGGAGGTCAGCTGATGGTTTCCACCTGTCAGAGATTCCAGAGCTTCAGAGGGTTTCTATACCCCACTTCAGGAGGATTTCTACAGGGCCTTAGTTGACAGTGGTATTGCATTCAGACCTCAGAGGGTATGTCGACTTAAGGCATTGGTTGATGTTGTGGGAGAGCAGCTCCGTCCGCACCTGTCCTATATGCCTGGCTTATCAGATCTTCTTGGACGGACAGGTGCTTACTGTGGCACATGGGTCAGAGAGTTCTATGCGTCACTGTGGATTGATCCTGCCCATTAGTTCATACACTTTGCTTTCAGAGGCCGTGATCACAGACTGTACAGCTCCAGAGCCCGAGAGATCCTCAGACTACCAGCTTCTGACACGAGGATCCATCAGTTGTGCTATGGACAGACTCCTCCTCCCAGACTCCCTCACGGCGGTGCAGTGCCACCTACAGACCTGGTTCGACCCTGTTTTCGCGAGCCTTTTGGCGAAGGGTCACGTCGTACGCCTGCTAGCCTGACGCCACTTGCCAGGGTCTTGGATGCCATTCTCAGACGCACTCTACTTCCCAGACTTGGCTACAGAGAGGGACTGACACGTATGCAGCTTTGGGTTATTCACCACCTCCTCTCACAGAGACAATTTGACATCTGGGATCTTATCCTTAGTGAGATGGAGGACACCATTGCTGAGGGCTTCAAGGGTAATCGTCAGTTGCCCTATGCACACTGGATTTGCTTTATCATCAGATCTTCTATCCAGATGCCACCAGAGATCAGGGCTGAGATAGCCAACACTACTACAGCTTTCCCTGATTATGATATTCGCCAGCTTTGGGCCTCTGTTACTAGAGATCAGGCCCCAGCGCCAGGACAGCGTGAGCGCCCAGATGTTCCTGAGACAGCAGCTGAGCAGGACGCCAGAGTTGACGAGCTTGCTGAGGCAGAGCTCGTGGATCTTGAGACTCAGACTGCTGAGATACCTGAGGATGTGACGTCAGACAGCACAGATGAGGACTACCAGCCCATCCCCAGGTACCGGTCTCCTCGGTCTCACGACCACGAGGCCGGTGGCTCTGGCTCAGCCTCCCGCTCAGACCCAGCCATGGTGGCTATTCTTGAGAGGTTGACCCAGGCTCAGGAGCAGCAGCAGCATCAGATACAGCGACAGGCACAGGATACAGCTGCAGCACTTGCACAGATTCAGGCTCGTCAGGACGAGTTTCAGAGAGAGCAGCTTGAGATCTAGAGGCAACAGGTTGAGATGCAGCGACAGAGTCAGCAGCAGTACATGGATCTCCTGCGCCACCTTATCACAGTTGGGGTTCCTCCGCCTGCATCTGTCATGACTCAGGCTTTGCATTCTAGTGGTCCGTCAAGTCAGGGACAGCCGAGCTTCCAGTTCACATCTCCACAGCAGCAGGTTCCCCAGTCTTTTCAGTCCCCGAGCTTCACTCCTATTCATACGGGGTTTACACCGTCAGACCAGCCTCGCCCGCATCTCCTGACAGGCACACCTATTGGTGATTTCAGTGCTTCTTACAGCGAGTTGACTGGTCAGCCGACACCCTCGCACACTACTACGTTTCACACTTTGTCAGGGTTGTCAGCTCCCGAGGCAGCCATTCCTCCAGTGACAGGGACCGGGACTACAGAGACCATCCCTTCTTCAGTTGCCTCGACAGATCCCCCAGCTACTGGCGCACTTCAGGCTCAGGTTACTCAGACAGATCCACTTGTTGCTACACAGTCAGTACCTGCTCCTGCTCAGACCCAGACCACTTCACAGCCACGTGCTTCTTCAGAGGGTCAGCCAGATAGCTCAGACTCTGAGGGCGATTCGCTTTACTTCGTGATTACTCCGCGCACCTCGGCACCCGACACGACTCCGTCTGTCCCCCCGTCAGATTAGATTAGTTTTTGGCGCTTGATGCCAAAGGGGGAGAGAGAGTAGTTTCAGGGGGAGCTTTGAGTGGGTTTTCGTTCTTTCGTTCTTTGTGTGCTACGTTCATGCATATCATGTTTACTTTTCAGCATTGCATTCGTGTGACATTGTCGTCGAGTCGTAAACTTTGAGTCTTAATGTGTTATCTCGTCACAGTTTTAATAATATATCACCGTTTTAGTTATAGCTCTAAGGTTGTGCTTCCGTGCCTTACTCCGATTTCTTATGAGCTATATCTTTTTGTGTACTAACGCCTTTTGTCTTATCTTATGAAGTACACTCTTTTGGCTTGGGGCACATAAGCATTCCTAACCCTTTGTGCTTGTTGCTTTTTGCTTATGTGAACCAAGCATGCTCAAAAACCTCAACTCTAATCTTTTGAACCTTAGTGTTGTCATCAATCACCAAAAAGGGGGAGATTGAAAGCATCTAGGCCCCAAGGTTTGGTTTCGGCAATTGATGACAACGCTTTATTACCATGACTAACGTGTGTTTTGCAGAAACGTTGGTAAGTTAGGTCATGGAGGTTATAACTGCTTTGGGCACCATGGTATTCGTGTCCCTTGATGGAAATCGTTTCGGTTTTCAAAAGAGTGACGTCAAGATTAAGGACGGTTAGTTCCGGATGTCGAGGTGTTGAGACACATTCGGAATAGTCGTTAGGATCTTCGTTTTTCTCTTTTGGTCGTACTATAAAGGGGGGCATGAACGGGTAGCTTGACCTAGGTGAGTCCTATGTTTAGGTGTGGTGCACACTTGTTAAACTTGGCGCTATGCAACCCTAGAATAGCTCAAAGTTCAGTTGGAAGCAACTTGGTTGAAGTTGCGACGCGTTTCGGAGAGTTTCGGGCTGTTTCCCACTGACCGGACGCGGTCTTCGGCAGCACCGGACGCGTCCGATCAGTACGTTACCGCGGCTAGGGTTTCGGTCTTGACCACCGGACGCGGTCCTCGCGAGGACCGAACGCGGTGGTCAGTGGCTGACACGTGTCACTTTTGGGGAACACCCGTCGGACGCGACCTGGCTGTGATCGGCGCGTCCGGTCACAGTCCAGTAAGGTCCAGAGAGGACCGGACGCGGCCTCGCGTCCGGTGCTCTTACAGTAAGGTCCCTTGCACGATCGGACGCGTCCGGTCACCCCTGACCGGCGCGTCCGGTCGTTCAGTTAAAAATCGCGTTTTGACCGTTACGGGCGACCGGCGCGTCCGGTCAGTTCGACCGGCGCGTCCGGTCAGCCCGTGTCAGAACATAACGGTTCGTTTTCTTTGAGGGGTGTATAAATACAACCCCTCCACCTCTTTTAGAGGTCTCTTGCTCATTCAAACATCTGAGAAAACCCTTTAGAGTGCAAGGGAGTGCAAGAGCTCTAGTGAGGATAGAGATTTGAGAATCAAAGTTTGAGATTTCCTCACTAGTGATTAGAGAGTAGCAAGTGTGCATCCATCTCCTCATTTGGGCTCGTTGTGGTCTAGTGAGAGTTCTAGCTTGTTACTCTTGGTGATCGCCATCACCTAGACGGCTTGGTGGTGATTGGGAGTTTGGTGATCATCCGGCGGAGCTTGTGGATGACCCAACTCAAGTTGTAAGCGGTTTTGGGTGATTCACCGCGACGGAGTGTCGAAGAATCAACCCGTAGAGAGCACTTGATCCTTGCGCGGATCAAGGGGGAGCGACACCCTTGCGCGGGTGCTCCAACGAGGACTAGTGGGGAGTGGCGACTCTCCGATACCTCGGAAAAACATCGCCGTGTTCCTTGCCCTTTACATTCAAGCATTTTCATTCTCGTATTTACTTTCATTGCTTGATTTACTTTCCTAGAATTGCCATGCTAGACTAGGATTGGAAACTAGGGTGCAAAACTTTTGTCGGTAGACTCACTAGGAACACAAGTAGGCACTAGGGGTGAATTCCGGCTTGTAGGATTTAATTCTTGCAATTAATTTTTAGAAAAGCCCAATTCACCCCCCTCTTGGACATCTTGATCCTTTCACGGTAGAAGTCAGGTGATTTCCTGTCACCTGCGAGATGTAGGGATATTCATATATGGCACGGTTGGCTATATTTGCTATCGTGGAATCGAACCATGTGTTAATAAAATGAAATAAGACCGGGCGGGATGACGATAGTGAAGCAACAAGGCATAGAGGTCTTTGGTGTAGAACTATCCCCGTCTGAGTCGTTTAAGGACCGATTCGCTGTACGTCCTTGAGTCATGTTGAACGCAGTCTAACACTTAGTTGGTCGGATAAGTCGTTCCGACTGCGAAGCCGAGTAATATGGTTCAGACCGGGAATCGAATGGTAGGTTGCATCTTGAAGGAGAGAAAGGATGTGCTTGGAGACATTGGCGTGAGCCAAGGGGGGTTAGAGTCCCTATCACCTGGCAGAGTGTCGCCCTTGGGGTTGCGACATCATTCGGACCCGCGATTCTTGAATCGTACGAAAGGTGGCTTGTGCAACCCTGGCAGGGGCCTGCACGGTGAGTGTTAGAAATACCCCTCCAGCTGGATAGGAATTCGATTCGAATCGCCGTCGCTCCCGGTTAGTGAGCACTTGACTTGAGCAGCGGCAACGTAGATTCCATTAAATTGAACGGATAGTTAATTGGATAACGATGGAAAGGTTGCCTCAATTTATACCTGCTATGGTTAATATTGTTTGCTCCTAATAAAGTGAGTGCTCTAGTACAGGTTCTAATATAGATGACAGGTTAATGATAATTAACTTGATGCTTAAGCATTAATGATTACTTATCCATATTAAGCTTTTATGCAAAATGTTGTCAAGCTAGCCCACTTTATATCAGCCTTGCATGATCCTTGGTGTCACTTTATTTCTGGTTTTTGACGGATAAGTCTAGCTGAGTACATTGTTGTACTCAGGGTTTTATCCCCACTTGTTGCAGGTTGTGAAGTATCATGGCTACTGCAAGAGTTGGTTGGCTCCTGCCTTAGTGGCGGAGTGTGATCACGGGCATGATCCTTCTAAGTTATCTTCTCTCTAATGCTTTTGTTGGAAGTCGACCTTGGTACTGGCATGTATTTAAAATCAGAGAAATATTAGTTTCCAATTACTTTGCTTCTGCTACTTTTTTTCAAGTTAAGTTGTAATAACTATGTTGAACTCTGATGTATATTGAATTACTTGTAAAGTGGTTGTAACATGTGACTTGTTATGTTGAATCACTACGATCTTGGCTTGTATGTTGGTTGGTTTGAAATCCCTCGCGATTTCATTGGACTACCGGAGTTATATAGGCTCAAGTGCGAGAATTTGATCACTTCGGTGATTGTTTTTATACTTGTGCTCTTATAATTTGGACGGTTCTGTTACAACAGGCTGAGACCCGGCATCTGGGCCGACGTCTGTGCTGAATGCTTGGGCGTAAGGCTAGCGACGGCGACACCTGCGGGCGCCGTTTTCCCTGTTGGGGGCGTCGTGAATGCAGCAACTTCCACGGGCGAAAGCCCAGTCCATTCTTGGACGAGCGACGGCGGCGCTCAGACGTCGTAACCTTCTTAAAGGCGTCGTGGTGGAACTCGACTCGGTCGTGATGTCTCATGGCAGGGCGCGAGGCCTTGGTCGGAAGTCGGAGCTGCTCTTGCGACATGCTTGAGCTGGGCAACGATGACCTACTATGGCCTCCTGCTTCGGGAACTCCGGTCTCACATCTTAGTTAGATCGTCGTTTACTCTGTTGTGTTGCGTGGGTGGGCTTCGCCTTCGTGGTGGTTTACGCCACGTTTGGCTGCCTTGTGTATATATTTGCTCTCTACTTATCAATGAAAGCCGGTAAACGGATCTTTCGAAATAAAAAGAATACATGAGACCGTGCAGCCAACACCAACTTATGGGCATGAAACATCTCTCCTCCCACATTGAGAATGACATCAACACCCTCCTGGCTGTCCAACAGTGATCCAAAATCATAGCCGATGTCTAAGTCTGGAACATGGATAGAGTGTGGTCTAGAGTAATAAATAGTTGACACAGCAACTCCCAGAGTGCTATCTTAAGACAATCGTCTTTGATAAAGTCTGATGCTTCAAGTGCAGTTCGGCGAAAGAATCGTTTGTAGCCCCTGAAACAAAGAAGGATAGACGTAAATTCAATTAACTGAGGCCAGTTGGATGTCCTTATTTTATGGAATGGCATACTATTGCAAGAGCAATGATTCCCACGATACAGGTTCCACATGTAAAGAAACATTAAGCGTCATCCATCTCTCAGTTTACATAATATAAATGCATCAAAGAGAGTTTCATTTCTGTGATTAGACTGGTTCCACAAACAATATGCATCCAAAATAAATGGGCAGATTAAAAAATAAACTGCAGTTTACACTGAATAAAATCATTCAGTGAGCCCATGTAATGAGATGGTTGTCTAACAAACAATACAAAACTCAAATTGTACAGATTAAAACTCAACTGTACAAATTAACATAGAATCACTTGTTCTAATAACAGGTTTGCCTACAAACAAATATAACAGAAAGCAACAAAAATAGAATGAACATAAACAAAAATTATCAAATCCAGGGATCTAGAAAAACAAATGTATCTAATGCCATATTTCTATCACATGCATACCAGCATCCCCCCATATTCAACCACAAACAAGTTAGGATTGTAATTCAAGACTTGATTCACTGATCGAGAAGGACCACAAAATCAAAGAACTCAACTTATTCAAACAGGAACCAGAAGAAATGTCAGTATGCTTTAGCATAAAGGCACTAAAGAGTTATAGAACCAGTTCACCATTACACAATTGCACTGCAAAAAATGACGAACAAACAATAAAAACTGAAAACATACATTCAACAGCAGCATTGACATGCTGGAGTGCTGGACCAACAAAAATCAAACTGCAAGAGGCAATCAGGGAGATGTGCACTTCCCATCAAGGACTCAATAATCCCATAACACATATATACGATCTAGTTTCAACAGTGGAAATTGGAACTCGTCAATGCACAAGTATAGTTAACAATGAAGCATACAGAAGAATTCTTGGATGAACAAATGTGGATAACAACCAACATAAACGGGGTAAATACTGGTCCAATATATACATACACGGTTTGTCATGAGTCCTGGAAGAGAACATTTACTGAGAGACATGATGGGTGGGAGGTTTCAGCCATGGTCCTCAACAACCAGGAACTGTGGCATGGTTCAGGCCCATTGGTGAAAAAAGAAAGATGGACAAAAAAATTTTGACCCTTTCTTGGCTACAAAGCAATTACCAAATCCCACATATATAGGTGGACATAACAAGTTATTGCTAGTGAATGCATATACAGACATGCATTATAATATCTGATAAATGAAAAAAATTAGACTGCTTGCTTCCTGGAAATGATTCATGCTGAGAACAGATACTAAGAGCTTGAAATCTAAAGGTTTGTGGCATTCTGTAACAGAAGGAACATAGACCTAACTATTAGTATTGTTTTATTTTTTTTTCAAAATGAACTACCTAGAGAAAGAGATCCTGGTGGCATATATGGAATATTTTCCATTTTCTTTTTACAAAAGGAACAAAACTCAAAAAAATAACAATATGTGACGAAATACTCAAACACACATGGTGACCAAAACTAAAGCAAATATATACTGAAACTATTTTCAAGATTGGGAGAAAATACAGGAACTTACACTGAATATATAACATGAACCTAAATTCTAGATACTCTGAAACCTGAACAAACAATGAAATGCTAAACTAAAATAAAACAAGAGTAAACTAAAAACTGAAGTGACAACTAAACTGAAACTTAAGTCTAGGTACCCTGAAACCTAAACTAAAACTGAAAAATAAACTCAAATAAAACTAGAGTAAACTAATAACTAGACTAATGACAACAGTTGGCACCTATAAGTCCCTAGAGGTTGCTAGTTGTCATGCACATCAAGCTACCTTCAGGGCATTGCTGCACGCAAGGAAATACATTCACTGGCCTTAACATATATGGGAAGCACCACAATGTATACAATCAAGAATTTCTCCTACAGATTTAACCATATACAATCAAGAATTTCTCCTACAGATTTAACCATATGTGCAAATCCTATCAACCTTCGCAGAATCAGCAAATGCACAGGCAGGAACAAATGGTTTGAGCAAGTCAATGATGCAGTTCCATCATGTAAATTTCCCATTTCGTACTGCCGACTGATGACTACTCATTGGAAATTAATCTCAGGTAGCACACATCCATATTAGCGAGCACTACATATTCAGAGAGCATATATACATGCAAGAAGACATTCTAGGATCAATTCGATATCTAGCAACATTCAGTTCAAATCAATTACAGTCTACAAGAGAGCATATATACATACATGCCAGCGGCAGCAAAAGCACCACTAGTCTCCAATCTCGTAATTACATTTAGGAGTAACATCCAGTTCACAACATGCTGCGGAAGGAGAGGATTGGGGAAGACAGATGCAATAGAGGAGGAGGGAGGGAGAGAAGAAGACTCACCTGCGGGCGAACGAGGGGCGGCGGGCGACTGGGACCGCAGCACGCGACGGAGACAGCGGCAGACGATGGTGACCGCGGCACGCGACGGCGGCGCGGGAGGGAGAGCGCGAGCGGAGCAGGGAGGACCGGGCCGCTGCGACAGCCGGCTGCACGCGCGGAGACACAAAGGGCGCGGCCGCCACCACCACCGACAAAGCCGCAGCCGCAGCCGGGAAGGGCACACCCAACGTCGACCGCACCCACAACACAATCGAAATGGGGCAGAGATGAGCCCACAGAAAAGAAATCAAAGGGTTGTCTGAGCACGAATCTTAACACACATCCCCACCACACAAAAAGTGGAAGAAAACAGAAACAAAAAACTGCCGGAAGATATTTAGAAATCCAAAAAAAAGTTGAAGCTTCGGTTTTTTTAGGGAGACAGCGGGTTTGGTGATTGGGGCTAGCATAGATCGGTATAGGCCGCGTTCTTTTCCCATGCAAGCCCCAAAAATTTCCTCTTCCACCCATCACATCAAATCTTTAAACACATATATTAAATATTAAATGTAGGTAAAAAAAATAACTAATTACATAGTTTGTCTGTAAAGTTCGAGACGAATCTTTTGAGTCTAATTAATCCATGATTGGACAAATTTTGTCAAATAACAACGAAAAATGCTACAGTAACTTTTCACCCCAACTCACCCCATCTAAACACACCCATAGAAGCAAAGGCCTTTTTGGTGGGGCTTGTGGGGCCTTTAACTTCTGACCGTAGCGCTGCAACATTACTATAGTAATTCCTCCGTTTCAAAATGGTAATCATATCAGATCAAAGAAAGAGTCATACAAAATAATTTTTGACCATTAGTTCCTCTTATAATATAAAGTCAGCGGCTTAAAATCAATATCAACTTATAGGCACTTTTAACATAAATCTATTGATGTAAGTTTTATGCTCTAAACTTTCATATAATTTGACTAATTGTTCATCAAAATTTATAAAGTTTGACTCTGGTCAAATATGATTACCATTTATGAAAGGAGGGAGTAGAAGCTAGTGAAGCCCCTCTTGCCAGGTTTCACGGGCTTTTCATACTTACTAGTTCATTTTGGGTTAAAGAGAGAAAAGAAGCTTTTGTTATAATGTAGCACAATACCGCTACATTAGATGCATCATAAGAATCTCAAGCCATGAGAGCCATTTCCAAACAGGGCCAAGTCCTATATCCTGTTTCATTTTTATGTTTTATTATAGAAACAAAGTCGAAATTGGGAAGACCAGGGACGGGAACGAAAATGGTATTCACAGAATATCAAAAATTAACCAATTCAAACAGAATCATGTTGATAACGGTAAGGTTCCAAAAAGACAAAACGAGAACCTGACACGTAGAACAAAATTCATGACTTTGTATGCCGACCTAATTGCAACATGGTAACACTGTCAACACATAAGTAATTTATGATTCATACTATAAGGTCTATAGAATGATAGAGTACAAGACCAGAAGGGCACGTGCAATGGGCATGCGCAACGTTGACATTAAAGGGTGGGGTTGACTTCTGTGAGCAACAACTACAGCCAGACTCCACAATGGCATACTCCCTCCGTCCCAAAATATCTGTCACTTTCGCTTCTCGAGAAATAACTTTGACAAAATATATATTAAAAAATATTAATATTTATGATACATAATTGGTATCATTGGAAATATCTTTTAATCTAGTTTTCTAATAAATTTATTTGGAGATACAAATGTTACACATATTTTCTACAAATCAAGTCAAAGTTATGACATGAAAACCAAAAACAACAAATAAATTGGGAGAGAGGGAGTAACAATAAAGATGGATCCAATTGATTCTCCAACCTTCCCATCTCTGTTCTTTCGGCAGCAACAAATTTTGGAGAGAGAAATGATGGGATGAGAAGAGACAGATTCAATTGTTTTTTATTCGCTTATGGTTGGCCGCAAGCTTGAGGTGCACATTAGCTTGAGGTGCTTCTCCACAATGTGTAAGTGCTTGTTTAAATGCATTTGGAATGGCAAAACTCTTGGCTCTAATCTTTTAGGGCAAATTTTTAGGCATTCAAATTTTACGTCTTAGTGTTTAGATGCATAGCAAAACTTTAGCACTGTACTAAACAAAGACTAATTTGCCCTTATTTATTGACTGATTTGCTTCATTAATTGGCAGTCATGCACAGCTATGCGGGGTAGTGGGCGTCCAACTCGAGCCCCAATACGTTTTTGCCCAGTTTTGGGCCTCTTGGGTCCCAAATAGCAAAACTTTTGCAGCCAAGATTTTGCTCTTTTTTGCCCTTACTGTTTAGATCCATCTTACTAAAAGATAGGCTAAAAGTGCTAAAGTTTTAGTAAAAGATGGAAAATAAACAGGACCAAGGTGCATTTCTGCAGCTACAATAAATGCTTAAGGTCACCTTTTTGCAACATTGTGGTTGCTCTAAGTCTACAAGACAACACTGGGTTAATGTGGTAGGGTGTGACCGACTGTGCTGCTGGACTTCCTAAAAGGGATATTTCAAGTGCGGTGTGGGTAAAACAAATGTCCTAGCAAGAAAGGAGGGTCAAGTATATGCATATTTCAACGTTCAACTTGTACGAGAGTCTGATTTTTAACCTTAAACTGTGAAACCAGGTAATGGACGTCCTCTGACTGTTGAAACCATACAAATTTGGTCCTTTAGTTGGTTTCAAAGGTCTTTTTCTATTTTCTAAAAATAATAAAAATTTAGTTTAATCTATAAAAATTTATAAATAACTTAAGTTGAAATATGAAAAAAATGAAACCAATACCATTTTTTTCTAAATATATATATGTTAGAGCTCTATTTAGAGTTATTTAAATCTTATTTACTTATGTTTCTAATAAACCAGGCCACAAACAATAAATACAGAAAATAATAAGCTCCAAATAACTTTAAATCAGTCACCAAGATAACATTTTTGGAAAAATGGTATAGTATCATATTTTTTAAAGGTTAAATCAGATTTTATTACTTTTATAAAATAGAAAACCATCTTTAACCCCAATTATGGGACCAAATCTGTCTGGTTCTAATAGTTGGTGGACTTAGGTACCTAGTTTCATAGTTTAAGGTTAAAAATCCAACTCATCTACTAGTCTGGTTGAAGATACAATTTACCCGAAAGGAAGGAGTGAAAGCAATATTTTGAAATACTACATTTTGTTTCACCCGCTTTCAATTTTGCCACAGACAAAAAAAAGAAAAAAAATGGTTCAGATGATTATAAATACGAATTCAAGCGGGTTGGATGTAGAAATCACGCTAGACGGAACTAACCGTTTTCACAAGTACTACAACCTAGGAGACGACTTGGCCAAGGCTAGGGATGGTAGTGAGGCAATATCAGGTCGTGTCACCACGGTTTTCGGATCTATCGGGTGCGGGGGCAATCCCCCCTACCCCACCAACATGGTTTTTGGGTTCGTAGACCAAACTTATTGGTTTCGATTTCAGGTTTTGGGTTCCACCCATGAATGTCCAAGGGAGACCTGAAAGAGAACATTTTGAATCAAAACACATACCTTATATTAATAAATTGTTTATGTATGCTACTAACTACTAAGTTGGTCCTAAGATGAGTTATGGAATTCTGTGACATTTGTTGCCTCTTGTTTACACATGTGAATATGTACTGAGGGGTATGTGTTTTATGTGGTGCTAACGATTTAATAACTATCTTTGTAGCTCTAGAATGTTTCAGTTTATGTTCCTACCTATTGTCTAGATATACCAAGAGAGATCTATGATCTAATGAGACTACTATGAAATATTTACTCATGGGTGGGGCAAGCTCTTCTATTCTAGTTCATGGTTTCTCTTGGCTATATGGTTTCGTCTGGGGGAGATCAAGATTCAAGAAATTGTGAATGGTCTTATCAATACACAAATGTATAACTCCCCAGGAATTTCAATTGCACTTATATTCATAACTATAGGACTTGAGTTCAAGCTTTTCCCAACCCCTTTTCATCAATGGACTCCTCCCTACTCCTTCACATCCTCCCCTAATCCCAAGCGGATAAGGAAGACATTGCTTTTCTTGCCCACTGCCGGCTCTTCCAAACCAGTTACCGCCGCTCGATGATGACCCTGCCGCCTCATTTGTCGTCCCTCAACCCGCCACCACCACTAGACCCTTCCCCTTCTAAGGCCATTGGCGAAGAGGGCTCCCCCGAAAATGCAAAAACCTAAGACCCTTTGGCCCTCTACCACCCATCTTGTCTAATGCCTATGGCTGGCGGTGAGCATGTTGTCATGGCCCTCCACCCACCTCCCATCCACCCCACATACCTACCTCCCTCCCCTAGCCTCTTGGGCCCCTGAAGATGATGCATTGGCACTGTAGCTAGCGTCATGTGTCAAAACAAAGATTGTGGAGTCTGAGACGCCTGCCAATGCCGAGCATAATGGATCCAATCAATCAGTGAGGCCAATGGCCAAAATACTTTTGTTAATTTTATGATTGTTCACTTGTTTGTTTGATTTGTTAAATAATTTACTTAATTTAGTGAGTACTTTATGAAGTGCAGTGAACATAACTTTGCCATTTAAATTTCTAATCTTATCTTGCTATATTACTGATTTTGCCAACCTTAATCCTCCCTCTACCGCTGCTGTTCAACCATTTCGGCAGCTGCTTGTTGATCCATACAGTCTAAGAGCCGGGGCGCCGTTGGTATGTCCACAATTGGCCCCTGTGCAAAAAGAGCCCCGCTTCGTGCCATCCATAATTTCTCCCTTTACTATAGGCATTCTCTTCTTGAACTAGTGGAAATTAATGCACGTGCGGCACGCACGTGTCTATAAAAAAGTCATATATCATATATACAATAAAAGATCAGCAATGCTAGACTTAGATCTTGTAATTGGCATACAATACAAATCCTTGTATAATGAATGGTCAAAATTCACATAAAAATTCCAAGTTGTATTACCCTTGATTATAATCATGAACAAATTATCACTACTTTGAATAACTGCCATGTCTTGTATAAAATCAAAGACTAAAAAAATATGTAAACCACATGCCAAAAGCATAGAGATCACCAACATTTTTTTGCATCAGCCAAATCATGACCTTCTCTCGGTAACCTGATGAACGACACTCACATCTGAAGCAACCATCTGGTTGCAGAGATTCAATGAAATCACCTTTGAGTAATTAATATGTGTAGTAGCCATGTGTTAGCTTAGCCAACAAAATTAAGAGAGCGAAGGAAAGAAGAGAGGGAAAAGGAAGTTATCACCTGCCAAAGGCGCATCTCCACCTCCCCCTCTCCTCCTTTTATAGGAGAGGTGGGAAAGGAGGTTCTCTTTATGGCCCACAATGGAGTTTGTATTTACAAAAATGCCACTAAAGGCTACAAATGGTCCCCAAATATTATTTTGTGAGCCCTATGCTTTGTAATTGGACCCTGAATATGATACTGGGGTCCCTAACATACAATACACTCCGAACATGAGCTGTTATCCAAAGGTTTATCTACCAGCGCTTTGAAGTCTCTGTAATCCACCGGCTTCGTCTACTCGGACGTCTATGGAATCAAGCATATTCGCTCACCGTGTTTCCTGTTAATGCCAATGACCACATAAACTTGGTTCAGCCTGCCCATGGCTGGTTGGTGCCTATAGGGTTTCTCTTTGAAACTGACAGCCTACAACGTATGGCAATGGTTGGACTTGATATGCGTTTCCCATCTTTGGTTCAAGCTTTCGAAGCCCTTCGTACCCAAAGGGTCATTGCCTCGGCCATTGGAATTTACTGCATCCATGTTAAACGGTCTGATCAGTTGATCATGTGGAGTCCAATTATACATCATTGGCTTGAGGACGCAATTCTTGGTGGCCTTAGACAAGATTGAAGAATTAGTTTGCATGTTAGCATCGATGACGGTAATGTTGTTGCAACAAGATGCACCCTTATTGTACCATACTGAGCACGTGGGTTTCTACTTAATGGTGGATGGATAGCTGCCCAAGTTTGAAACTCGGTAGATCAGACCTAGGTAAATGATGAAGTTGCAAGAATATATGAGGAACATTGGTGGGCAGGCAATGTTATCACACTAGGCAACACAGTCTATTTTTCTTCTTCTCAGCGGACCATCTTTCACTCTAATGTTGAAGCTGGAGTTGTTAACCATGGTACTATTGATGTGCCTTGGGATGCACCTGTGAAGCCAATTCTATGTGTGCATGAGGGCCGACTTGTTGTCTGTCGCCTGAACAGTTATACTTGTTCCATCAGAATTTGGGCACAAGGAGTTGGCTGGGGGTCAACCTATCAACATCACTCTTGAGACCATTGCATCAATTTCAGGCCAGAATTTAGATACAACGCGCAGGCTCAAGAGCAGGCTTCCACATCCCACTAGGTCTGGACTTGGGGGAGCAAGGTTTGAGCACTTTATGATGGGTGGCTTTTATGTGGCATAGGAATGGAATGGTTAGGATCTCTGCAAGGGAACACTACCAAGCGTCTGTTCCATGGGTATGAAGCCGAGTGTTTGGATGGTGCAGTACTTTTCTTATGTTCTTGTTGTAGACCCAATTTGCAATTATTTCAGACTAGGATTTGTTGAGTACCAGTTATAAAGAGTACTCATACTTGCTTATTTACATCAGAAGAAGTTGAATTCAACAAAGAAGAGGACTAGCCTAATGCCAAGTTGCTTGTGACCTTGGGACTGTTACGTAGGATTGAATTCACTGTACTAACTCTTGAGGCCTTGGCCAACTCTGTTTGCACCCCTTGGTATGTAACACAACATATGTACAAGATGTATATTTATCAATATAAAATATTTATGATCTATGGTTGTGATACTTGTTGTGCGGAATGTTGGTATGATCTAAAGATCCAGGGAATGGCATTCGGGGTCCCTATCTCAAGAAAGAAGAGAGAAGGAAAGAAGAGAGGGAAGCAAGCAAGTTATCAGCAGCCAAAGGTGTCTCTCCATCTCCCCTTTTATAGGGGAGGTGGTAGAGGAGGTTCTCTTTATGCCCCACGGTGGGGTTTGTATTTACAAAAATACCGCTAAAGGCTACTGGTCCTAAATATTTTTTTGTGAACCCTAGGCTATGTAATTGGGCTCTGTACATGATAATTGGGGTCCCCAACATACAATACACCCTAATACCATGTGTGACAGGCTTCAATTGTGGACACCTCGCATACATGCTATCTTACATTGCCTATGAAAAATGAGGACAACCATAGTGCTCTGAATGCCTTAGTGATGGGAATGACCGATAAACATTGGTCAAAATGCTAAGCGGCAAAAGAAGAATAACTGAGAATTTTCGAGCATGAACCCACCTTAACATAGATTGAGTTGCTCTAGCAGGGGCGTGGGTGCAGCCTATCAACAAGTTTTGCGACCACGACAATTGTCCAGCATGTGCAGAACCCTTGTTTCATGGAAGCTCGCCAACCTTAGCTGAATTTCTGAAAACCATTACAAATTTATTAGCGTTTGTTTAATAGAAATCGATCAAGCGATACAATATTTTTTACCATTGGATAGAAATTTATCAAGCCAAACCAAGATCATGAAGCTCAAATTATTTTCCCAACTACATCACTCATTCAAGAAATTGCATGCCCTCATGCTTATGTCATATCAAACCAGTTCAAAGTTCAGTATCATTTCTCGAGGCTTCGCTAGTGATGCTCGGTGACATCCAATTAGCAAGGAAACTTACGAAAGCGATGGTGAGTCCTCCGCTATCCGCCTAGTAATGACCAATAATGCAGAAATTAAATAAGAGAAGCAAGAAGCAATCAATCCAATGTTATGTCAAGGTCACGGTGCTTTGCTCGGAATTGGAACTCAATCACCTGCCTCTTGCCTCTTGTTGAACCGATGATCCATTTTCCTGTTCTGGATACAGTGCAACATGAGAGATTAGCCACGGATGTCACCACGAATGGAGCAAACAACTAGTGAGTCGAAAACATGAAGTGGCGGCAGGAGGCGATGATTGAGTCAGACAAAGGAAAAACATACTAGCTTATTATATATGCATGCTCAAAGCACGTAGTAGATGCGTTCAACACTTAAATTTTTAATGGACATACTAAAAAGATTAACGATGATTGATGAAGACAACGATGTCACCTTCAATGCATGAATGTCGCCTCTAGCCTGATTGCCGGCATTGCCTTTGGACGTATACCTGCAGTCTCAATGCCGACATGTAGGGTTGTATATCACCTACGAGGACGGAATTGAGGACTGTATTGGATGACGCTGACCTTGACGACGACAACGGTGCCTGACTTGTTAAGGCAAAAGAACGTGTTGGAGCAGCAGGCATACTGCTCAAAGAACTTGCACAGGTGCACATGATCTCCACCGATTTGTCGCCGGAGGCATCTGCTCATGTAGTTGTCGATATAGGATATACCATATCATCCGGTTCTTCCCGATTTCAATCAAGAGAGGGTAGAAATTGGAGTCCACCACAAATTACGTAAGTTGTGTTCGGAAGAAAGTCCACGAAGGGACATGTCACAAGGAAACAAATTGTGTATGTGGAGGGATCGTCATCCTCCGAGCGCCTTGGTTAGGTAACCATGATCTACATGGATAAAGGTGGAACATATCACGGAAGTGGCCGACCTAGAATTTTATCAGAGGATATATGGCACCAAAAATTTCTTATATAAATCCATTTAACAATTTATAAATGATTGTGAAATTTCCCTAGCAATTGCCATAATAGCAATATAAATAATGTAATAAATCATAAATTGGATGTTTAAGTTTAATACGTATATAAATTGCAATATAAATAGTTCAAATACTATATCTAAATCATATGAAAGACAATTGATGACATTAACCTGTGATGGATAGGATATATAGTCCGGGGCGGGAACTAGGATTAACGACTTTTCCAGATATGCTCTGTTACTCTTGAGGCTACTCTTCGTAATTGGATGAAGAAACAACATATACATAACCTAAGATGGTAGAATAGTCAAAGTTTGGTTGGAGCCAATAAATTGAACGCAGTCATTTAATGAACCTCTGATTCAAAATTTGTGATTCGATTGAGACCTGCAGCATGTACTCACCTAGGACCTGTTTAGTTCCTAAAATTTTGTAAAATTTTTTAAGATTCTCCGTCAGATCGAATCTTTGACACATGTATGAAGCATTAAATATAGATAAAAATAAAACTAATTACACAGTTTAGATGAAATTCACGAGACGAATCTTTTAAGTCTAATTAGATCATGATTGAACACTAATTGACAAATAACAATAAAAGTGCTACAGTACTATTTTCTAAAAAATTTCGTGAACTAAACAAGGCCCTACTGTGATGGACAGCACCTTTCCAGAAGGCTTCGAGCTGGCCAAACCGGGAGAGCCACGGCGGATGCAGAAGAGCACGGCGCTTAGACTGTCCGCACTGCACTCCGGTAAAGCCTCCACTAAACGTATATAGCGGAGGAAACGCCCGCAGCGGGCTACGCTATGTCGTCCGGTAGGCTAGCGGACGAGCGTCCATCCGCCAAATGCAGCGGAGTACAGGACGTCCGCTACGCCCGTCGCGGGCCCACATCGCAACCACCACGAAGGAGAGAGAGGGCGCAGCGAGAGGCAGCATGAGGGTGGCACGGCGGCGCTGGCGTGCGCGGACGGGTGGCGCGAGGTGCGAGCACGAGGCCGGCGGCACCCCTCCCCTTTCCCTCCTCCTCCTCGGCGCTTCGGCTCCGGCGGCGGCGTGACGGTGGGCCGGTCCAGAGGCCCTCCATCCCGGCGCAGGAGTCCCATCCCTCCGGCGAGCCTCCACGCCGGATCCGCGAGCTCGAGGCCCTCCACACTGGATCCGTGAGCTGGAGCCACCGCCGGGACCTCCGCAGCTCCGGTGGCCGTGCGTGGAGGGGGCGCGGTGCAGGGAGGGGGCGGCGCGATCGGCCGCCGGTGGAGGGAGCTGGGAGGGGAGAGGGAGAAGGAGAAGGGGGCACCGCCGCGCGGGCCTCCGCCTCCGATGCGCCCGAGAGAGAGAGAGAGAGAGAATGGGGAGGGAGGGCGGTGCGGTCGAATGGATAAAAGAGGAGAGGGGAAAAAGAAAAGGAAAGAGAAAAAGGAAAAAAAAGAAAAAAGGAAAAAAATCTGATAAGTGGGCCCCACAGTGGATAGAGGATGATATAGAGTATAGATGGGTGCGGGAGAAATTGATATAGATGATGGAATCTCGATGATCAGGACAGAATATTTCTTTTAGAGGATAAATTTAGAGGATGAAGAGTGTAGTCAGTCTTAACCAGCTTTTTGCATCTGTTTTTGCCGATTCATCCAACTAGGCAACAAGATCAAGGGATTTGCTTTTGCAATAGATTAGATATATGTATACATGGGAAAAGCAAAACAAATTTCACCTTTTGGCTGGAGAAGCAATCTGCGGCCGCTCGATCTCTGGACCTGGACGACGCCGGTGAGGCCTCCCTAGGGCCATCGGTGCCGGAAGCCATCTGTGGCCCCGTTCGGCTGGAGTTATAAGCCGGCTGAAAAATACTATTGACTGATTTTTTTAGAGAAAAATATTGTTCTGGCTGAAAAAAACAAGCTGAATAAGACGGATTATAAACCAGATAGAACAGGCCGTCGGTGCTGTAGCCACCATTGAGCTCATTGCACAAACTGACGAGGCGTTGGACAGGTTCTGGTGGCAAGGGTGATGGGGGCAGGCATTTGTCGTCTCCGCATCTACGCCTAGGGTCCAAAGACCGACGTAAGTTTTTTTTTCGTTTTCTACAGCGGTGGCGGCAAAGGGTTACGTAGCATGCGGAGAAAAGAAAAGAGACGCTGTGTAAGGGAAAGAGACACGGAAGGAAGAGAGAGGCGACGAGATGGGGACCAGGGTACAGGCGGGTGGGTAAGTTTTTCGGTGAAAAAAAAACAGCGCCAGAGGATACGCAAGAGACAAACATGTGTAAACAATAAATAGTTTTCAGATAGGGTCTTTTTGTTAGATTACGGTGGGAGATTTATATGTGTTGCATCTGATTTTAATGTAGATCTAAGAGGATTGAGTTTAGATGGGTAGAAAATATTAGGATGAATGACTATTTTCAATTCCTTGACTCTTATATTATTATAGATAGATAGATAGATAATAAATCAATTCTTAGATTTATCCTAAATGAGATATTTTTATGTTTAACCAAAATTATAGATAAAAATATAAATAGTTTGTAGAATTTTTTTTATTCCAGCCTAAAATGTTTTGCACACAACCATTCATTGTTACAAATTTTGAAACTCTACCAAAAAAGCAGCTCTCAAAAAGCAACAGAAGCAAGAGATCTAAAATAGCCAAATGAACAACTAAGCACTAAGCCTATGAAAAGACAACAAACCATTTCTGGCAAAAACCTCCATTGCCGTAGTCTCCAATAGTCGACATACCGTTTTTAAAATTGGATTGGTCGGCCTCCTTCTAAACAGTAGACCAATGACGTATCCAATTATCCAAAAGATCACCCTAAAAATAACATGTGAATAAGAGTGTAATATTTCTCTATAAAAAACTGCATCATTTCTTGTGAACCATTTAGACTAAAATTGAACTCGCCCTTATTCGAATCTGAGACCGCAATTTTGGTTCAATTTCTTTTAACCACATATGAAAAAAATAGTCATATTCACTGAAGGTGATCAGCCAAATGCTATGTGAACAATCCTTCAAACAAAACGTACTACATGACAATCAAAAAATAAATATTGAATTGTTTTGTTGTCGCCACAAAACAAGACTTCTTGTCACCGTTCCAATTTTGCTTTAAAAAGTTATCTTCTCTTAAGATCACCCCATTTTAGTAGGAACCAAATAATTATCTTAACTTTTCGAGGTAATTTTAACTTTCTTAAGAAAAAAAACATTTATGATATTAAATGAATTTATTATAAAAATATATTTTATAGTGTATGATACTAATTTAGTATTTTAAATCTTAATGCTCCTTTCTATAAGTTTTGGTTAAACTGAAAATTTTTGACATAATATGAATGGAGCGTATGAATCGTTTGTACGAGCGACGGACGAAGCGAAGCTGTAGCCTGTAGGCATGTCCAATTGTCCACCAACCATTGCAGACGTATCGATGGATTCCGCCATACAAGACATGATCGATCCCCTGCTGCCATGAATTTGAACAACCACGCCCGCCGCCGCGCTATCCCTCTGGTTGCTGCGGCATGCGCTATCAGTGCTCAGGCATGCAACGCCGATGTAAAACTGCAGAAACCTCCGGACTCAAGATGGCCTAAACACACATCTAAACTGTACCCAAACCGATAATCCGATCGCTGAGCCTGAATTTTACTTGCCGCAGACTCCATAGCCTGACGAGAGCTGACACTTGGACTACCAATGCAACAACTTTAAGTAACGCCTGGTTTAGTTCTAAAAAGTTTTCCCAAAAAATCATGGCCTTGTTTAGATGTCCAACTTTGAACATCCAAAGTTGGCATTTTAATACTGTAGCGTACTGTAGCATTTCGTTTGTATTTGGTAAAAATTATCCAAACATTGACTAATTAGGCTCAAAACGTTCGTCTCGCAAAGTACAACAAAACTGTGCAATTAGTTTTTTTTATTTCATCTACATTTAGTACTCCATGCATATGCCGATATTTTGATGTGATGGGAATCTTCTTTTTGTATATTGAAATTTGGTGGCAAACTTTGGAAACTAAACATGGCGATAGTAATTAATCTTGCGGCACATGCATGAAGCATTAAATGTAGACAAAAAAACTAATTGTATAATTGGGTGGAAAGTCGCGAGACGAAACTTTCGAACCAAAGTAGTCAGTGATTGGACACTATTTGCTAAATAAAGTCAAAACGTGCTACAGAAAATTTTCACCCCGACTAAACACCCCCTAACACTACTCTAATGAAACTGTGGGGCAGTTCGTAATGAAGCTAATACTGCTGCAGATTCTTCTTATAGCTACATTCGAGCTCAGCAAACGCATGATCAGTAGAACTGCACACACAAAGAGAGCCAACCAGAGCTAACATACTTTCAGCAGGAACTCCGGATGATTGGCCAACACTAAAAATTCAGATTCGTTTGTTAATCTGGGAGTTGAATTACATTGCCCGTCACATTGCTCAAAGGGACACATAATCAAGAAAATACGGTTGTTGCAATGTATAGTGGACTAGTGGTTTTAAATGAAACTAGAGCTAGGATTTGGGTCGTGCCATTTGCAAAGATGAGCATGTAGCCTGCAGCCTGATGGCCTGGCACGAGGCACGGTTTTTTGGCCTGCCCCAAGCCTGACATGGCCCGGTGGTCACTATGTCCGGGCCAGCCTGGCCCGGAGTACCAGGCCATGCCTAGGCCGCTGCCTTAGCCCGGCGGGCGGCACGGCCTGGCCTGTAAAACATTGAAAGGCCCAGTGCCAGACATGGCCTACTAAGACTAGCCGCAGTGGATACTCTAAAACGATACTCTAAAGCTTTAGAGTATGAATATAGAGTAAAAACTGTTGCACTGGGTACTCTAAAACGATACTCTATCCTTTCTCTCACTCTATATTTAGAGTGGTACTGTACTTAGACTATCCGCACTCATGGACCTCTATATTCATCCTCTAAAAAGAATATTCCGTCCTGGTCAGCTAGATTCTTTACTCTATACCACTTTCTCCCGCACCCATACAACCTCTATATTCAACCTCTATCCACTGTGGGGCCCACATGTCATTTTTTTCTTTTTTTCTCTTCCTTTTCTTTTTTCCCTCACCTGACGCCCTCTCTCTTCCTCCCTCCCCATTCTCCACCGCGGGCAGCCAGGCACGCATCACCCCCGTCCTCCACCTCTCCGGCGAGCGCTCCGACACTCCTCTGCTCCGGTGGGAGGAGGCGCCGCCGCCTCGGCTGGGCGCGGTGGGCGGAGCTCGCAGGACGAGCGCGAAGTGAGGGCGGGCCTCGTCCTCCTCGGCCGGGCGCGTGGCGATGCGAGGCGGCCCGGCAGTGAGCAGGGGGCGTCCACCCTGGCGCGGCTCCCCGGCGGCCCTCCACCCCGGCGCGGCTCCCCGGTCCCTCCCTCCTCCTCTCTCTCCTCCTCTTTGTCCATCCGGCGGCGAGGGCGAGGTCGCCGGCGGGCGCGCCTCCGCTGCGCGCGCGGCTCCGGCGGGCGTGGGCTCGAGCACGGGGCTCCGGCGGCTCGAGCACAGGGCTCCGCAGCGGCGGCTCCTTCACCACGCCGCGCTGGCAGAGGAGCGGAGGACGGGCCCGGCCTTCTCTCTCCTCGAGCAGCCCGCGCGTCCTTTACCGTTCGCAAAGTACACCCGCCACAGACACCGGATGCAGCGTCGCCCGCAATGATACAGTTCGGGTAGCGTTCTCCGCTGCAGCAGATTTCGAACGTTAAAAGCTTTTGCGTGCGGGGTAGCGTTCCCCAGTGCGGATGGTCTTACTCTATACTCTATAGTGACGGGCCCCACTAGCTAAACAAAGGAAAAAAATGCTATAACTCACAAACAAAAAATTCAAATTAAATTTCGATTTCACCATTAAATTTGTCTCAATAAATCCTTCAAAACTAGATCACAATGGATATATTTAGATAAAGTGACAAGTGGGTCCCACAGTTGATAGAGTGGATAAAGGATGATATAAAGGATGGATGAGTGCGGGAGAATTGAGTACAGAGGAGAGAATCTTGCTGACTAGGACGTATAGAAGATGAATATAGAGGTCTATGAGTGCGGGTAGTCTAAAGGCCCAGGTTTCTATTCCCCCCATAACCCTATCCTGCTCTCTCTCTCTCTCAGTCTCCCCGTGCCCCACCTCCCCCACACAGTTTCCCCCCGACCCCGCTCGAGTAGCCAGATACGTCGCCGCCCGCAGCCAGATGCTCCTCACGACCTCACCTTCTTCGCTCCGCCCCCACCAAGCCAACACCGCCGGCAAGCAGCGGCCACCTCCTCGCTACTCCTCGCCCCCCTTGGCCCCGCACCACCGACAGACGAGCACAGCCCCCCGCGGCACGCGCCCGGCCTCCTCCACGTGGATCCGGCCCCGAGCGCCTCCTTCAGTCTTCCCTCGACCCCGCTTGGCTGCTAGTCCAGCTCCGACGCTCCTACCTTCCGACCACCATCGCGCTGAAGGAGAGCACGCCGGCATCGAGCTCCCTCCCTCCTCCTCAGTGACGCGGCGGCCTCAAGCTCCCTCTCCTTCTGCTTCACGACGTGGGCCTCGGCCTACTAAAAGGCCGTGCTCCTCGGGCCGGCCTGGCACGGAAAGTAGCCCATAGTGCCATCTTGGGCCGTCGGCTAGGCACGAAGGATTGGTGCGGCATGGCCCGGCGGCATGGCGGGCCCTTCCGTGCCGTGCCCTGTCGGGCCGTGCTAGGCTAGGCAGCCCAGTTGCTCATCTATAGCCATTTGAGGGTGGGCATGGCACGGCCCAAAGCACAGCACAACACGAAATATTTTGGGCTGTGCCAGCACGACATGAACATGAGAAACATGTCATGCTCAAGATTTCAGCACGAGTTACATGGCCCGGCTAACATTTTGGGTCGTGCTTGGGCCGGCACGGCACGTAGACATATCTACAAGTCTACAATGCAATTTCCTAGCATTTACTATACTACATCTCATCTAATTCTTAAATAGATTATGAAAATCATTAAAAACTTTCATTAAAATACTACACTGTCACACCCAAAATTTTCTATTTTGGGTTGTGCTTAGAAAACACTAAATAAAATAAATTATTTCAATATCTGAATAAATTTATTAGATAAGTTAAGTTGTTGCTAATTAAATATAGAAAATTGTGGTTTTAAACTTTTTCATATTAATGTGGTGTCTGTGTGATGCTTGTCTTTGGTGTTGGTGAGTGCTATTATTTTTTTTAAAATACCATAGGACGACGTTTACTTCTCACCGGAAAACTTTTTGACATTTTCTGGATCCAAAATTCCAATTTCCGTGAGCTTAATCTTTTTCCTTGATCTCTTCATCCATCTTTTCATAAGCTCCAAATACTTTATTTGGGTTCCTCATGTTCCATAATGTCTCTAGAAAATTCCCTCGAATTTTCGGAGTTTTCGGAGTATTTTTCGCGGCTTAAATAATAATTCTGGACTTTTCTAGAATTATTTTATCCACGAAATTAATTAATTCTGAAAATAATAAATATCTTATTTTCCACCAAAGCTTGTGTGCAATAATCCTAAATGTCCATTCATTTATTTACTAATGGGCTTTAATAATTAATTAGGCCTATTAGTAAAGATGGAGGGTGCAACGTCAATTAGCACCATATCGCTAGTTGACGTGAAGGTGGAGAGTCTTCCTCCCTATATATATGTCCGGCCTGCCTGCTAGCCTTGTTTTCCGCCGCCGTTGTCGCCGCCGCCGCTATTGCCGCCGCCGCCGCTGTTGTCGCCGCCGCCGTTATTGCCGCCGCCGTCGCTGTTGCCGCCGCCGCCGCTGTCGTCGCCCTTCCACCTCCGCCTACGGCCGCGTCCTCCTCTCCCCGGGCGACGCTACCACCTGCCTGTTGTCCTTCTCGTACCTAGTGGTCTACGACCCCCTGCACCGCAAGCATGTTCAGATACCTCCGATCCCCAAAGACATTGTGGCCTGTACGTGTTCATTGCAGCAAGGTTGCAGCTGCGGCAGCGACTGCAACTGCGCGTGCGGGTGCGAGTTCGACCCTTTCCTCGTTCCAGCCGACGACGACGAGGATGAATTGTCGTTCCGGGTGATGTGCACTGTGCTGTCCACAGGCTTGGAATACGACTTTCTGCTCGAGATCTTCGTCTACTCCTCGGTCACCGGAAAGTGGCGTGGCGTCTCTTAGTGACACAGACTATGAACCTCTGTATGACCTCTCCTCCATGGACCGCCACTATGTCCACGGTTGCTTCTACTGGGTAGCTTCTTATTCTGAGAAAGATATGCTCGTGCTTGACATGAACGAGATGAAATTCTCCGTCGTTCGCCTTCCGCCGGGAACCAAGCATAAAGCCAAGGTTGTTGTCAAGGCCGCAGCTGAAGACAGGATTGGCTTGCTGGTTCTTTGCCGTAGTAAAAAGAAGTTACACCTCTACACTATGGCCTTCGGCGATCCAGCAAATGATTGCTGGCAATGGCGACACGATGCTGAAATCACCTTGCTCGAGTATGGGAACATGCATGCTCGTGTCTGTTTGTTCTACGTCCGTCCGACTCCAACACGAGACCAAAGCATCCCGTCCGGCTATGTCAAGCGAGCCGACAAAGACGAGATCAACTCCGAGCCAGCCCCACCTCGCCTTGCCTGTTCGGTACAAGGTTCCTAGGGCCGGAGCTCCAATTGGCCAGGGTCATGTTCGTTCCGTACCTACGACACAAGAAGAAGGTGCACGTTCAGCAGCTAAGCTCATCTATTTGTTCTATTCATTCTATCGTTCCAAAAATCCGTACCATCTGAATCGTGTGCTGTTTAGTCGTTCTAACTCCGTTTTAATCCATTCAAATTATATTAGATTTTTGATTTAATCTATGTACTAGTACCGACGTCTTCATATGCTATACTTGTGAACTTTATAATTTAAAAATATTAAATTGATTAATGTTTATGCAAACACATTTTTAAATAAAAGTAAAATAGGACAATATTGATCTTTTGTAATTGACTGTTAACTCGATTAATATTCACATTAATGTGTTTTTATTTATAGATTGTTTATTAGATGCAAATCATGGCCATTGAACTCTTGTTAGTTTGATGACATCATGCATAAGTTTTGTGGCCGTTTTCCTTTAGAAAAACAAATCCCGAAATACAATAGAAATACATATATACATACAATCTTGTTTAGGCCATATTTTCCATGTTTTAACTCCGATTTGACCCGTTCAAGTTGCGTTAGGTTCGTATTTGCAAGCTCTACATGTTAGTGTAGCTGTACAGTAGGTTTAGAAAGTTTAATTTTTGAGTTTATATTAAAATAATTATTTATCTATAGGAAATCTTAGAAAATTCATAACTTTCACGTTTTAAGTCCGATTTTTGTGATCTTTACGTCTGTGTGATCGTAGTAACGTGTAGAATAGTTTTGTAAGCTTTCCTAAATGTTTTTCTACTGTTGGTGTACTGTTCTAATTGTATCTTTTGTTTGCTTCGTGTATGTTTGCTCGGAATGTTTGTATGTTGATGCTTGGTGATCGAATTTAGACGGTGAGCAGTACTACGACGATTAGGAGTATTATTTTGAGCCGGACCAGCAGTATCTATCGGAGAACTTTGATCAAGGCAAGTATAACATGGGACTATCCTTGTTACCTATTCACTGAAATTATCATACATATGCATATGTCTTCCTTGACAACCATAGAGATTATAACTTAGCTATTGATATCTTGTTTCCTTGTCACCTATGGGTTGTGCATTTGGGTAGCTATTGCTAGTGCTTAATTATGAACAATGATCTTGTAATATGACTAATGGATTATGAAATCAACCTTTAATGATGATTTTATTACTGTTGAAAAGGGGGCTAGAGCAAGGGGTTATATTGTTGCTCTAGTTTCTCTACATAAGGACTTATCTGTACGTGATCATCCGGGATATACAGTACAGCTGTGAGGGCTATATGGCTCTGGCTCTAGTTGTTCAAGAGACCTTTTCTAGCTTGTTAGTGGTTACCTTAAATGGCGTAAGAATGGCTTGCCACGTTGGGTGTAGTGCGAGCCCCTGGCCTAGTGTGTATAGGCTGCGGTTGTTGTGCCACAGGGAAGGGGGGTTCTACATCTGCCTGCCGAGTGAATCTAATGGCCCTAACTTGTTAGATGAACTTTTGAATGGCTTTATATGGTTTCTTGTGCTTAGGGATTCATGACCCCTTAGCATATGGAAATCATGACTCACAGTGAAAGTGTACACCTCTGCGCAGAGTTAAAAACTGGTATACTAGCCGTGCCCACGGATACGGGCGGCCTTGGAACATTTACAGATAGATGATCATCATTGTTATATCATGCTTATTTACTGTTGATTATTATTATGCTCATGTTAATGCTATTCATTATCTTTATTACAATTGATCATTGATTCATCAATGGGATTGGATTATCTTGATGCTACTCAATTGCTAATTATATGATGATTAAAAGCTAAATGCAGTCAAACAGTGTCTAGCCTTTTTGAGCCTCATGAACCCTGTGTTATACTTGTTGAGTTCGACATGGACTCACTCTTGCTATTTCCCCCACACTCCAGTGTGTAGTAAGATGCTACTCGGAAGAAGGACAAGGGTGTAGTGGAGTTTCCAGCAGACTAGTAGAAGTGCTAGGCATATGTTACCCCCAGTCAGCCGTCCCTGAGAAGAATGGAGCCTGAAGTTTAGTCACCGTTCCGCGATACTCTGATGTAAGTGTTAATATAGCTATGTATACGTTATATAATAACATTGTTTCTGATACTTTTTCATTCTGGCATATGTGTGGACTTCCTGGGCACACATATGATTGGCTTGGTTTTGTTCTTTAGAAAACCGGGTGTGACAGAGTGGTATCAGAGCGGTGTTGACTGTAGGACGTATGCCAAGTAGCACTGGACGTATTCTAAAACTTATTTTACGGTAAAACTATTTTGTCATCCCTTGACTCATTGATTTTGACTATTTCCTCTTCCTTGTCTTGTTGTATCCCATCCTTGATAGCTTCCTTTGAGCTATTATTTCTTACTCCATTGGATTTTGTTTTATGTTGTTTTTACTAAAAGTTTTCTGATCTCACCTTTTTTAAAAGTTCGATGGCCTTTCCTCATCCATACCTTTTCCCTTAGGATGACCACCATTGTTGAAGCAGCACGTGTAGTACCGGTGATGTGATTGGTGCTTTGCTTTGCCTGATGTGTGCTTGTTTTGCTTGATGTGTTGCTTGTGTGTTGCCTTGGTCTCGTGTTTCAAAGGTGGCTCGGAAGGTATAAGTCTTGAGGAGTAGCTCGATCCATGTTAAGTGGGGTAGGTTTTACGTAATACTCCACATGCTGATTTCTATAGTAGTCTGCAATGTTTCTGTTATGTCTCAAGATATGGACATGAGAAATTTATGAAATTTTACTGGGAACAACTAGACTTCTGTATCTTTCCAAACCCACTGGACTTACCTTTTTATCTATTATGAGCTAAGAGATATACCTGTTCCAAGTTGGGGTCACTGCGCAGTCTGGAGTCCTGAAACAGTTTCGGTTAAGTTCAGTTTTTGACTAACTTATTTACAGAATCTGGAAAAGTGTTGTGAATAAAAGTTGTAGATAATTTCATAAGCTTTCCAACCATATAAAGATCACTTCATTTGGATCTCTGTAGCTCGAGTTATGCCAGATTTACTGAACTGCTGAAATTGGAATTCG
The DNA here is from genome assembly GCA_022457205.1 of Saccharum spontaneum. Taxonomy (NCBI): domain Eukaryota; kingdom Viridiplantae; phylum Streptophyta; class Magnoliopsida; order Poales; family Poaceae; genus Saccharum; species Saccharum spontaneum. Next base: position 19,873,314 of record CM039618.1, on the reverse strand, counting down.
CCCAGAAATTTTCTGCATTACTTCCTTATCTTGTATGAGTGAATATATCATTGGATATCTTTGAATCTCATTGATTTGCCTTGGAATCTTACATTAGAGATGATTATGGTTATCTAGTATAAAAGGAGATGCAAGTTACTTAGGTGTCCCCTAGTTTCTTTTTCTTAAGGGGTAGCAAAGTTGTGAGTGTTGCAAGATGAAGGTTTCGTATGTCCTAGTGCTTCAGTTGGAAGAAGTGGTTATCTCTATGATTGGAAGTCTACTCATGTGCTAGTGTTGTTTGCTTGGGATCAGTGCTTTGTTGGATCGTCTACAAGAAGCTCGGGTATTCGTCAGGACTAGTCTTCACTTTAAGCTATCATCAGTTGGGAGTTCAACATTCAATTCAACATACTCTATACAAGTTAGCATGGACGACATAGGAAGGAGATGTGGGAAGTCTATAGTTAGTTTCATGGAAACTTAGATGACATCACCCCCATATCAAGTATGTTTAGTAAGTTTTAAGTGAAGTGAGTTTTCTACTTGGATAGGTATTCTCTAGTGGAGTTACTATGAAGAAGAGCTCAAGAGAGTTGAATGTGGAAAGCTCTTAAGGCTGTAAGTGTGGCATTTATTGGGATTATAAGAGCGACATCTACGTGGATCACAAGAATCTGAGGGATATCTTCGCTATGTTGGTTTTGAACCTGTGGTATCATCATCAGTTTGATCCTGATCAAGATTTTTATGAATTGCAAAGTGTTGTCTTCAATGACATTGCCGGGTGGAACAAAATCTTTGTTAAGTGGGGTAGTGTCTGCTACCATCAACAATTTCAAGCGACGAGGTACGAAGAACTGAAGATCAAACCTTATCTTTCTTATCATCTTTTGGCTATCTTTGATCCATGTCTTATATCTCATCAACGCAAATCAAAGAAGCATGAAGACTTGAAGATTAGTGTTATCTATCTCTCTAATCTCTCTGAATCTTGTTCCTACCTTATCCTGTCTTTTTAGAACAGTCTGTCTTCTTTAGCTTATATCTCTATTTTTGGACGCCCAAAAATCATGGATAAATTCTGGACAATAGTAGACTTCAATATCTTTCTCTGACCGTAAGAACCACCCTGATATCTATTATGGTTTGGGAGTTATGAAAATCACAAGGCGACGCATTTGTGCTGTCAGCAACCTGGAATAGTTTCTGTTGTGCACAGTTTTCGACTACCTTAACTGCAGAATCTGGAGAAGTGTTCTATAAGAAAGTTGTAGTAAATTTGATAAGCTTTCCAACGGTATAAGCTACAATATCATCGGATTCACAGAACTCGAGTTATAACTGGATTTTCGCACTGCCATTTTTCTGCTCGCGAGGAAGAGCAGGATTACTTGTTCTTGCATATGCTCATGAATTTCTTTGGGATGTCAGAAGGACATGATGGTAGTTATCAATCAGAAACAAATGCAATATATCCATTGGTGTTCTCCAATTGATCTCTTCTTAAGGGGTTTGCCGAACTAAAAGACGATGCATGATGGAGGATTTATACGTTCTATTTCATCACCTGGAAGCATCAGCTATCTACATGGTTGCAAAGTCATTATCAAGCGCAGATATTTTTTTTTTCTTAGGGTTGGTAAACTGTTGAAACCATCTACAAGAATCGTAAGTGCCTAAAGGATACCTTTACAAAGTTGGTTATGAGTTTGTGGCATCATCATTGGATAAGAGTTGATGAAGGAAAAGTGAAGACTTGCAGAATCAACTTTATCTTCTCCCTAGTCTCTCCGAATCTCGGGACGAGATTCCTGTTAAGTGGGGTAGATTTGTCACACCCAAAATTTTCTATTTTGGGTTGTGCTTAGAAAACACTAAATAAAATAAATTATTTCAATATCTGAATAAATTTATTAGATAAGTTAAGTTGTTGCTAATTAAATATAGAAAATTGTGGTTTTAAACTTTTTCATATTAATGTGGTGTCTGTGTGATGCTTGTCTTTGGTGTTGGTGAGTGCTATTATTTTTTTTAAAATACCATAGGACGACGTTTACTTCTCACCGGAAAACTTTTTGACATTTTCTGGATCCAAAATTTCAATTTCCGTGAGCTTAATCTTTTTCCTTGATCTCTTCATCCATCTTTTCATAAGCTCCAAATACTTTATTTGGGTTCCTCATGTTCCATAATGTCTCTAGAAAATTCCCTCGAATTTTCGGAGTTTTCGGAGTATTTTTCGCGGCTTAAATAATAATTATGGACTTTTCTAGAATTATTTTATCCACGAAATTAATTAATTCTGAAAATAATAAATATCTTATTTTCCACCAAAGCTTGTGTGCAATAATCCTAAATGTCCATTCATTTATTTACTAATGGGCTTTAATAATTAATTAGGCCTATTAGTAAAGATGGAGGGTGCAACGTCAATTAGCACCATATCGCTAGTTGACGTGAAGGTGGAGAGTCTTCCTCCCTATATATATGTCCGGCCTGCCTGCTAGCCTTGTTTTCCGCCGCCGTTGTCGCCGCCGCCGCTATTGCCGCCGCCGCCGCTGTTGTCGCCGCCGCCGTTATTGCCGCCGCCGTCGCTGTTGCCGCCGCTGCCGCTGTCGTCGCCCTTCCACCTCCGCCTACGGCCGCGTCCTCCTCTCCCCGGGCGACGCTACCACCTGCCTGTTGTCCTTCTCGTACCTAGTGGTCTACGACCCCCTGCACCGCAAGCATGTTCAGATACCTCCGATCCCCAAAGACATTGTGGCCTGTACGTGTTCATTGCAGCAAGGTTGCAGCTGCGGCAGCGACTGCAACTGCGCGTGCGGGTGCGAGTTCGACCCTTTCCTCGTTCCAGCCGACGACGACGAGGATGAATTGTCGTTCCGGGTGATGTGCACTGTGCTGTCCACAGGCTTGGAATACGACTTTCTGCTCGAGATCTTCGTCTACTCCTCGGTCACCGGAAAGTGGCGTGGCGTCTCTTAGTGACACAGACTATGAACCTCTGTATGACCTCTCCTCCATGGACCGCCACTATGTCCACGGTTGCTTCTACTGGGTAGCTTCTTATTCTGAGAAAGATATGCTCGTGCTTGACATGAACGAGATGAAATTCTCCGTCGTTCGCCTTCCGCCGGGAACCAAGCATAAAGCCAAGGTTGTTGTCAAGGCCGCAGCTGAAGACAGGATTGGCTTGCTGGTTCTTTGCCGTAGTAAAAAGAAGTTACACCTCTACACTATGGCCTTCGGCGATCCAGCAAATGATTGCTGGCAATGGCGACACGATGCTGAAATCACCTTGCTCGAGTATGGGAACATGCATGCTCGTGTCTGTTTGTTCTACGTCCGTCCGACTCCAACACGAGACCAAAGCATCCCGTCCGGCTATGTCAAGCGAGCCGACAAAGACGAGATCAACTCCGAGCCAGCCCCACCTCGCCTTGCCTGTTCGGTACAAGGTTCCTAGGGCCGGAGCTCCAATTGGCCAGGGTCATGTTCGTTCCGTACCTACGACACAAGAAGAAGGTGCACGTTCAGCAGCTAAGCTCATCTATTTGTTCTATTCATTCTATCGTTCCAAAAATCCGTACCATCTGAATCGTGTGCTGTTTAGTCGTTCTAACTCCATTTTAATCCATTCAAATTATATTAGATTTTTGATTTAATCTATGTACTAGTACCGACGTCTTCATATGCTATACTTGTGAACTTTATAATTTAAAAATATTAAATTGATTAATGTTTATGCAAACACATTTTTAAATAAAAGTAAAATAGGACAATATTGATCTTTTGTAATTGACTGTTAACTCGATTAATATTCACATTAATGTGTTTTTATTTATAGATTGTTTATTAGATGCAAATCATGACCATTGAACTCTTGTTAGTTTGATGACATCATGCATAAGTTTTGTGGCCGTTTTCCTTTAGAAAAACAAATCCCGAAATACAATAGAAATACATATATACATACAATCTTGTTTAGGCCATATTTTCCATGTTTTAACTCCGATTTGACCCGTTCAAGTTGCGTTAGGTTCGTATTTGCAAGCTCTACATGTTAGTGTAGCTGTACAGTAGGTTTAGAAAGTTTAATTTTTGAGTTTATATTAAAATAATTATTTATCTATAAGAAATCTTAGAAAATTCATAACTTTCACGTTTTAAGTCCGATTTTTGTGATCTTTACGTCTGTGTGATCGTAGTAACGTGTAGAATAGTTTTGTAAGCTTTCCTAAATGTTTTTCTATTGTTGGTGTACTGTTCTAATTGTATCTTTTGTTTGCTTCGTGTATGTTTGCTCGGAATGTTTATATGTTGATGCTTGGTGATCGAATTTAGACGGTGAGCAGTACTACGACGATTAGGAGTATTATTTTGAGCCGGACCAGCAGTATCTATCGGAGAACTTTGATCAAGGCAAGTATAACATGGGACTATCCTTGTTACCTATTCACTGAAATTATCATACATATGCATATGTCTTCCTTGACAACCATAGAGATTATAACTTAGCTATTGATATCTTGTTTCCTTGTCACCTATGGATTGTGCATTTGGGTAGCTATTGCTAGTGCTTAATTATGAACAATGATCTTGTAATATGACTAATGGATTATGAAATCAACCTTTAATGATGATTTTATTACTGTTGAAAAGGGGGCTAGAGCAAGGGGTTATATTGTTGCTCTAGTTTCTCTACATAAGGACTTATCTGTACGTGATCATCCGGGATATACAGTACAGCTGTGAGGGCTATATGGCTCTGGCTCTAGTTGTTCAAGAGACCTTTTATAGCTTGTTAGTGGTTACCTTAAATGGCGTAAGAATGGCTTGCCACGTTGGGTGTAGTGCGAGCCCCTGGCCTAGTGTGTATAGGCTGCGGTTGTTGTGCCACAGGGAAGGGGGGTTCTACATCTGCCTGCCGAGTGAATCTAATGGCCCTAACTTGTTAGACGAACTTTTGAATGGCTTTATATGGTTTCTTGTGCTTAGGGATTCATGACCCCTTAGCATATGGAAATCATGACTCACAGTGAAAGTGTACACCTCTGCGCAGAGTTAAAAACTGGTATACTAGCCGTGCCCACGGATACGGGCGGCCTTGGAACATTTACAGATAGATGATCATCATTGTTATATCATGCTTATTTACTGTTGATTATTATTATGCTCATGTTAATGCTATTCATTATCTTTATTACAATTGATCATTGATTCATCAATGGGATTGGATTATCTTGATGCTACTCAATTGCTAATTATATGATGATTAAAAGCTAAATGCAGTCAAACAGTGTCTAGCCTTTTTGAGCCTCATGAACCCTGTGTTATACTTGTTGAGTTCGACATGGACTCACTCTTGCTATTTCTCCCACACTCCAGTGTGTAGTAAGATGCTACTCGGAAGAAGGACAAGGGTGTAGTGGAGTTTCCAGCAGACTAGTAGAAGTGCTAGGCATATGTTACCCCCAGTCAGCCGTCCCTGAGAAGAATGGAGCCTGAAGTTTAGTCACCGTTCCGCGATACTCTGATGTAAGTGTTAATATAGCTATGTATACGTTATATAATAACATTGTTTCTGATACTTTTTCATTCTGGCATATGTGTGGACTTCTTGGGCACACATATGATTGGCTTGGTTTTGTTCTTTAGAAAACCGGGTGTGACATACACACAAGATATACGTATTAATTTTATATCAAGAGCGGAAAAGAAACTCACAGAGATATTTTGAAGGCCGTGCTTGTGCCGGCACGGTCTAGAGACGTGTCGGCGTGCCACAGGCCATGGTTAGATCGAAGAAAAGATTTACCGTGACTCGACACGGCCTGACGTGCCTCGGGCACTGGCTCTCAAAATCTCTCTTATATATAAAAGACGAAATCTGCACCACTAAGTCTACCGTATTATATTGCCACGTGTCGACGAAACGTGCACCATAGACGCTCGCACCTCATCTCGCCACGTCAACAGAAAAATCTCGACCAATTATATCCTCTCGCCTGACAACCTCCGCGAAACATCTAGCGCCCATTCCACCTCGAGCCACGAGCAGCAGCCTGGCCGCCGCTACCCTCCACAACTGGCTCCTCCCCCTATGGACCTTCTCGGCGCCAGGCACACAGCAACTTGTCCCATTCATAGCAGCCCCAAAGACATCGCTCGCTTCTCCTTGCAGTTGCAGCCGCAGTGTTCGCCGCATTCGCATCTGCGATGGCAAGCGCGACCCCACGGCGATGTGTGTTGTCCGACGTGGACAAGGGTGACAAAGCCGCGGCCAATTCACACTCGCCTCCGCTTGATCCAACCACCGGATCTCTTGGACAAGCACAGGCCCTGTTCGACAGGCTGTTTTTTAGTTTATAAGCCGGTTGTGGCTGATTTGCTGTGAGAAAAAAATACTGTTCCACGGTTGATAAGCCGTGCTGATAAGCTCAGCTGAACAGGGGGACAGTTCTACCGCGACGTCCGCGACGAGACACCGGTGGTGGTTGCCCCTCGCCTCTCCGATGTTCCTGGCACCGCCTCCCTTCCTCAGCGCATGTCCCTGCTGTTGTGTAGCCTTCTCCCCACAGGAAGGCTAGGAACGTCCACCTCTGTATGTTTAGAGCACACCAAAGTGCTCGATGCTTTGCGTACGTGAGATGATTGTTGCTGGTAACCTGGTACAACTTAGAACTTGCGAGCTTTGTAATTTTATTGCCCAGGTAATGAAATTTGAGTTCGCCGTTGTGGAAAAAGGAAAAAATGTGAGATGATTATTCAGTTTGAACCAGAAACATCTATGCAAGTGGATAACTACAATAGTATTGCTCATGGTGGGTAGGGGTTTTGGGGTTTTCTCAGTTTACATGAAAATATCTTCTTCTTGAGCAGGAATACCGGAGGCTGTCTAGCCACCACGGATCGAGCTTTTTTTATTGCGTATTCTGTTGATTGCCTACAAATGGACAATTGCAGCCACGACACTTGATCACTGTCATCAAGCTCTACCTGGACCGCGCTCTCACCGCTGGCGACTTAGAGCTCTCTTTATGTACTTCGTCTTACTGATGCTGCTCTGTTCCTCTAAGGGTGTTTTGGCATTCTTTTAGGTTATTTGGTAGGGAACGTCTTGACGTCTTGTGTGTTCTTCGACAAGTAGGTATACTCATTAGCCTTTTTAGATTTACCACTAAACACCCTTCCCGTGCCTACCAAGTATCAACTCCATCATTCACTAGGTGAAGAATTTACCTATCTAGTTAATCAAAAAAATTATTAGGGGCTAGAAAAGTGAAAGTACACCAGTAGCTAGATGTGCCAATTAACATATACGGAAATATGGTAGTTATTTAGCTGCATGATCTGGACTACTTTATAGTTGCTTTGGATGTTAGAGAATATGTTTCTAATGCTAGACTAGACTAGAAAGGGCAAAAAAAATTCTTTGCTTATACCCCTTATTTTCATGCTACTTGAACCATCAGAAAAGTAACTCATGGATTCTGAAAAAGAGGAGTGTGCTATTTGAACTGCCAATTTGCAAGGACTGCAGGGAGGGAAGAAAATTGATCAGAATGCAAACCATCCCAACTCTATATGATAACGTTGTGAAGGGCCTTCGTCATATATAGCTCCGATGATTTGTTGTTTCCCCCCACCAGCCCCACCCCCCCCCCCCAACACACACACACACAGAGCTAGACCTTTTGCGCCTCAGCAATTTAGAAACTTATTTTTTGACATTTCTCTGATATACACATACTCTATTTATTTGAAATCAGTGTTTTTTAGCAGATCATTAAAACAAATGTGTATATATACTCAAAGCATTTAATTTTGGTGGATTCTTGAAGTGTGGGGTCTTTCATTAGTACTCAGGTGGCTGCGCAGTTGCAAAGCAAAATCCATTCCTGTTTTCAGAGTCTCAGTTTGTTACTGCTGATGGCACTCCTATGACATGTATCAGAGGATTCCTCACTATGGTGGAGACATTGTAGACCTCTGAGGTGACCCACCCTCAAAGTACAAACTCCTCCGGGATCCAGAACTCTCAAAAACTACTGGTTCCTTTTGTTGGAGTATACTAACTGATGCCCTTACCAATCTAGACACTTGTTACTGTATTGTAGTATCATAGCTGATGGTTTTTGTAGCTGATAAACAGGCTGAAGCTGAATTATTATAAGAGAAAAACATTGTATCATGACTGGTAAGTTCAAGCAAACCGGGCATATATAATCTATTTAGTTGCCCGCGCACTATTACTGTAGGGTTTTGGAAATCTGGACAGCAGTGTACCAAACTTGTATACAATCGACAGGTTCATCCAAGGAGGTCGCCACAAAGTCGCGCCAGTGTTTCTAGTGCAAGTTGCATTGCACACTGCTTCTGAATTAAACTAATGTTGGGTTCTAACCGATTTGTTCAAGATCAATACACAATATGCTGCGATCATCAACACATAATATGGTCGTTGCAGATGTTCCATCATACCACGAGTCCTATCAATATAACTATGGACGTGTTTGATTCGAGGAATTACTTCATTACTCCATCATAGGTGGTCCATCATGAATCAATTCCTCAAATTTGGTGCAATGATTTCATTTCTCATACTGGTAGCTTTTATTAGCATGTGGCGAATAAGGTGATGATGCAACAACGTATTCCATCCCATAGACAAAAAAAAAGTGAGAAATAAATAGATGATTAACTTATCTCAAACCAAACACACCGATAATCTTTCTTTTATTAAAAAATCGATCACATCCAAATCCCTTTCTGTTTTATTTAAGAAGTGCTTCCTGGTGCACTCGTGTGCCTCATGTCCACCACAGAACTGCTGCTGCGCATCATTAATGGTGCGAGGCCACGGGTACAATCTTGCGGCCATGCTCATCTCATAAAGATGCTTGCTATTTTCCCTCGCCATGCTGCCAGACTGGAAACACACCGAGGGCTTGATTAGTTGGTAAAAAAGTTTGGGTTCGGCTACTGTAGCACTTTTCGTTTTATTTGGCAATTTGTGTTCAATCATGGACTAATTAGGCTCAAAAGATTTGTCTCGTTATTTACAACTAAATTGTGTAATTAGTTTTTTCTTTCGTCTATATTTAGTACTCTATGCATGTGCCGCAAAATTTGATGTGACAGGTACTGTAGCACTTTTTGGGTTCTCTTTTTAGGTAGCCATGCCAACTAAACAGGCTCCAAGCAGGCCATTTCAAAGATGACGGCAAGGCGACCACTGCTCTGATGTGCTCTCTTTGTTGTTAGGGAACTACAATATTTGGACTAATTAGGCCGCGTTTGGTAAACTTCCTGCCGGTTCTGGCTTCTCCGACGCACACACTGTCCATGCACTGTTCGTAGAAGCTCCTTTTTTCTCTCATTTCTCCTTCTCTCACAGAGCCGGTGAAGTCAGGTGGAGCAAAAAAAAAAAAAAAGAAAAAAATGACTCCACTGGCTTCGTGACATGAGGACAGATGAGAGAGAAAAAAAGCTCCTATGAACATGCTTAGACAGTATATATGTCAGAGAAACAGGAGCCGCTGAAAGCTTTGCCAAATAGGGCTTTAATCTCTATGGATGAGATCTAGACCAATAGACTATTTTTATTGTTGTTAGGTCATCTCCAACAAAAATTAAAATCGTCAGGATATAATGTATTTTATTTCACGTGGATGAGAGAGGACGCAAAGAAATAAGCTTGCTAGCGAGTTCTCAAGAAACTGGCTCACACGGAATCCAAAAAATTCCTAGTCACTTAGGCTCGACCCTCGATGTTTCTATATTGGCCACTTCTCGTGAGCCCTGCGCCTTCGATGGAAACATCCCCTATGTTGATCAGCAGTAGCTTTTATTTATCTGTGCTCTGTAATCTAGGAATTCTTTTCTCAGGCTAGTGTACTATGCTTTAACGTCATATATTAAATGTTGCCGTTGTAAAAAAAAAAGATCAAAACATGGGCCTACTAACACATAAAAAATCATATGAATGTCAACCGTTCCCCCTTAGCTCATCTCTCTTCGCTAGTACTCGACAGTCGTCACACATTGGAAAACCACCGCCCGCTCCTTCATCCTCCACACTGCCATACTTGAGCATAAATCAGATCAGATTAGAGGCAAAGACTGGTGGTGGGCTACTGCATCGTGGCGGGGCGCGGGTTGTGGCCTCGCCAGGCGATAGGGAGGGGGGGGCAGTGGTTGGCGGCCTCACCGGTTGCATGGACGCCCATGTTAGTGGCCTCAAGGGGCGCACGAAGCCACTAAATCGGCTTTGTTCTTCCCGCATGGCCGCATGGGTGTCCCATGTCTATGAAACTTATGAAACTCATTTCATTTCATAAAACTTTGATCATCTCTCAATTCATTTATATTGTGATATATCAACATATTTGCTAAGTTGGTAGCTTATTTAATGCACATAAAACTTCTGCCTAAATATACATTGATGTTTGTATTGTATATCTTAATATATTTATACTCTATACCTAATAATAAAGAGGTAAAATTTCTTCCCATTTTTTGGTATGGCCTCTCCAACTAACTCTATGAATGTGTAAAATGTTTCTATTATCTGTCTATGACCCTCTTGTTTTATATAAAGTATACACGGCTTGGACACTGGTTCTATAGATAACTTGGATAGCTACACGACTTGGGCACTGGTTCTTGAGATAACTTGGATAGCTAGAATCCTACTCCTAAACTGAATAGGAAAAGAAATCCTGATCAAATAGAAAAGAACAAATAAATATACAAATTAGATAAATCTTACCCTGAATATTAAACCACGACTCCTCCCTTTGGATTTGTGACCGGTTGAAATAGGTCACGTTTGTCGTGGGCTCGACCTATTGGTTTCCTTGATTTTGCGGACGTATATGGCAACAATTACCTCATGCTATTTCCTGGATTGTACAATTCATTTTCCTATTTCAATACGTTGTCTTTGAATACTTATATATACTTCAACTATTGAATCATCAAAATTATCGTGTCATCTCTATCGTTATAGGATGTTCCAAATTTGCTTTTCCATTATTTTTTCCACGCCATTATTTTCCCTCACGTGATGTTTCCCTGTTTTATTTACCTACGTAATATTTTCCCCTTTTAGTTTTCCACGTATTTTTATATGATTTTTTGTTCCTTTTTCCTCCACTGTACATGATGCTTTCCGATTCTATATCGATACACCTAGCGCCTGGACGTCCGGACAGGACATTGCGTCCGGACACCGCTCCGACACCTGTGCCGCTCCCGCGTCCGCATCCCACCCCATGCCCCATGTTCCGCGTCCCGTCTCAGCACCCGCGCCCGCGTCCGTCACAGGGACCTCGCGCCCCTACGCCACCCCATGCCCTACATGGGGAAACCCACATGGGTTGACCCACGGCTGTGCCCCAGTAGCAGCGACAGCCACCGGCCGCGCTGTGCAACACCCCGATCTACCTTTGCAACATCCAGATGAAACCTTTGCAACATACGTTGAAAATAGATGAAACATTTCGAACATACAATTGAAACACCATTGCAACATGTGCAACATCCCGATCTAGTTTTAAAACATTCAGATGCAACACTTGCAACATATAAAATAAGACAGATGAAACACTTGAGACATGCGTCTGAAACACTTGCAACATAAGTGTACAAAAAACAGATGAAACATTGGGGATAGACGCTTGCAACATACGTGTACAATCGTTGCAACATATGAACGAAACAAATGAAACATATATCTGAAACAACTGAAACACTTGAAACATGGTCTTGCAACATGTCTGAAAAGCATCTAGAAACACTTGAAACAAAGCATCGCCGCGTGGCCATGACCTACCTGATGGGCAACTGCGGTGGCGCAGGCTCGCTAGATGGTACGCGCCCGCACGCCCGCCATGCCCGTCGTCGATCGAGGGAGAGGAGATGTTGCTGGATCTAGGGAGGGCACCACCAACCGTAGTAGGAGAGGGTCAGCGGCTTTGCTTGGGTCTTGCTGGGGTAGGGGAAAAGGCCACCGGATCTGCGGGCGTTGGGCGCTCCCGGTGGGTGAGGATGCTGGGGTGGAGGGAGGGGCGTCGCCAGGGTGGGGAAGAGGACGCCGGGGTGGGGGAGCGCACCGCCACTGACCAGGGAGGCAGCCATGGCCGCGCATTGGTCTAGGCGCGGGGCGCAAGCGTGGAAGGGAGGAGGTTGAGGGGGAATGGGTGCAGGAGTGAGCGAGTAAGGCGTCCGTCCGATC
>CM039618.1:19488536-19860991 GCA_022457205.1 Saccharum spontaneum | reverse complement strand
AACTTTTTAAAATCACAAGGTAAGTTTAGATGTAACCGGGGCTTGCCTTGGTCGACGGGAAACTCAGGCTCGGGTTCAGTACCGCAGATGTCAAACCCTACTTCCACGGACGGTGACTCTTCGGCGGAAACAGGTTCGGCTTCGGTACCCTCCTCTTTTACGGGAACTATACGTAATGATAATGCATGCTTTAGGATGATGAGATAATAAATATGATGCTCGATGGATGTTTAACAAGGTTAACAACTTGAGTACAACTTCCCTTCACGGTACAACTGAACAACAAAGGTTTCTAACCTAACCCTAATTTAGGGTCCGATTACTCAAAATAACTTATTACGAAATTTGTTAAACACATGAAATGACAGTAATTAGGAATTAACAACATAATTAAGAAAGCTTAAGCAACCAATTAACAATGCTAAAGGTCATCAAGGGTTAATGACCTAAAGTCAACACTCAATCATAAAGTCAAGCAACATTAATTATCATGCCCTAATTACCTTATTAATTAATTAATTAATTAAAGCATAATCTAAGAATAAAATTAACTTAATCCAATTAAGCTAAATTTTTTTAATTTAAGAAGGTTATATCTTAATTAGATGATAAAATAATTTTCATGATTTTTGGATAAATAAATAAGCCTAGAAAAATTAATTAAGAACCACTTAAGAATTAAATGGACTAATTAAATAATCTATAAAAAGTACTTAAAATTGATATTTATTATTTTTATTAAATAGTATATAGTGAAAAAGGGTTACTCAAAAATTTTCACAATTTTTGGAATTATAAATAATTTATAACATAAATAATAAAACTGAAATTCATTTTACAATTTTGAAAAAGGAAAACGAAAATTCCATCGCGGGCTGCTTTGCTCCTGTTTCCCCCTCTCGGCCCGGCCTGCTTCGCACGCGCGCGGCCCACGCTCTCCCCGCGCGCGCTCGCCTGCTCGGCCCAGCCGCGCGGCCCATCCGCGTGGCCCGTCCGCGTGGCCCGTCCGCGTTCGCTCTCTCTCTCCCTCTCTCTGACGTGCTGGCCCCGCCTGTCATCCCCGACCTCCCGCTCTCCCTTCCCCTTCGCCGCGGCACGGTGGCCGGCCGGCGACCACGACCTCGACGTCCTACTCCTTCTCCACTAACACGGACTTCACCACCCTACGGACTCCCTACACCACTCAGTTGCCCAGCACAAGCACCAGTGACCCCTTAACGACGGTCATGGCGGACCACCGCCACGGTAAGCCGTGAAAACGCGTCACCGGCGAGATAGCGTCAAAATTGGGGTGGGAAAAACAATGAGGGGCTCACAGCAATTCTGTAGGTGATCTTGGCGGAGACGGAGACGCACGGAAGTGACCGGACCACGGCGAGGTGACCGCGGCGGTGCTCTGCTCGGCAGCGAGGAAGACAGCGGCGGTGCGGGCACTCCAGGCGGTAGCAGTGGGTACGAATGAGCGGGACGATGCGCTGGAGCAAGGCGGTTGCAAAGGAGCAGCTGGCGCGACCAGAGGGGACGCGACGAGGGCTACGGCGAGCGGCGGAGCAACGGTGGCGGCGGGAAACCGAGGAAGAGGAAAACTCGACCACGACGTGCTCGGTATATATAGGGCCATGCAAACGGCCTCAACGCGACGTGTGGCCGATCAAGAAGGCGCTGAAACAAGAGCTGGCGGTCGAAAACGCGCCTGGAAGGCGTTTGAAGCTCGCCGGCGTCGGCGGGAGGTGGCGTGCGGTGGTTGGCAGCGATTTCAAAATATTTACAGAATTGCCACTGGAATCAAAATTCAAATTACTCTCAAATTTTCAATAGAAGTTGAAAATCTGTAAAAACAAAAGTTGTTCAATTATCAAAGATCTACAACTTTCTCAATATAAACTTTTTCCAATTCAGCTTAGTTTTTGAAATTTGAATTTGAATTCAAAAAGGGACATTTTTGGGAAATCTGAAAAACAAAAATTACTTTGAATTTTGTATTGAAACTTCAAATACTCAAAATACCAAAGTTGTACATCTAGGACAGACCTACAACTTTGCTATTCAAAATATTTTCAAATTATGCCTGCATTTTGAAATTGGATAGGGAAAATGAAAAGGGGACAATTTTGAGATTTGAATCTTTTCAAAATTACTTCAAATTTTACACTGAAACTTTGAAAACTCAAAACATCAAACTTGTAGCCCTTGAAAAGATCTACAAAATTGGTTTTACACTTTTTCCCAAATTTTGCTTAGATTTTGATTTATATCAAAAGGGGTAAAACTAGGGTTTTGTTTTTCAATGTTTTCGGAAAAGTTTTGAATTGAAACTTGATTCTTTCTTAACTTTAGTTACTTAGGAATCACACCTTCACCCTAGGACATCATTGAGTCAAGCCTCACATGGTTGACCAAATGGCTCCCTAGGTTGACCAATTTGACTTAAGAAATTCTTTTAGTAAATCCTCAATTTTGAATTCGAATTCGAATCGGAAAACTTGTAACAAGCTTTGGATCCCAAACCCTAACTCAAACTTGAAGCTTTATTTTATAGGTTGGACTTGAGCTTATACCCTACACTTGGCACTAGTGTATAACACCGTCATACACCTCAAATTACGCAGGGCATAAACTAAGTATTTGCGGTGATAACAAAATTAGGGTTTTCGGATTTCGAACCACACAACGAGAAACACATCGAACCTAAGAATTCAAACTCATTTTAGTTAATGCATAACAGTGTTAACCTAATCATGGATGATTTGCAGTGCAAATGATGACATGGCAGGTTTTTAGTTACTATAACACCAGGGGTGTTACAGCCCTTCCCCCTTAAAGAAATCTCGTCCCGAGATTTAAAGCCTTGGGTTAGGTAAAGGAAAAGGAAACGTGTCATACAAACACGTTCAAGATTTGTTCATAAAACAGGTAGGTATTTTACATCACAAGGTTTAAAAAGAAGGAGTTACAATCTAGAGAGGAAATTGTAACTTAGATGGAAGCAAAGAAGTCGGGAAAGTTTTCCAGCAAATAATCTTCAGATTCCCAGGTTGCTTCTTCTTCTGAATGCTGATTCCATTGAATCTTATACCACTTGATTGTTCTACTCCGGGTGACACGATCTTTCTGATCCAAAACTCTGACAGGATGCTCTGAATATGTTAGATCTGGCTCAAGCTCGACCCCCTCAAAATCAATCACTTGGTCAGGCACTTGTAGACACTTCTTTAGCTGTGACACATGGAACACATTGTGTACTGCAGAGAGTTGTTCAGGTAACCTTAAACGGTAAGCCACTTTACCAAATCGTTCCAGAATTTGAAACGGTCCAATATATCTGGGTGCCAATTTGCCTTTAACCCCAAACCGGGTAACTCCTTTCATGGGTGATACCTTCAAGTATACATAATCTCCTTTGTCGAACACCAGTGCTTGTCGTCTCTTATCTGCATAACTCTTTTGACGAGACTGTGCTATCTTTATATTATTTTGTATACGTCTGACTTTTTCTTCAGTTTCTTTTACTAAATCAACTCCGAAGAACCATCTTTCTCCTGATTCTGACCAATTCAGTGGAGTTCTGCATCGGCGTCCATACAGCGCTTCAAACGGTGCCATTTTTGATACTTTCTTGATAACTGTTATTGTAGGAGAATTCTACTAACGGCAAACAGTCATCCCAAGAATCTGAGTAATTGAGCACACAAGACCTCAACATATCTTCTAGAACCTGATTGACCCTTTCAGCCTGACCATCTGTTTGAGGATGATAAGCGGTACTATGCAGAAGTTTAGTACCCAGTGACTCATGTAAGTGCCTCCAGAAATTGCTAACAAATTGTGTACCTCTATCAGATACAATTGTCTTAGGTATCCCATGCAGACTGACAATTCTGTCAAAATATATCTTAGCATACCGGATAGTTGGATATATAGTTTAAACTGGAATGAAATGTGCAGACTTAGTGAGGCGGTCCACAATAACCCAGATAGAATCAAACCCTTTTGCTGTTTTGGGCAAACCCACTATGAAATCCATATTGATATCTTCCCATTTCCAAGCTGGGATGGGTAACGGCTGCAATACTCCGGCTGACTTCAGATGTACAGCTTTCACTCTCTGGCACGTGTCACACTTGGCTATGTATCTGGCAATCTCAATCTTCATCTTGGTCCACCAGAATCTTTGTTTCAGATCATGATACATTTTATTACTTCCAGGATGGATGGAGAATTTGGTCAAATGTGCTTCATCCAGAATCAATTGACGTAACTCCGGAACCTTAGGTACAACCAAACGATCTTTGAACCAGAGGACATCTGTTTCATCAATTCTAAAACATAAGCCTTTTCCCTTTCTGACTTTTTCCTTTATGTGAACTATACCCTTATTTTCCTTCTGAGCAGAAATAATCTTATCTCTTATAGTTGTTTCCACCGTAATATTGGCAACACTACCATGTTGAACTATTTCAATACCCAACTTTTCAATCTCATGACACAAAGATAGATCCAGCGGTTTCACTGTCAAATAGTTGCAATGAATCTTTCGACTGAGGGCGTCGGCAACCACATTTGCCTTACCCGGATGGTAATGTACTTCTAATTCATAATCCTTTATCAATTCTAACCATCTTCGTTGGCGCATATTCAAATCAGACTGAGTGAAAATGTATTTCAAACTTTTGTGATCTGTATAGATGTGACATAGATTACCCAATAAATAATGCCGCCATATCTTCAAAGCATGAACCACAGCCGCTAACTCTAAATCATGGGTTGGATAGTGCTCTTCATGTTGTTTGAGTTGGCGAGAAGCATAAGTAATCACTCGACCTTCTTGCATTAGCACACATCCAATACCAGTGCCACAAGCATCACAGTAGACGTCAAACGGCTTTTCAATATTTGGTTGAGCTAACACTGGAGCAGTGGTTAACAACCTTTTCAATGTTTGGAAAGCCTTCTCACATTCTGATGACCAAACAAATTTAACCTGAATCTTCAACAACTCAGTGATGGGTTTCGATACCTTCGAGAAATCAGGAATGAATCGACGGTAATAGCCCGCCATTCCCAAGAAACTGCGAACCTGATGAACAGTACTTGGGGGCTTTCAATCTAATATATCCCTTACTTTACCAGGGTCAACAGCAACACCTTCTGCCGACAAAACATGTCCAAGAAATGGCACCTCCTTAAGCCAAAACTCGCATTTGCTAAACTTAGCATACAACTGATGTTCCCTCAGGCGACTGAGAACGATGCGTAAATGTTCCGCATGTTCTTTCTTATTTTTGGAGTAAACTAAAATATCATCAATGAAGACAACAACAAACTTGTCAAGCTCTGGCATGAAAACCGAATTCATGAGATACATGAAATGAGCGGGGGCATTGGTAAGACCAAAGGACATGACTAGATATTCATAAAGGCCATATCTAGTAGTGAAAGCAGTCTTTGGAATGTCCTCAGGGCGAATTTTTATTTGGTGGTAGCCAGATCGAAGATCGATCTTAGAAAAGACTTTGGCTCCAGCAAGTTGATCAAAAAGTAGATCAATACGAGGAAGGGGATACTTATTCTTGATAGTCACTTCATTCAACGGACGATAATCAACACACAACCTCAGGGTTTTGTCCTTCTTTTTCACAAATATCGCTGGACATCCCCATGGCGAAGAACTAGGTTGAATAAAACCTTTATCACGCAACTCTTGTAATTGTATCTTGAGCTCTGCTAACTCTTTCGGTGGCATTCTGTATGCTCTTCTAGATATTGGGGCAGTACCGGGTTTCAACTCAATTACAAATTCCACATCTCTGTCAGGAGGTAATCTAGGTAGATCATCTGGGAAAACATCCGGAAACTCACAAACCACAGGTATATCACTGATTTCTTTCACAGACGTTGCACAGACTCTTTCGACTGCCCTTTTTGGTGTTTGAAGTTGGATAAGAAGTTGAGAACTATTATCAGGTAAGTTCAGCCTTATGGTTCTATTCAGAGTATCTATTACAGCTCCGCGCTGATACATCCAGTTCATGCCTAGGATCACATCTATATCCTGATCCTTCAAAATTATCATGGACGTGGGAAAAGTATGCCCACCCAATACTATAGGTACCTGATGTACCATTTCTTTAGTACACAGACGACCCCCGGGCGACTGTATAAAGAAGTTCTCTTTTGTTTCCCCAATTGGAATTGCATGTTTCATAACAAATGTACGATTGATGAATGTATGTGATGCGCCTGAATCAAAAAGCATAACTGCAGGATGATTTGCAACAGGAAACATACCCATCATGACGGGCTCTCCTTCAGGTATTGCCTCGGCCTGTGTGTAAAAGACTCGTCCAGTTTTCTTCTCGGCCTTGCCTTTCTGAGCATTCTGGTTATTGCCCCTCTGCTGATTCTGGTTCTGTTGTTGTGGCACAGCAGCTTTCTGATAATTCTGATTATACTGCCTCGGGTATGGACACTCCCTCGAGAAATGCCCGGTCTTTCCGCAGTTATAACAGGGATAATTATTGATATTGTTGCCCTGCTGAAGTGGGGAACGAATGCCAGGAGCACTCGGCTGACGTGGATAGGATAGAGCTGCAACAGGACGGACAAATGTCTGTTGCCGGGCTTGGAATTGTGGTGGACGAAAAGGAGAACGGAAATGATTTTGGGGATGGTAAATTATCTTCTGGCGCTTTTGATTGCCACCAGATGATCCATACGACACCTTCTTCTTTTTAGCCTCTTTATGCTTCCGGTACTCTTCTTCTGATGAAAGAGCAATATCAACGGCCTCATGATAAGTCACATTCAGACAACCAGTCATCATAGTACGAATCTTCGAGTTCAGACCCCTCATAAAACAAGCTTGCTTCTTGCGATCAGAGTTGATTTGGTCAGCAGCATACTGTGATAGGTGATTGAACTTGCCCACATATTGCATTACTGTCTGGTCTCCCTGCTTCAGTGCAAGAAATTCCTCTAACTTCCTGATCATAATTCCTTCTGGAATAAAGTGAGCTCTAAAAGCCGCACGGAATTCCGCCCAGGTCACCCGATGACCAGCTGGCTGTGCAGCAAGGTGATTTCCCCACCATGCTCCGGCAGCACCTCGGAGTTGCTGGGCTGCAAACACCGGCTTCTGATAGTCACTACACTCTATGAGTTCAAACTTTTGCTCCATAGTGCGGAGCCAGTCATCCGCTTCTAACGGTACATCAGCTCTGGAAAACACTGGGGGTCGGGTATCAGTGAAATCCACATAAGTAGTTTCATTCCGGTGGTTATTTCGACCCCGATTGCCTGGTGGTGCATTGTGATTATTCTGAACCACTTCCCTTAGTAGCCTAGCATTTTCTGTAGTAGCATTGACAAGGGCGAACATAACCTCTGCCATATTTGGTGGAACGGGTGGTGGGTTAGGGACACCATTCCCACCCTGAGCAGCCCCCGTACCATCATCATTATGAGCCATCTGTTGATAACAAGCCAAACTTTATTCACAAACTTTTATTGAACCTTTACAAAAGCGATTACAAACACACCACACAGATGCATTTATTTATAACACAGGTCCGCACACATGCCGGACTTCCCGGTTAACTAAGGCTGACAACTAACATAAGCTTCTAACTACACACTGCACTTGACCAACTCAGTCCTCACGGTCAGTGTCCATTCCTGAAACGTGACCTCCTTCATCGTCACTCTCGTCCACAGGCTCCACTTCCTCCGGATCTTCTTCTTCCTCTGATTCCTCTGCAGATTCCCCACCATCAGCGAGGATAATACCAGGGTCTAGCTCAGCTGCACCAGGTGGAGGATGCAGTTGATAGAACAACTGATGTACTTCCTCATGGAGAACCTGATTATCTCCCTCCAGATCGTTGACATAGAACTGTAACTCATCAGCACGTTCCCTGGCAACATCCTCTCGGTGCCATGCCTCATTCCTTTCCGTTACTAAGCGACCCATCATCCGCTCACAGCTCAGATGAGCCCCAGTGAGCCTCCGTAACTGATTCTGTAACTCTCCGACCTGGATAGCGTCCGTAGCTCTATCACGTGTAGCCTGGGCTAACTCGGCGGAAAGCCTCTCGATCTCCGTCTGAGGGACAGTCCTGCTGCCGCTAGCACTTTCGTCCCTGGGAGCAAGCTGGCGACGAGGAACTCCCTTTGGTCCGGTGGACTTGCGGGGCGTCAACTTAGTACGGGCCATCCTGTAGCGGGAAAAGGTAGAATTTGGTAAGGATAGCTGGGGAGGATCTGAAGGTTAGCATGAATAGGATTGATACTACTTAACCCAAACCTCAATAACGGGGAAGGTAAATTAACAGATTCATTAAGCATGATGCATGACTTAATATACGAACGATTATTAAAGATTTTTGAATTAACTGCACAAGGGTAACAAAACATAAACTTTATTTATAGGGCACTTTTAATATGCTATTCCACCAAAAGCTTTTAAATATAACTAAAGATCTACCAGAGGAATAAAGATAGGTAATAAGCAATTTGGACCAAAATAGTCAGTTACATTTATTTGACCCAAATGTTTTGAAGTTTTTAAAATGTAATACTACAATCGCTCCGTCCATGATCGCTCTGATACCAGCTGTGGCAGAACCTCCTAATTACCATGGCCCACCTGTACTTGTTATTGTCTTAAAGACTTCTAACCACTGTACAAGTGTACCACAGATCTTAAGAAGTCTGTCGGGTGTCCTCGGGAAACCCGAATCATCCACAATCTTCCGAGCAGGATCACATTGCAGAGGCATCATAGTATTACAACAGTTTATATAATAAATTACATCAGAGTACAAAAGCGGAAGTCTTACATAACATAGGTTTACAAACTTGATGTTCCAAACTTATAAAACTTAAGTTTAGTGTTACAACCATAGTAGTGGAGTAGCATTATTAACATTATTACAACACCAAAACGCGATGCTCTGCCCAAGAGCCAAACATCTCTACTCGTCGTCGCTTGCCGCAAAGACAGTCATGCAACAGGGTCCAAAACACACCTGCTCATGAGACGAACCTGCAACAGGGGTTTAACAAACCCTGAGTACGAAAGTACTCAACAAGACTTAACCGACAAAACTAGTGGAACGACTCAGGAATGCAGGCTAGGGGAATCAAGGTGAGGTTCCAGCAGGAAGTCAAGTTCTTTTGCATAAAAGCGACTAATGGTGAATCCTTAAGATCACGATTTTATTTCAATATTAATTATCAACAGAATGTAAGTGATTCTAATCTAGATCATATAATTCATTCAATATCTTTCTGTTTCTCCGAACAAAGTTCCATTTCTTATCTACGATGTTGAACAGAGAATCGAGTCTCCTTAACCGAGGAGCAGCGACGATTCGAATCGATTAAACCCAGCTGGGGATTCCCAATCACACGACATACGTAGGACTCTAACCGACATATATCAACCTTCACTCGGATCCTCCAACACATGACCGGGTCCAGCGCCACCCGAGAGTATAGTACACCTCCAATCCAGCCCTTGGCTACGAGGGTACACACTACTCTCGCCATCTTTCCACTCCCAGTGCGCGGTTGGCCGTTCACATATTGGCATTACCGAGGTCTTAGGCTTACCGGAGCATGTGATCAGTTACAAAGTCTCGACGCACACAATTCGAACAACGGTACGGTCCTTAACTGACTCAGTCGGAGACACTACAGGGGGACTCCTTTCCCGATGCAAGTCCACCGACCGGTCCCAAATTATCAACATTAACATTCATCAAGTAATTATCCAACAACCCTTCAAACTTTGTTTAAAAGTTTTAAAGTTTTCTCATTAAGCAATGCTAAGCATACTAAGCATTTTTAAATCAAAACAGTAACAAGGATGGTATTGCAATATCAAGGATGATAATGCAGTAATTAGGTTATCACTCAACTCCTAGCACTTAATGCAATAGAGCCGTAATAAAAGTTAAATAAAACTTTTTAAAATCACAAGGTAAGTTTAGATGTAACCGGGGCTTGCCTTGGTCGACGGGAAACTCAGGCTCGGGTTCAGTACCGCAGATGTCAAACCCTACTTCCACGGACGGTGACTCTTCGGCGGAAACAGGTTCGGCTTCGGTACCCTCCTCTTTTACGGGAACTATACGTAATGATAATGCATGCTTTAGGATGATGAGATAATAAATATGATGCTCGATGGATGTTTAACAAGGTTAACAACTTGAGTACAACTTCCCTTCACGGTACAACTGAACAACAAAGGTTTCTAACCTAACCCTAATTTAGGGTCCGATTACTCTAAATAACTTATTACGAAATTTGTTAAACACATGAAATGACAGTAATTAGGAATTAACAACATAATTAAGAAAGCTTAAGCAACCAATTAACAATGCTAAAGGTCATCAAGGGTTAATGACCTAAAGTCAACATTCAATCATAAAGTCAAGCAACATTAATTATCATGCCCTAATTACCTTATTAATTAATTAATTAATTAAAGCATAATCTAAGAATAAAAATTAACTTAATCCAATTAAGCTAAAATTTTTTAATTTAAGAAGGTTATATCTTAATTAGATGATAAAATAATTTTCATGATTTTTGGATAAATAAATAAGCCTAGAAAAATTAATTAAGAACCACTTAAGAATTAAATGGACTAATTAAATAATCTATAAAAAGTACTTAAAATTGATATTTATTATTTTTATTAAATAGTATACAGTGAAAAAGGGTTACTCAAAAATTTTCACAATTTTTGGAATTATAAATAATTTATAACATAAATAATAAAACTGAAATTCATTTTACAATTTTGAAAAAGGAAAACGAAAATTCCATCGCGGGCTGCTTTGCTCCTGTTTCCCCCTCTCGGCCCGGCCTGCTTCGCACGCGCGCGGCCCACGCTCTCCCCGCGCGCGCTCGCCTGCTCGGCCCAGCCGCGCGGCCCGTCCGCGTGGCCCGTCCGCGTGGCCCGTCCGCGTCCGCTCTCTCTCTCCCTCTCTCTGACGTGCTGGCCCCGCCTGTCATCCCCGACCTCCCGCTCTCCCTTCCCCTTCGCCGCGGCACGGTGGCCGGCCGGCGACCACGACCTCGACGTCCTACTCCTTCTCCACTAACACGGACTTCACCACCCTACGGACTCCCTACACCACTCAGTTGCCCAGCACAAGCACCGGTGACCCCTTACCGACGGTCATGGCGGACCACCGCCACGGTAAGCCGCGAAAACGCGTCACCGGCGAGATAGCGTCAAAATTGGGGTGGGAAAAACGATGAGGGGCTCACAGCGATTCTGTAGGTGATCTTGGCGGAGACGGATACGCACGGAAGTGACCGGACCACGGCGAGGTGACCGCGGCGGTGCTCTGCTCGGCAGCGAGGAAGACAGCGGCGGTGCGGGCACTCCAGGCGGTAGCAGTGGGTACGAATGAGCGGGACGATGCGCTGGAGCAAGGCGGTTGCAAAGGAGCAGCTGGCGCGACCAGAGGGGACGCGACGAGGGCTACGGCGAGCGGCGGAGCAACGGTGGCGGCGGGAAACCGAGGAAGAGGAAAACTCGACCACGACGTGCTCGGTATATATAGGGCGATGCGAACGGCCTCAACGCGACGTGTGGCCGATCAAGAAGGCGCTGAAACAAGAGCTGGCGGTCGAAAACGCGCCTGGAAGGCGTTCGAAGCTCGCCGGCGTCGGCGGGAGGTGGCGTGCGGTGGTTGGCAGCGATTTCAAAATATTTACAGAATTGCCACTGGAATCAAAATTCAAATTACTCTCAAATTTTCAATAGAAGTTGAAAATCTGTAAAAACAAAAGTTGTTCAATTATCAAAGATCTACAACTTTCTCAATATAAACTTTTTCCAATTCAGCTTAGTTTTTGAAATTTGAATTTGAATTCAAAAAGGGACATTTTTGGGAAATCTGAAAAACAAAAATTACTTTGAATTTTGTATTGAAACTTCAAATACTCAAAATACCAAAGTTGTACATCTAGGACAGACCTACAACTTTGCTATTCAAAATATTTTCAAATTATGCCTGCATTTTGAAATTGGATAGGGAAAATGAAAAGGGGACAATTTTGAGATTTGAATCTTTTCAAAATTACTTCAAATTTTACACTGAAACTTTGAAAACTCAAAACATCAAACTTGTAGCCCTTGAAAAGATCTACAAAATTGGTTTTACACTTTTTCCCAAATTTTGCTTAGATTTTGATTTATATCAAAAGGGGTAAAACTAGGGTTTTGTTTTTCAATGTTTTCGGAAAAGTTTTGAATTGAAACTTGATTCTTTCTTAACTTTAGTTACTTAGGAATCACACCTTCACCCTAGGACATCATTGAGTCAAGCCTCACATGGTTGACCAAATGGCTCCCTAGGTTGACCAATTTGACTTAAGAAATTCTTTTAGTAAATCCTCAATTTTGAATTCGAATTCGAATCGGAAAACTTGTAACAAGCTTTGGATCCCAAACCCTAACTCAAACTTGAAGCTTTATTTTATAGGTTGGACTTGAGCTTATACCCTACACTTGGCACTAGTGTATAACACCGTCATACACCTCAAATTACGCAGGGCATAAACTAAGTATTTGCGGTGATAACAAAATTAGGGTTTTCGGATTTCGAACCACACAACGAGAAACACATCGAACCTAAGAATTCAAACTCATTTTAGTTAATGCATAACAGTGTTAACCTAATCATGGATGATTTGCAGTGCAAATGATGACATGGCAGGTTTTTAGTTACTATAACACCAGGGGTGTTACAGAACCTTGCCTATCTTAAATCCCTTTGAGAGTAGGAAGTCCCTCAACCTCTCATATAATGCCTTTTTAAGATTATGCACGTGGTTGGGTTTCTTGCAACCTTCAAAACTGAGCGGTTGCTCCACGTACACTAGCTCATTGATGACTCCATTCAAGGAAGCGACCTTCATATCCATTTGATATAGCTTGATTTTTTTGAGAGAAAGCATATGCCAATAGTTATCTTATAGCTTCCATCTTGCAAGTTGCAACTTGTTGGAGGAACACTAGAACTTAATGGTTGAACTTCTTGACTTAGACTAGCACTTTGCATTTGCAACTTGTTGAACTTAGACTAGCCTTGGGGATGAATTGTGCACTGCAGGGCTAAACAGGAACGTGAAGCCAACAAGGGATTGAATTGAATCACTTAAAATTTAACATCTAGGGCTCAAACTTGATTACACTAGAAAAGCCATAAACTAACTAGCATCATGTGCACCTTTGGTTTTTCTACAGCATTCCCTTCGGAGTTACAACTAGGATAAGGCAAAATCACACGTTATCATTTCCTTCTTGTTCAATGTACTCCGCGTATACTACTCCGTAGTATCTTTTACTGCTCAGATCATGGTTTTTGACGATGACAAAGCCCTTGTTTAGTTCCCAAAATATATTTGTAAAATGTAACTGTAGCGCTATTGTAGCACTTTCGTTGTTATTTGGCAATTATTGTCCGATCATGGCCTAATTAGGCTTAAAAGATTCGTCTTGTGATTTACAACTAAACTGTGTAATTAGTTTTATTTTTTATCTATATTTAATGCTTCATGCATGCGTCCAAAGATTTGATGTGACGGAAATCTGAAATATTTTGTAAAATATTTTGGAAACTAAACAACGGCAAAATTGAAGGCCCCACCCCATGCATTAATCATGGCCGTGTTTAGTTCCAGATTCGAGGCACCCACCGCACGCTGCCAGGCGGGGTGCAGTTGGTCCTGAGGCTATCCGCACTCATGGACCTCTATATTCATCCTCTATACGTCCTAGTCAGCAAGATTCTCTCCTCTATACTCAATTCTTCTGCACTCATCCATCCTCTATATCATCCTCTATCCACTCTATCCACTGTAGGACCCACTTGTCACTTTATCTAAATATATCCATGTGTGATCTAGTTTTAAAGGATTTATTGAGACGAATTTAATGGTGCAATCGAAATTTAATTTGGATTTTTAGTTTGTGAGTTATAGCATTTTTTTCCTTTGTTTAGCTAGTGGGGCCCGCCACTGCCCACTATAGAGTAAGCATTGTACTACTCTAAATATAGAGTGAGAGAAAGGATAAAGTATCGTTTTAGAGTACCCAGTGCAACAGTTTTTACTCTATACTCATACTCTAAAGCTTTAGAGTATCCTTTAGAGTATCCCACTGCGGGTAGTCTAAGTCCTCAGTCCTCACTGCTCAGCAGTGGTCCGGACCTAGGACCAGGAGTGCGGAAGCGAGCGGGCATTCTCCGTTTAGGACCGGATTGGACCCAGGGAATCGGAGCGGGCCGGCCAGTGGGTGGGGGCAAGGCCTCGCTAGTCGTCGCTACCGAACTAGCATTTCTTTTGTATTTGGTAAAAAATGTCCAAACGTTGACTAATTAGACTTAAAATGTTTGTCTCGTAAAGTACAACAAAACTGTGTAATTAGTTTTTAATTTTATCTATATTTAGTACTCCATGCATGTGCCGGCATTTTAATATGATGGAAATCTTCTTTTTACATAGTAGAATTTGGGGTAGAAATTGAGAACTAAACACCTATGATTGATTGTGCCTGCAAGATCGCCAATTTTCGTCATCAGGGAAGGGACACGGTCCACACGGAGCACTGGGCCAGCGCTCGCAGGCAAAAGAAGTGTCGCCCCTCCTGAATTTTTTTTTATTTTTAACATTTTTTAAAAACTATTTTTAATTTTAGCACCGAAAATATTTTTTTTATATCTAACACTTTTGGCCGCCCCCCCCGGAGGGAGCGGCATTTGAACTTTGCCGCTCCCCACGTGGAGGAGCGGCAATTGTGCTGACCTGGTATGGGTTGACACCTGGACTGGGGCTGCCGCTCCCCAGATCAGGGAGCGGCAAGCCCCACCCCCCGCTGCCGCTCCTTGATCTGGGGAGCGGCAAGGCTGCCGCCCCCCAGATCAAGGAGCGGCAGCGGGGGGTCGCGCGGGCGTTTTTCTTTCGGCTGAAAAGTCACAACACAACCATTCGCATTCCATCCCAACGGACAGCGCGCCAGCGAGCAGCAGCGCCCGGCCCCTCCCCGCGCGAGCAGCGGCAGCAGCAGCACCCCCCCCCCCCCCCCCCGCGCGCGCGAGCAGCAGCAGCGCCCGGCCCCCCGAGCAGTGGCAGCAGCAGCGCTCCGCCCCCCCACGCGCAGGAGGCAGCAGCGCCTCCTCCCCCGCGCGGCCGGAGGCAGCAGCCCCCCCAATAGCCGGCAGCACCCCCGCGAGCAGTAATTTCATTTTTTTATTATAATTGTTAGTTAGACTAGTTTATTTAACATTGTTAGTATAAATAGTTAGTTTAATTGTTTAGTTCGTATTATTAGTAAAGCTAGCATAGTTAGTATAAATATTATAAATAATTATTTTAGTTAGTATGATTAGTAAAGTTAGTATATGTATTATAATTAGTTAGTATGTTTAGTTTACATTAGTGAAGTTAATATAGGAGATACAAATAGTTACTTAGGTTTTATAAATAGTTAGAATAGTTTGTTTAGTTTAGATTAGTGAAGTTAGTATAGGTGATATGAATAGTTAGTTTAGTTAGTATAGTATAGTTAATAAACTTAGTATAGTTAGTTAGTTTGGACGATTTGATGAAGTTTCTTCGAATGGTTTTCAGATGGATTGTTGTGTCCGAGTTTATTTCGGAGGAATTGTCAGGAAGGAAGATGGTGAATTTCAGGATATGGAAGAGGAGTTGGAATGGTTCGATGAACCGCCGAGTTTCAATGACCTTTGTGTACGTTTGAATGCAAAGTTTGGCGGTGATTTCATAATCAAGGGGAGATTTGACAGTGGGAAGACTCGGGCAAAATATGTCCTGATGCCTTTGCGCGACCCTGCTCATTGGTCCCGCTACACTAGGGTCCTCGCAGGCTCGAACTCACCCATTGCTGAGGTGGTTGTGGAGAATGGGTACAGGTTGGGGATGATCATCATGACGATGATGGAGGTGACGAAGGAGCAGTTCCATTCACATCCAGTCAGTTGTATATGGATGGTCAGTTGACGCAGGAGCAGTTGCATTCACATCCAGTGGGTTGTATAAACAACGACTTCGATGTGAGGGAGTTCGAATGTGAAGAGCAGGAGCAGGCAGAAGAGAACTGGTTCGGTCATGATGACCACCACCATGACGACAACGACGATGATGATGACGACGACGACGACGACGATGATGATAGAGCTGCCCATGCGACGCCGGTTCATGCTACAACGTCCGATGTTTCGGTTTCGGTGCTTCATGGCATGCCGACTCAGGGTAGGCTGGTCCATGATTTACCAGAGGATGGTGCGCCGTATTTTGATTCGTGGGATAGGATCAGCGAAGCACAGCATTATGTTGCACCGCCCCCTTACACAGAGGCAGAACTCATGCAACTGAGCCAGGGCGGTGTACCTTTAAGTGGTGGTCCGAACTACAAGGATGTCAGCATGGTACATATGGCAGTTTGTGACACAGGTCTGCAGATGTGTGCAGAATCTCTATATAACCATGAGCATGTAATCCTTCAGAAGGGCATGATATTCAATACAATGTCAGAGATGAAACTCTTTCTTCAGGATTACGCTGTGTACCACCATAGGCCATACTTGGTGACTCATTCCGACAAGAACTTGAGGTACCACATTACCTGCAAAGCAGGTTATCCATGCCAGTGGAGGCTTACTGCAAGGAAGAAAGCGAGTGATGGCAAATGGAGGATAAGTAAATTGGTCCAACCCCATTTATGCTTGGATAACAAGGGTAAAGAATATCATCCGCAGCTCACTGCACGTTACCTTGCCCGTCGTATATTGGGGCTCATTGACAAGGATAATGATGTCTCGGTGTCTTATTTACAGCAGTCCATATATGAGCTTGTAAAGTATCATGTGAAGTATGGCAAGGCTTGGCGTGCAAAGCAAATTGCACTGGCGATCCGATGTGGTAGTTGGGAGGAGGCGTACAACCGAGTTCCCCGAATACTGTCTACAATGAATTACTACAACCATGGCATGAAATGGTTTGTGGACACTGGTGAGATGTTTTTGCAGAACTCGGGGAGACATGTGCTACATCGTGTTTTCTGGTTGTTTGCTCAGACGGAGCATGCTTTCCTGTTCTGTAGACCAGTGGTCCTTGTTGATGGCACTTTCTTAACGGGAAAGTACAGGGACACTTTGATGATGGCTGCTGCGGTTGATCTGGAGGACCAGATAGTACCAATGGCTTTTGCTTTGGCAGAGGGAGAGAACAATTCGTCATGGTCATGGTTCATGCGGCTTCTACGTACCCAAGTGATTGGGGCATCACACACTATATGTTTGATTTCGGATTGGCACACAGGGATTCTCCACGCCGCCAGTGAAGATATCAAAGGGTTCCCGTCTTTGGTGCATAGATGGTGCATGCGTCATTTTGCAGCTAATTTCTGGCGGCGTCAGAGGAAGAAGGAGGTTAGTGACATGGTTAAGGCTCTATGTTGTGTACGTACAGAGTACCAGTTCAAAGAGAAAATGAGAGAACTAGACAAAGTGCTGAACCAAGCAGCCAAAACTTGGTTACAGGACCAGATGGAACATAAGAAAAAGTGGGCACTAGCATACGACGAGGGTGGATTCAGGTATGGCATCATGACCACCAACTCGTCCGAGTCTTTCAACCGTGTGTTCACCGGAGTGCGCTCGTTGCCAGTGTCTGGGATTGTTGAGTTCTCTTTCATGAAGTGCAACGAATATTTTGTGAAGAGGTGGGAGCTCGCGCAGAGGAATATAAGGGAGGCAGGGGTGTGGAGAAAGGCAGCCACTCATTTTATTGAGGGAGAGGAATTGGCCAAGCAGCAGATTGGTGAGCCATACGGACCTCACAGGCATATCTACAGTGTAGGGGGTTGGCACAAGCATGGGCGAGGAGCGTTACGGTGGCAGGAACTACCGTGTCGATTTAGACAAAGTTGAGTGTAGTTGTAACGTCCCTCAGATCATGCATGCCCCTTACTCTCACATGATCACGGCCTGCAGGATGCGTGGATATAACTACTTGGCTTTGCCATATATGTCTCCTTTGTACCTCCGTTCGAACACCGTTCGGGTATGGGAGAGGAGCTTCGAGCCTTACCTCGACCTGTCACAGTGGCCCTCATATCATGGACCTGACTATGCGCCCAATCCGGCCCTGCAGAAGTTGAGCAAGGGCAGAAGGAAGAAGAAACGTCTGAAGGGGGATATGGATGCTATGAAAGGGTACGGGGATGACATGTACGGAGGGGGAGACTTCAACGAGACATGTGGCCGGAATTTGTGCTTGGTTTGCAAGCAACCGGGTCACAAGACTAGCAGGCATAGAAGACCTGGACAACAGGTCTGTCCATATTAGTTTGTTAAGATAACCTAGTATATTTGTTCTTATTTGTACCATTATGTTTTGTTGTAACATAAGTTGTTATTCCTGTTGTCTAATTGTATGTTGTAATGTTCAGTTATTAATATTATTTGCACTAACTCTTTTTTTTAATCTGAAACAGGATGGAGGAAGCTCATCCTCCGAGGTCTTTTATGCCACAATCTAACACCGATTTGTCTTTTATCTTAGCAGGGGCCGACCTATGTACAGGGGACCAGCCATGCGCAGGGGCAAGGACGGCAGCACCGTCATCGGGACCACACGGACGTTGGCTACACCCCCCAACGTGGTGCCTACCAATCCGAAGAGACGGAGGCGGCCGAGGGAGCCTTACACTCCTGGAACATAGAGTGCATGTAGACTTGGTCATTTTCATTGCAGGATAAAATTGGAGACCCTTTGTTGCACTCTATGTCGCCATTTATGTATCCAAGTCATTTGTTGAACTTATGTGTCCTAGCAGTGTGTCGAAATAATTTGCAACTACAAGTATTTGGAACTAATGGATTTGAGCTTGTAATATGATGTTTTATGTGTTCCAGTTAACTTATTAATGTGCTTTGATCGGTAACCTCGACCACATGTACTTGTTTATAATACTAGGTCATGTTGGAAAGTCACATGTTGGAAATAAAATACTTGCATGATCGAGGAAAACAGTAGGCACATGGTACACACTTATTACAAGGTTCAACAGTTGCACTACCACTTGCTCCAACATAAACATAGTTCAAACTCAAACACTGATATTAACGAACTAAACAATGACATGTTGCAAACTAAACCTAACATGCCTACTAATGGTACCACATATTGAACTGAGTTGCGCCTTCCCCATAGTAACCTCCTATTGACGGCGGCGGTGGCGGTGGCGGTGGCGGCGGAGAAGGAGGCCCGTGCTTCTTATGGTACGGGCACTGGCAGTATGGATTGTTGCATACTGGCTCCTCTGCATCGTTGATGCTATCGTCCTCCGACATGTCCCTATTACCACTTTCAGGGTCATACTCTAGATCAAAGATGCGTCCCTGTAGATATGTGATGTATTGTTGATTAGGATAGATAGGAGGAGGATCGACCCATCGAGTGAACCCACAGTTTTCTGGGCAGCTTGAATCCTGAAAATGCATCTACCAATAAGTACTTCTACAAACCAAATGCAAATCAGAAAAAATGAGAGTTAATAGGAAATACGAATCCTCGTGGGCATCTGAAGAAACGACGGCCTCCACTGTCATAGTCGTTGTACATCTGCACGACGCAATCCTCACCGTGGCGACATTTTGGTCAATCTTCCGTGCGGTTGTCGTATGATCTAAGAGGTCTCTCGCGGGTGAAGTCACTCTTGCTCTCCAAAGGAAATTGTTCTATAGGTTCCTCAAAAGAATCAGGACCCAGAGAACCCTCCCACACAATCGGATGTCCCTTCCTTACTCCCTTTCCTCTACCTCTGCTCGACGAACTTTCGCCCAACATTTAAACTACGGCCGTGTGATGGCCGTAAGGGGAGGAGAGGGGGCGCGGCGCCGAAACGACGAATAACAACAGCTCAAGAGGAGAAGAGAATAAAAGACGTCCTACGCCTGCCGCTCCTTGATCTGAGGAGCGGCAATTGTGCTGACCTGGCATGGTTTGACACCTGTACTGGGGTTGCCGCTCCCCCCTGGAGGAGCGGCAGGCTTGCCGCTCCCTGATCTGGGGAGCAGCAGCCTTGCCGCTCCTCAGGGGGGAGGGGCAGCCCCAGTCCAGGTATCAAACCATGCCAGGTCAGCATAATTGCCGCTCCTCCACGTGGAGAGCGGCAAAGTTCAAATGCCGCTCCCTCGCGTGGGGAGCGGCAAAAAGTGTTAGATATAAATATTTTTTGTGTTAAAATTAAAAATAGTTTTTAAAAAGTGTTAAAAATAAAAAAAATTCCCCCTCCCGGGGTTCCGGCCTCCGCCTCGGCAACATAAACGGGCAGGCAGGCTGGCAGTAGCGGACCATCATGATTCAGCCACCCGGCGACCGCGCTCCCGGCAGAAGTCCGGCGGTCCTCTAGCACGGACGCAGATGCACGCGTAGGAGTTACATGCATGCAGATGCAGGCAGCGCAGACGCAGAGGAGCCATTGATGGCGGCATGCCTGCACTGCAAGACATGGGCCTGTTTAGTTTCGGAAAATTTTTGAGAAACGTTACTGTAGCAATTTCGTTGTTATTTGATAAATATTATCCAATCATGGACTAACTAGCTTTAAAAGATTCGTCTCGTGAATTTCGTCTAAACTGTGCAATTAGTTTTATTTTTTATCTATATTTAATGCTTCATGCATGTGTCTAAAGATTCGATATAACGGGAAATCTGAAAATTTTTACAAAAAATTTTGCAAACTAAACCGGGCCCTGGCTGGGGCTGGCTCTCTGTATCTCGTGGGCGATCGTGCACGTAAAGTTATGCCGTGATGCGCATCGATCGAAAAGTGCACCGCTGCTCGGCCTGTCGCTACGCTACGGCGCTACGGGCTACGGAGAGGTCAGCGCGGCGCAGGCTGGCTGCCGTGAGTGTGTGGAAGGCTGTGTTTACTTCCTAAAAATAAGTACTGTACAGAAAAAGATTATCCGTCATATAAACTTGCGATACATGCAGAGAGTACTAAATGTAGATGAAATCAAAAATTAATTGTACAGCTTGGTTGTACTTTGCGAGACGAATGTTTTGAACCTAATTAGTCAACGATTGGACACTATTTACCAAATAAAACCAAAACGTACTCCAATATTTTTTACACTTTTTCGCGACTTTTCAGGAAACTAAACACAGCCTAAGTGGGACGCACACTTGCCTGCACCGCTGCATCTGCCGCACCGAACGCTGCCAGGCGGGGTGCAGTCGGTCCTGAGTCCTCACTGCTCAGCAGCGGCCCGGACCCAGGACCAGGAGTGCGGAAGCGAGCGGGCATTCTCCGTTCACGGCCGGACTGGGCCCAGGGAATCGGAGCGGACCGGCCAGTGGGTGGGGGCAAGGCCTCGCTAGTCGTCGACTCGTCGTCGCTACCGAACGAACACCGATCCGTTCCCACATTTCGCAAGCGACCTCTCTCTAATCCTGTTGGCTGTTTCCCTGGGCTAGGAGTACACTCCATCGTCACACTCTACTCCGCACGGCACGGCCACCCGCGGCTGCTGCGCTGCGTCTGCAATTCTGCTGCTGCCGCTCCTCTCCGGCGCACACAGGCAGGCAGGCAGGCAGGCTGCTGCGATGCGCTGTTACTACTGCTGCTACTCTCTCTCTCGCCTCGTCATTTCCATCGCACTGCAGCTCTGATCACGCCATCGCGTCACCCGAAAAAGCAGAGCGTGAACTCTTGAGGCTGGGCCTTGTTTAGTTCTCCTAATTCTCTCTAAATTTTACTGTACAAAAAAATTTTCTCGTCACATTAAAATATCAGCAAATGCATGGAGTACTAAATGTTGATAAAATCAAAAACTAATTGCACAGTTTTGTTGTACTTTGCGAGACAAACATTTTAAGCCTAGTTAGTCAAAATTTGGATAATTTTTACCAAATACAAACGAAATGCTATAGGAATTCTGATACAGTATTTTTCTCCCCTATTCTGTGAACTAAACGAGGCCTGGGTTTGGGTTTATTTCGCGAAAATAAAATTTTTAGATATTATATTAGATGGGTTTTCGGATATTAATAAAAAAAACTAATTACATAGTTCATCTAGAAACTGCGAGATGAATTTATTAAGCCTAATTAATCTGTCATTAGCACATATGGGTTACTATAGCACTTAAGGCTAATCATGGACTAATTAGGCATAAAAGATTCGTCTCGCGATTTTCAACCAAATTATGCAATTAGTTTTTTTCGTCTACATTTACTACTCCATGCATGTATCAAACATTCGATGTGATGGGTGAACCTAAAAATTTTTGGGAACTAAACCAGGCCTAATAAAGCCTTGTTTGGACACCCTATCACATCGAATATTTGACACATACATCGAGTATTAAATATATATTAAAAAATTAACTAATTACATAGATTGTGTGTATTTTGCAAGATGATTATTTTGAGCCTAATTAGTCCCTGATTAGATAGTGTTTGTGCTACAGTAACATGTGCTAATGATGGATTAATTAGTCTTAAAAAATTCGTCTCACAGTTTATAGGCGAGTTCTGTAATTAGTTTTTTATTAATATCAAACACCATTTTCAACATCCTATAAAACAATTAATGTGACACTTCAATACTTTACACCCCTAAAACTAAACAAAGCCTAAAACAAAAGCGAATACTCCTGTCCTCCACCCATCGCGTCTCACTCTGCCGGCTGCCGCTCGGGCGCTCTGATCTCTCTCCAACATCAGTGGGCATGCTATCATTTTTCGAAGAGTTAAATCTTTTTAAATTTAACTATAAATATAAAAGATAATATTAATATTTGTATTTTTAAATAATTTTATCATAAAATATATTTAATCTTAAATCTAATAATATTTATTATAGATCATAGAATTGTTATATTTTCATAAATATTTTGTCGATCTTTAAAAGGTTTCACTCCTTAATAAACAAAATATGTATTTATTTTAGAATAGAGAGTACACAGTTTTGTAGCCAAAAATAGGTGCATTCTTGAATGTTTTTCAATCTTTTTCTTATTACTTTCTCTATCCAAATCTGTATCCGCATTCTAAGATAGATGATATCTGATATTATATCCAGGAAAAAAATTAACTATCCAATAGATACTTTCATGACTAACGATAGCAATTTAATATTATTAGTGGTGTATCACTGAAACTATTTAAAACTTATCTCTATAATAAAGACTATGATATTTAAATTAATAATACTAATGGATTTATTATAATAAAAATATTTTTTTAGAAAACTGAATGTCTATCTTTTTTCTTATTAATCTCTCTATCTAAATCCGTATCCACATTCTAAGACAGATGATATCTGATATTATCCGTGGAAAACTTAACTATCCAATAGATACTTTTATGACTAATGATAATCATGTAATATTATTAGTGGTGTATCAATGAAACTATTTAAAACTTATCTCTATAATAAAGACTACGATATTTCAATTAATAATACTAATGGATTAGATTTTTTAAATATAACAAAAGTTATTTTTAAAAAAGCCGAATGTTTTTTCTATCTTTCTTCTCATTAATTTCTCTACCTAAATATGTATCCGTATTCTAAGATAGATTATATATGATATTATATCCATGGAAAACATAACTACCCAATGGATACTTTTATGACTAATGATAATAATTTATTAAATTAGTGGTGTCTCATTCAAACTATTAAATCTTATATATATAATAAAGACCGTGATATCTAAATTAATAATAATAATGGATTTAATTTTTAAAATATAATAAAAATTATTTTAGAAAACCTAAATGTTTTCCTATCTTTTTCTTATTAATTTCTCTATCTAAATTTATATCCGTATTCTAAGATAGATGATATCTGATTATATCCGTATCTAATATACACTTTTATGAGTAATGATAATATTTAATAATTGAAATTATTTAAATCTTATCTCTGTAACAAAGACTATGATATTTAATTTAATAATACTAATGGACTTATTTTTTAAATATAATGAAAAATATTTTTAGTATATCCATTTATATATTTTAATTAATATGAGCAATGAGATATTACCTAGTTTTGTATAGCTACCGGTGAAAGTCCTATGTTTGGTGTTGGTAATTAGTGACAATGCCTAAGTACTAATCCTATACCTAAGTTGTATGTAGCATATGAGGATTAGTACATTCCAAGGTTGGTGGCAAGATGGACATGGTGATCATGATGGCCACACTTGGATTTGGACGCAACCCTACGTGATCAAGGCAAAGATATATGCGTAAGGGTTGTGTTTTAGTAACCAAGACACCTAGTGGGTGTGGTTACATTATAGGATAGATAGCCGTACTATAAAGAGGGGAATGACGTGGCTATTTAACTCCTAAGTGCCTCTAGGTGTGCATTTCATAATCATATGCATTTGGATAGAACTAATAACGCCTCAAAAAATGATTGTGAAAATGCTAACACACATGCACATGGTGATGATCACTTGGTGGTGTTAGCACATTAGCACATTTGCGAACGCGCTGGGCTCGACCGGACGCGCTGGTCCCGTAACTGACCGGACGCGCTGGTCAACCCAGAGCAGTGCACAACGAAACAGCGACCGGACACGCTGGAGAACTGACCGGACGCCACAGTGCCAGCGTCCGGTTAGAGTCCAGTAAGCTCCCTGATCGACCGGACGCGTCCGGTCGACCATGACCGGACGCACCGCGCGTCCGATCAACAAACTAAAACTCGTGCAGACGTTGAACGCTGACCGGACGCGTCCGGTCAAACAGAGACCGCGTCCGGTCCAGCGTCCGGTCACCACAGTGACCTCCGTTCGCTTCCGTTCGATTTCCGACTTCCGACGTAGTGGAAAATAGACGTTTCAACTCCTCGAAAACGCCTGAATCCCGCCGAGCCTGGCTCGGCGGGAGGGAGAGAGGACCCCAAACCCTCTCTACCGCTCAAACTCCACCGCCATCGCAAATGTGCTAATGTGCTAACGCCACCAAGTGATCACGTCATGTGCGAGTGTGTTAGCATTTTCACAATCATTTTTCGAGGCGTTATTAATTATATCCAAATGCATATGATTATGAAATGCACACCTAGAGGCACTTAGGAGTTCAATAGCCGCGTCATTTCCCCTCTTTATAGTACGGCTATCTATCCTATAATGTAACCACACCCACTAGGTGTCTTGGCTACTAAAACACAACCCTTAAGCATATACCTTTGCCTTGATCACGTAGGGTTGCGTCCAAATCCAAGTGTGGCCATCATGATCACCATGTCCATCTTGCCACCAACCTTGGAATGTACTAATTCTCATATGCTACATACAACTTAGGCATAGGATTAGTACTTAGGCATTGTCACTAATTACCAACACTAAACATAGGACTTTCAAACTCCCCTCCCACTCATCTCTTTTGCTTCTTGCATATTCAAAGTGAGATTGAGTGATCCAAGTGCATTTGCATTGTGAGATTGCATCTAGTTGGCAATTGGTGGTTGATTTGCTGCGGGATTCTTGTTTCTCTTGGTGGTTGCCGCCACCTAGACGGCTTGGAGCAGCTTGGAGGCGTTGGCAAGAGTTGGTGATTGTTCTTGGCCACCTCTGGTGATTGTGAGGGGTTTGTGCCTACCTCGGCGAAGCGCCAAAGACAACATTAGTAAATTACTCGTGTCATTGCAACCTTTTGCCATTTGATAGGTTCTTGTGGCGCCTTTTGAGAGGCTCGGTGTGAGACCGATTAGCCACCGAACCACGTGGTGAAGAGGGACACAACGGGGACTAGCGTGCCGGCAAGCACGTGAACCTCGGGATAAATCTTCGTGTTATCACTTTCATATTGTGATTGATTGATCCCGGTGTTCGGTTATCTTGGTATTCTTTGTTGATCATATTGGTTGGCTCAATACTTCGGCCCTCGGTGAAACTCTCCTAACTCAACTCCGTATTACTTTCTTAATTATCTTTGCTAGCTAGTTAGCTTTGCTAGAGTAGCTCTTTTGTGTAGCTTGCTAGTTGTAGTTGTAGTTACCTTCTCGGTTTGACTTGTGCGGTTGAGTGCCAATATACTAGAATTGTGAATCGGATAGGTGGCTTGCAAACACCCTGTAGGTTAAGCAAAACTCGCATCTCGCTATTTGTTGTATTAATAAACTTGTTTAGCTTGTCTTTGTAGAAAATTTTTAAAAGGCTATTCACCCCCCCTCTAGCCATCAAGACCTTTCAACCGGTCAACTTTTAAAGTTGTGTCTATGAGATTATTCATGACATTTTGAAAGTAGGTAAATTATCATTTGGAAAGTATTTACAACTTGAGTAAAGTGCACCAACATTCCCCAAACTAGTTGGCATGTGTTTTTTTTATCCCGGACACTAAATTTGCAAATCATCCATTTAGATCATTAATTTTTATTTGGATCTTTGAGCCCTTCCAAATGAGTCTACACATGTACCTATATGGTGATGTGGCATGCCGAAATGTAGGACTCATAGATCAGTTCCATCTCCCTTCTCTCTCAAGCTCCCTCTGGCCTCTCCCCCCCCCAAGTTGAGTAAGCGCTCTCCTCTTTCCTCTCTCCCGCGAGTTGAGTGGCAGCGATGGATGTGCGTCCACAAGCCAGCGGCACTCTGAAAGCTTCTAGGGCTCTGTTTGGGTTTTTTTAATTAATGGCAACACATGTGGACTAACATTTTCATATGAGATATGAAAGGCACCGGTGGAGTACACATGGGGCATTGAGCTACATGAGTATCCGGGTGGAGATGGCAAAGTAGCATGTCAATTAGTCCTTTCAATCCAAGTCTTTAACCTCCTATGAGGCTATCCGCACTCATGGTCCTCTATATTCATCCTCTATACGTCCTAGTCAGCAAGATTCTCTCCTTTATACTCAATTCTCCCGTACCCATCCATCCTCTATATCATCCTCTATCCACTCTATCTACTGTGGGACCCACTTGTCACT
Source organism: Saccharum spontaneum (assembly GCA_022457205.1). Taxonomy (NCBI): domain Eukaryota; kingdom Viridiplantae; phylum Streptophyta; class Magnoliopsida; order Poales; family Poaceae; genus Saccharum; species Saccharum spontaneum. The sequence goes on along the minus strand of CM039618.1, from coordinate 19,833,981 downwards.
TTATCTAAATATATCCATGAGTGATCTAGTTTTAAATGATTTATTGAGACGAATTTAATGGTGCAATCGAAATTTAATTTGGATTTTTGGTTTATGAGTTATAGCATTTTTTTCCTTGGTTTAGCTAGTAGGGCCCGCCACTGCGCACTATAGAGTAAACACTATACTACTCTAAATATAGAGTGAGAGAAAGAATAGAGTAACGTTTTAGAGTATCCAGTGCAGCAGTTTTTACTCTATATTCATACTCTAAAGCTTTAGAGTATCATTTAGAGTATGCCACTGCGGACAGTCTCAGGGTGTGTTTAGTTGATAAGAAGTGGGTGAAAAGTTACTGTAACACCTTTCATTTTTATTTGACAAATATTATCCAACCATAAAGTAAATAGGGTCAAAAGATTCGTCTCGTAAAAACCAGACAAACTTAGCAATTAGTTTTTTTACCTATATTTAATACTCAATGCATACGTCCAAATATTTGATGTGATGAGTGAAAGAGGAAATATTTTGCGTTTGTATGGGAAGTGAACCGGGCCTCAGGTTGATATACTCTATCTTTATTTGATATATCAGATTGCGCTCTTTACGCTTTTGTTTGTATTCTTGATTCATTTTGCAGGATAAGTCTTTTCGTGAGGTAAATGGTGTTGTGCATGGTTGTTTTTTTGCGATTACACAGTATGGAGCAGTGGCGTAAGGATTGTAGGTGCTCGAATCATACTTGATTTAAAGGCTTGATCGTGAATATAAGTCCCCCGCCAACCCCCCCCTACCCAAAAAAAAAAATCGTATCTAGCGTACCTATCAAAAGAAGCTGTAGCGTTTCAAACATGCCATTACGTTGTTCAAATATTAAACCACAACAGTCTGTTTTTGTGTTAGGGTGAGAATACGTCCTCTGTCCAAAAAAATACATTGAGTTTTAAAAAATTCAAACAGTTCTATTAACTAAATCTATATGAAATACACTAACATTTATAGTACTAAATAAGTATTATTAGATTAATTGTGAAATATGGAGTATATTTTATAGTAAACTTATATGGAGGTTAATATTTACTACTTTTATAAATTTAGTTAGATTTAGAAATTTTTTAATTTGATTCAAATTTAAATTACGTTTTTTTAAGGAATGGGATTACCTCCTAATCGTGTCTCAGGTGTCACCCTGCTCCCCTTTTGTCTTTGCTCACGAACTGTACCACTATCCCAGTCAAAGCGGCGGCATAGGAGCGGACAACAATGGCTACCAGCGGTCTGGCGCATACCATCACATCGAGACTGGCCTTAGAGCAGGTACAATAATAGGCTTATAGCCAAGTTAATGCTGATGTGGAGGAGAGAAGGGAGGAGAGAGATGAGAGCTTGGCTCTCATGCAAGCACCAAGCTGGGCACGGAAGCATAGGTATTAGTGGGCCCAAATAGCAAGTGTTGTGAGGAGAAATAGGAGAGAGAAACTTTTTAAAAACAAATAGGAGACACTTATTGTATAACTTGGCTCTTATAGCTTGTCTTATAGCCAAGCAACTTGGCTGTATTATTGCTCTTGCTCTTACAGTGTGCTCTCGCAGTCACCAGGCCCACCTCTTCCTTGTTCCTGCCGCTCGAGGCTCGGCTCCTCGACCTCGAGCGAAGCAGCATGCCAGCACCGGGACTCGTCGCACACGCAACCACGCGCGTCGTCACGGGTGTTTAGGTGGGGCGAAGAAATTTTTTTCATATCACATCGCATGGGTTAGAAGGATGTTGAAAAGATTTTTTTATAAATAAATAAATTATAGAACTGGTCAGAAAATTAAGAGATGAATGTAATGATACTAATTAATTTATCATTAACACATGTGGGTTACTATAGTATTTAAGACTTTTCTTGAACTAATTAGGCTTAAAAGATTCGTCTTATGATTTTCTCGAGAACTGTGCAATTAGTTTTTTCGTCTACATTTAATACTCTATATATATGTGTCCAACGCTGTTTTTTTACTGTTGAAAGCAAAAAATTTTGGGAACTAAACACACCCTTAGTTCCTTGTCCAAAATTTTTCATCCCATGACATCGGATGTTTGAACACATATATGGAGTATTAAATATAGACAAAAAAAAATAACTAATTATATAGATTGCGATAAATTTACGAGACGAATTTTTTTAGCCTAATTAATCCATGATTTGACAATGTTATACTACAGTAAACATGTACTAATGATAGATTAATTAGACTTAATAAATTCACCTTGAAATTTCAAGATGAGTTATATAATTAGGCCTTGTTTAGGGGTGTTTAGGTGGGGCGAAGAAATTTTTTTCATATCACATTGCATGGGTTAGAAGGATGTTGAAAAGATTTTTTATAAATAAATAAATTATATAACTCGTCAGAAAACTAAGAGATGAATCTAATGATACTAATTAATCTATTATTAACACATGTGGGTTACTATAGCACTTAAGACTTTTCTTGAACTAATTAGGCTTAAATTTGTCTTACGATTTCCTCGAGAACTGTGCAATTAGTTTTTTCGTCTACATTTAATACTCTATATATGTGTCCAAAGATGCTTTTTTACTGTTGAAAGCAAAAAATTTTGGGAACTAAACACACCCTTAGTTCCTTGTCTAAAATTTTTTCACCCCATCATATCAGATGTTTGAACATATATATGGAGTATTAAATATAGACAAAAAATAACTAATTATATAGATTACGATAAATTTACGAGACTAATTTTTTTAGCCTAATTAATCCATGATTTGACAATGTTATACTACAGTAAACATATACTAATGATGAATTAATTAGACCTAATAAATGCACCTTGAAATTTCAAGATGAGTTATATAATTAGGGCTTGTTTAGATTGGGTGTGAAAAAATTTAATCGCACTGTAGTACTTTCGTTTGTACTATTTGACAATTATTGTCCAATCATGGCCTAATTAGGCGTAAAAGATTCGTCTCGTGATTTACAACCAAACTGTGTAATTAATTATTTATTTTACCTATATTTAATGTTTTATGTATATATGTAAATATTTGATGTGATAGAGAGTGAAAAAATTTGAAATCTAAACACGGCCTTAATTTTTTTATTAGTTTCAAACACTCCTCTAAGGGCTGGTTTGGATGCAAATTTTTTTTGCAAAATGACACTGTAGCAAATTTCATTGTTATTTGGTAGTTAGTGTCTAATTATGGTCTAATTAGACTTAAAAGATTCGTTTCGTCCATTTCGTGTAAACTGTGTAATTAGTTTTATTTTTTATCTATATTTAATGATTTATGCATACGTCAAAGATTCGATGTGACGGGAAATATTGAAAAATTTTGCAAAATTTTTTAGAACTACACAGGGCCTAAACATCCGACGCCCAAAATTTTTCGCCCCCAGATGGAGGAGTACAAAAAGCCCGCTGCTCTGTGCTCTCTGTTGCTGCCTGCCAGGCTGCCACCCTGCGTTTCTCCGGGTGTGTTTAGATGATAAAAAAGTGTAAAAAAAGTACTGTAGCACGTTTTGGTTTTATTTGGTAAATAGTGTCTAACTGTTGACTAATTAGATTCAAAACGTTCGTCTCGTCAAGTACAACTAAACTGTACAATTAATTTTTGATTTCATCTACATTTAGTACTTCATGCATGTATCATAAGTTTGATGTGACGGGGAATTTTTTTTCGCATAGTGTTTTTTCTGGAACTAAACAGGGCCTCCGTCGCAAACGACTGATTGACGCCTGATTCTGATGGACTGAATGATGGATTGGATGTGCGGATTGCATGGATGAGCCGGCCTGACACCAAAATTGACGCGCCCTGATCGTATCTTTCCATCGATCCCTCCTCCTGGCTACTCCTATGACGCTATACTAGGCTCTGATGATCCTATCTTCAGTTCGCACCGCGTCCCCGTCCATCCCCCTGCTTCCTTCCTTCCTTCCTTCCCCTTTAACCCCGGCTGCAGACGCGTATGCACGGCGTCGGCCTCGTCTCCGGTAGCCAAGCTTAGCTCACATCCGTCCGTCCACGGTGTGCACGGGCACCAGCTCGTCCTCCTCGTCGTCGCCTTGCCGCTGGTGTGATCCCTGCCCGTGCCGGCGTGCCATGCATCATCAGTCATCTCACCTCTTCAGGTAAGCGGTAAGCAAGCCGGAGGGCACAAGGCAACACGTGGTGCCACGCGCGCAGCACCTACAGTGCCTCCTCCCTCCTCGTGTCGCTTGTTGCGGCGCGAGCGCTTGTCTCCCTTTGCCCCTTTGGACCGGCGCGTCCGGCTCGCTAACGTGTTGTTGCCTTGCGCGGCCCCGCCTCGTGCCGTGCGGCGCGGTGGTTGCATTTGCATTTGCATTTGCATTGCAGCTGCTGGGTGGAGCAGGGCTTGGCCGGGTACCGCCACGTCGGGGACGGCGCCACCATCCTCACCGAGCTCCAGCGCAGTAACGCCCTGCCCCTGCCTTGTTTATTCGCCTCCGCATTTTTGTTTCCTTCCTTTTCTTGGATGCGCGCGCGTCGTTCTCATGGCTGCTGTTGCACGCGCATCGCGGGATTAATCATTAATGTGATGTGAAGGTCCCAACCGCAGCTCCAAGTCCTCCAGCAGCCTCAGCGCCTGCGCCACCTTCGTGCCGCCGCTCGCCGCCGCGGTGAGTTCACTGAGCTTTTGTTGCATGCCCAAGACGATTCATTCGTCCTCGCGGCTTCTCTTGAGTGTGAATGAATGATGGAGGCTATCTCTGTCGTTGTGCAGCATGGAGGAGGAGTAGCGGCGGTTCCGTTTGGCATGGCGCCGCCGGGGGTGGCGACGGCGGATGACGCCCGGTTCTGCACGCCGTGGGCGGCGCCGCACTTCGAGAACTGGGGCGACTCCGGCATCGTCGTCACGAGCCCGCTCGCCGAGACGGCCTCCACCGACGTCGACGACGTCAGCGGCGGCAACCACCACTACGACGCGCAGATGGTCTGCTCTGCTCGTGTCTACTCCACTTCGATCTTGGTTTCCACACTATGCCTGCCATGAACTCTACCTGATGTCCTTGTATGCTGTGACGTATGATTGCGCCGCCGCCGTCGTCGTCGTAGGGTGGAGCCATCACGCAGAGCGTCGATGGACACGAGAACTCCTTGCCGGTGTGCAAGGTAGAATCGAGGGATCACAAGGTGCGCCGCCTTGTCATGTCTTGTGAACACAATGTGGAAAAAAAACTAGAACCAATGTAGCAAATGTGACTGTGGTCTGTGCGGTGTCATGGCAGGCGCAGAGGAGGCTTGCGCAAAACCGCGAGGCGGCCCGGAAAAGCCGGATGAGGAAGAAGGTGATCATCTCTTACGGAAGCTTCTGCACATTTTGATTTTGTTATTGTTATGCAGGGCATTCCATCCTGTGTTCTTGGCTTCTTGCTAAAGTAGGGGTAACCACAAACCAACAATTGTCTGCTAAATAAAAGTAAAAGATTGCCTTTTATTTTCCCTGATGATGCATATCAGATAATTGAAGTTGAAAAATTGTATGGAGGCATGCTGCCTTGGCTTACTGAGTTTTGTCTATAGTTTTACTGTATCATGTTATGTCTGTTGCCACTTGCAAGATGGTTCAAGCACTGTGCAATTTTGTTCTGTAGGCATACATTGTGGAGCTGGAGAACAGCCGGTCCAAGCTGGCTCACCTTGAGCAGGAGCTTCAGAGGGCAAGGCAGCAGGTGAACTCCTTATCTGTTTTTTTTATAAAAGAAAAATGTATTATTTTGTCACTGATTGTATATGGCCTTTGGTATAACTATAATACAGGGGATGTTCATTGCAAGTGGACGCTCCAGCGATCATGGAGGCTCCACCGGAGGCAAATAATCTTTTCCATCGCTCAACTCTTGTTTCCATACATATACATACAGGCATCTATACAGCAGTTCTGAAATCTGATCCTGTGCAAACCAAAGTCAGTCTAATCTGTGTCGCCATCCCGTTGCAGGCGCGTTGGCGTTCGATCTGGAGTACGCGCGGTGGCTGGACGAGCACCAGCACCACATGAACGACCTCCGGGTGGCCCTGAGCGCGCAGATGGGCGACGACGACCTGGGCGTGCTGGTGGACGGCGCGATGCTGCACTACGACGAGATGTTCCGGCTCAAGGGCGTGGCCACCCGGACGGACGTGTTCCACGTGCTGTCGGGCATGTGGATGAGCCCGGCGGAGCGGTTCTTCATGTGGCTGGGGGGGTTCCGGTCGTCGGAGCTGCTCAAGGTGGTGGCGCGGCAGGTGGAGCCGCAGCTGACGGAGCAGCAGCTGGTGGGCATCTGCAGCCTGCAGCAGTCGCTGCAGCAGGCCGAGGACGCGCTGTCGCAGGGGATGGAGGCTCTGCAGCAGGCGCTCGGGGACACGCTCGCCGCCGCCGCCGCCCCGGCGCCCGGCCCGTCCGCGTCCGCCGCCGACACCGTCACCAACTACATGGGCCAGATGGCCGTCGCCATGAGCAAGCTCGCCACCGTGGAGAACTTCCTCCGCCAGGCGGACCTGCTGCGGCAGCAGACGCTCAAGCAGGTGCACCGGATCCTGACCACGCGCCAGGCCGCGCGCGCGCTGCTCGTCGTCAGCGACTACTTCTCGCGGCTCCGGGCGCTGAGCTCCCTGTGGCTGACGCGGCCGACGGATTGATTCGTACTGCTAGGCAGGTGAGTGTGGCGTGTCAGGGTCATCATATGAACCGTAGATTGCGCTAAGACTGTGGCCTCGTTTAGTTCGGCGAATAGGGGTGAAAAACACTGTATCAGAATTCCTGTAGCATTTCGTTTGTATTTGGTAAAAATTATCTAAATTTTGACTAACTAGGCTTAAAATGTTCGTCTCGCAAAGTACAACAAAACTGTACAATTAGTTTTTGATTTCATCAACATTTAGTACTCCATGCATTTGCCGACATTTTAATGTGATGGGGAATCTTCTTTTTGCATAGTGGAATTTGGGGGGAGAATTGGGAAACTAAACATGCCCTGTAATTCATCTGAAATCATTTGCGGATTCATCTGAAATCAATCAGAAACGGCGAATGTGCGGAAGTACATGTAATGATCACTTTGGCGGTGTTTTTGCTAGTAGCTGTTGGGGACTTGGGAGTACAGCAGCTTCTCGGCTAGTGTAGGGTTACGTTCCGGCTTCTGAAAAGGAAAACTAGTGCAACCTTTCCTCCATTTCGTTTCTGAGTTCAGTGTTGCCTTGGCGCGATTTCGATCGCGAACGAGCTCCATGTACATGGCGAGGCTTTTGCCCACTTCTCGTTCACTGCCGCGGCTGCAAGAGCCTGCGGTCTGCAGATGCCCTCGTCATGGCCGGCGATGGCCGCCGGGTCCCGCCGGCCGTTCGCGCGCGGCGGGAGCAGGGATAGGAACAACAATGAACAAGGAAGGCCCGCGTGGGGCGGACCGGCGGAGGCAGGCGGCGGGCGTACCGGCGCCGGATGTGCGCAGAGCCGCAGAGGCCACGCCCGGCTGCGTGCCGGCCGCGCGCCGCGGAACGACGGAATCAGGCGCGTGACGACGCGGGCACACACGGCTGGGTCCGCGGCAGTCATGCGCCTTGCGCGCCCAGCGTGCCCTGCCGCGGGGGACTGATCGCGTGGCTACTGACGAGTAATCGATCACTGGATAGTGGATACCGTGGGTGACACCTGACTGCTGTGGGCACCCGTGGGCCGTGGTACCAAATTAGTGGCCCACAAAGAAAAGAATAGAGTTGTTTGTTAAGTTGTACATGATGCTAAGCAACATAAGGCCGGTCTCAATGGGGTTTTATCAGAGTTTCATAGATATTAATTATGCTGATGTAGCACTATATTTATGAAGAGAGATGATAAGAGTTTCATGGGAGCAGAGAGAGTTTCATGGGAATAAAACTCTTCTGCACTGTTTTCAAAATTTGGATGTATTAGAAACAGTGACATGAAATCCCCGTTGAGACTGGCCTAACAAGCCCAATCATGATCCTTGATCCAGACGAATTCGAGCCTAAGAAATCTTCGATACTAAGGCAGTTATATTAAGTGTTTTCCTCTGTCGACTATTTATGTTTAGTACTCCCCTTCTAAACGTTCTCTACAAGATCTTATTGATAGTTGTAACATCAAAGTCATTAAGAAATTGTTTTGAATACGAATCCAATGGTAAGACTTCTATGGCATACTAGTTCATCAACCTTTGCTCATGCTCGAGTGACAAATTGAAGTGACACACATTAAAGGTTCATGAAGGAATTTGATGTGGGCTAATCAAAATTGCTTTTCTTTTCATATATCTACCATGTAAGTTTTATCCGGGTATGATAAGCTTTATTTACTACTTACTTTGCATTATTTTATATTCCATTCATATTTTTTTCCATTTTCGCGGCACTTATACGTGTCATTTTGACATGTGTTTAGTACAAAACTTAGCACGAATGGAATACATATGGTGCCATTTTGAAATGTGTTTAGCCATGACGTGTTGGCTAGGTGTACAAAACTTGTATATGTGTTTAGCCAACACGTCTAGCTCCATGCAACCCACATACAAACCCGCTAGCTCAACAGCCACCCATGCATGCGTTGCACACGACACATATACATGAATCACGCTATCTGCACGACATAATCCTAGCTGCACTGGGTAAGATAAATATCACACCATAGTCCGTACATTTCCTATTTACGTCTCACGTAGTGATCATGTTTAATGCAGTGTTTTTTAGCCCGAACGCCCAAAAGATCAAATCATGATGCTGTTACAAGCATAAATAAGTAGAACATGCACATCACCCCTATATATGCCGAAATTTCAATCACTTTGCAGTGTGCTAATTTCTTCTCAAACCAATTTTCCATGACACGATCTCACAGTTTTTATGATGTTTCTAAGACATGGCATTATATAGCGTATTTCATGAGAATTAGTGTGAAGGTTCTTACAAAGTCTCTGGTTAGTGATACTAGTAAGAAAACTCTCAAAGCATAGGTTTGTAAAGACAAACAGTGGAAGTAAGCGAACTCACACGTCAGCTGCCTAGCTTGGAAACATGCATTTGATGGTGGAAACTACATGGTATATTTGAAAATTTATGTGTATTTGAACGACTCATTTCATTTCAATTTTGTGTCCAAATGACCCAACAGATGATATTAGCTGTAACATGGACGGGTGCATTGACCCTTTGAAGCCCAATGGGGAATTTGAGTGGATAAAGATGGGAGCATCTGACATTTAAAAAGTAAGGGGAAATATCGTCCTTGGCCATTTGAAATTGAGACATAGGGCACCATTAAGTGTCGAGGAACGATGAATATAACTAGTAAATACCTTGTACGTTGCAGCGGGAATTACTAAGAATCTGAAATAAAATTAAGTGGAGATGATGTGGGTATCTTGCAATTAACAAGCTGGAAGTTAGTAGGATGACATGACTATTAGTGAGAGATGTTGTAGATAGTTAGTGGAGAATGATGTGGATACCTTGCATGTTGAGATAGACTTATAGTGAGAATTAACTTTATGAGAGATATGAATATGAATTTTGTGTCAAAAGATCCAACAGATGATTTTAGCCGCAACATGGATGGGTGTATTGACCTTCGAAGCCCAATGGAGAATTTGAGTGGAAAAGATGGAAGCATCTGATATTTAAAAAGTAAGGGAAATATGCTCGTGCCTTGGCCATTCGAACTTGAGACATAGGGCATGCGTGTTTGGTTCCCCCGACTAAAGTTTAGCTACTCAACTTTCACTTTATCTACTAAACTACCAAACAAACTGGCTAAAAAGAGACTAAAGTAGCTTAGTCACATTAATCACCCAAGAGTAGCTAAAAGTGGGCTAAAATGCCCAGTGGACAAGAGTTGCCCCTCATTATTATTGGTCCCCACCCTGATTTGGACATTCATTAGGGGTAGTTTGGTCTTTGTTGAACTACTTTAATTCCCTTTAGTCACTTTTAGTCACTAGAACCAAACAGAAGTGACTAAAGTTTAGTCATTGATTTTAGTAGCTAAACTTTAGCATGGAGGAACCAAACAGGCCCAGTGTTGAGGAATGAATATAACTAGGAGGATTCCCCGCGCATTGCCACGGGTATGAAGGAGGAATCTATATTTTAGCATTCTGATGTGGACAACTAAATATATCTACTATTATATTGCGTGCATGAACTTGGAAGATGAACTACTACTACGTATGCATGCACATGATCAACCGGTGTTAATTAAAAGGGATAAGTGGATGACGTGGCGCAAAGAGGTTCAAAATAATAGCTTAGTGGGGTTTGTGTTAATTGCAAAGGATAAGTGGATGATGTGGCGCAAGGAGGTTCAAGATAATTAGCTTAGTGGGGTTTGTCTTTATAGTATATATAGACTAGAAAATACCCTCCATGTTGCTACGGGAATTGCAAAGAATTTAAAATGAAATTAAGTGGAGATGATGTGGATACCTTGCAATTAAGAAGCTAAAAGTTAGTAGGATGATGTGACTATTAGCAAGAGATATGTGGATAGTTAGTGAGGGATGATGTGAATACCTCGTATGTTGAGACAAATTTATAGTGGGGATAGATAGATAAGGTAATGTTTGATCTAGGGGTTGAAGTGAGATGTGATTGAATAAAATAGATCCAATTTTGAACCCACACCTAGTTATGATAGAGTCGTATCAGCAAGGAATATTCCCTCAAGATCTACCACGGTATGTGAAAAAAACACAAGGAACACAATTATATCATTTCACCTTACAGTATTCTAGAGGATATATAGTCAATTTCCTCTGAGAACAAGTAAAGAGTATTGAGAAATAAAGGACACAACCTTTTATTAACTTAGTTACCAGTTACTGTAAACTATAGACATGGTTAAGATAGAAAAGTGTGTGAACATGGTGACACAAAGGATATCCATATGATACACAAGCGGTATATCGAGTTAGAATATCCATTGGTTTCGTTGGTCCACTTGATCAACTGTCATTGATCAACCTGTGTTTGTTTTCATGCGGATCGAAACACAGGTGGTGGAGGAGCTATGCCATGGCCGGGAGCCATGGAGTGCCCGCTTGGAATGGGTTTGTGCCCAATTTTCACAAAATCTTTTTAGGTGTACTCGCATTAACAAATCTCACAAGACTTGTGGATTTTTTTGAGAAGTCAACGGAGGGGAGAGGATCCCCACCTGATGCATTTCATTTAGGGGCCCAAGGCCAAATTGGTTCAAAGTACATAGGTGCATCTTGTTGAATTTTTTAGTTTAAAGGCTTAGGATACTAGATGATACCCCGCGCGTTGCTGCGGGAATTTTATAACATTATTATTATACATTGTAATGACTTAAAATATTAAAGTTGAAAAAGAAAAAATGGAATGCAAAAATAAAGAGAGGAAATGATTGAAAGGTTCTACCTTTCTACAACATCTTATATGCACAGTATCTCAATACACACCGTGTACGTAGTCGAGGTGAAATGATTAAGCATCTATTTAAGCCAGATGCTCCAACTGCAGTTACTTTTTTTAAAAAAAACTTCAATTACCACGGCAACGTGCGTTAGTGATGCCCAGAAAAATGCGGGACCCAACATGAACCAACAATCCCTTCCTTCCGAGGGAAAAAATCTCTGATCCTTCCTCCCAGTGATTTCTATAACCATGCTATCGATGCGGGACCCACAGGGATCCCCAGCGATACAACTACAAGTCGTGGACTCTGGCCTAGCCCACGGACTGAAGTAGGAAATGGTGCAGCAACTGCTACGCCGAATCCGAATAGAATAGGCCAGACTAGCTGGACTCCTATAGGAAAGTACCTTCTGTATTTAGATCAAGACACCTTCTTTGGATCCGACTAGGATTGTAGCCACACCATAGTCTTCTCTATTGATATAAAGAGAGACTATGGGCACCCATATAGGAAGGAGACAATCATACAATCTATCCAACGCAAAAGGCTAACACCGACTGGACGTAAAGGCTATTACTCGATCACGGTCGAGGGCCCGAACCAGTATAAATCGACTGTCTCTTGTGTCCACCGTTGAGTTCCGCACCAGCCGAAACCCGAACAACTGTCCCGGGTAACTCCCGTGGATAGGCTATCGGTGGTAAAACATCGACAGCTGGCGCGCTAGGTAGAGGATTTTTGACGGATTTGCATCCAAGAGCTCAATGGACCTCGACAACATGATCTTCTCGACGGGATCAACCTTTATCTTCGGATCATGGATCTGCGAGGCAGACGACAAAAGCAAGCTCCAAGGACGTCTCCTCGAGGATCAAGAAAACCAGGAAGACCTCACTCTTTCGGCGAGATCAACAAAAGGACTCGCCGGAAGGCTCTCACGTCTCGCGATGTCCGAATCAATTCAGGTTTTGCCGACGATCGAGTTTAACTCAGACTCTGGGACAGAATCCACCTCGGAAACCAATCCGGGTTCTTTTCATGGCAAACCGGGTTCTTTTCCGATGGGACTCCGAAACACAGCTTCAATCCATCAAGAGATCAACTCAAACTTACTTCAGAATTCTTCCATAAAGTTGGGCCCCTTCCCATTTGGACTCAACAACATGGTGAAGTCATGCCAGATTCTACTCTAAGAAGCAGCCGGATCGGTGCAAGGGATACCACTCACAGGAGCCCAAGAAGGCCTTGTACTGACCATGAATTCACAAGACTGCCTCGTTCACTAGCCGGGTTCTATATTCGGGAGTGGCAACATCTGACTGGTTGATAAAGCAATGATTCTACCTTACCAAGAAGGAAGTACGTTGTATGACACAGACGCCTCTGTAGAGATCATTAGCAACTCTAATGACACAGTCACAGACGCGGAAGCAACGCACGCCTGAGAAGTATTCATGATTCAGCGATCACCTTTGATTTCGCCAAAAGCATCCGATGTCTGGTCCTTAGATGAATCAGAATCCAACATATCACCCAACGCTCTGGAGTACGATGGCGAGACTAAAAGCCAGAGACAAACCAGAGAAAGAAGAAATAAACTAAAGCGGGGACGCAGACGCCGAGCCTAGCAGCGCAAAGAAGCTTGGGTCAAGTACGAATCAGATATGGCCGAGTACAATAAGAAAAAATCAGAACAATAAGCTGAAGAAAGGCGTGCAACAAGGATGCACAATTCCCAACAACAACAACAACAACATAGCCTTTTGTCCCAAGCAAGTTGGGGTAGGCTAGAGATGAAACCCAAAAGAGACGAGAAACAGGGAGACACAAAAAAGGACATAAAGGGAGACAAAAGAGGTCATGGTTCCGGCACGTTGATTGCCAATCTCCAAGCGCTCCTATCCATAGCTAAATCCTTAGAGATATTCCACTCCTTAAGATCTCTCTTAACGGACTCGTCCCAAGTTAGTTTAGGTCGGCCTCTACCGCTCTTTACATTATCGGCCCGCTTTAGAACTCCACTACGCACCGGCGCCTCAGGAGGCCTCCGTTGGACATGTCCAAACCATCTCAACTGATGTTGAATCAATTTCTCCTCAATTGGTGCCACCCCAACCCTATCCCGAATATCGTCATTCCGGACTCTATCCCTCCTTGTGTGCCCACAACACCAACGCAACATATGCATCTCTGCTACACTCAATTGCTGGACATGTCGCCTTTTTGTAGGCCAACACTCAGCACCGTATAACATCGCTGGACGAATCGCCGTCCTATAGAACTTACCTTTCAGCTTCTGAGGCACCCTTTTGTCACAGAGGATGCCAGAAGCTTGACGCCATTTCAACCAGCCGTCTGAAATTCTATGCCTAACATCTTCATCAATGTCTCCGTCCTTTTGTAGCATCGACCCTAAATACCAAAAAGTATCCTTCTTGGCCACCACTTGCCCATCGAGGCTAACGTCTCCTTCCTCATGCCTAGTCGCGCTAAAATCACACCTCATGTACTTGGTCTTAGTCCTACTAAGTCTGAACCCTTTCGACTCTAACGTATGCCTCCATAGTTCTAACTTCCTATTAACCCCTGCCCTACTGTCGTCAACTAGCACCACATCATCAGCAAAGAGCATACACCAAGGGATACCACCTTGTATATCCCTTGTGACCTCATCCATCACCAAAGCAAATAAATAAGGGCTCAAAGCTGACCCCTGATGCAGTCCTATTTTAATTGGAAAGTCACTGGTGTCGCCATCACATGTTCGGACAAACGTCACCACATCCCTGTACATATCCTTGATGAGGGTAACGTACTTAGTTGGGACTTTGTGCTTTTCCAAAGCCCACCACATGACATTTCTCGGTACTTTGTCATATGCCTTCTCGAGGTCAATAAAGACCATGTGCAAGTCCTTCTTCTGCTCCCTATATCTCTCCATCAATTGTCGTAATAAGAAAATCGCCTCCATGGTCGACCTACCAGGCATGAACCCAAACTGATTTTGGGTCACATGTGTCACTCTCCTTAGGCGATGCTCGATAACCCTCTCCCAGAGCTTCATCGTATGGCTCATCAACTTAATCCCACGGTAGTTAGTACAACTTTGAACATCTCCCTTATTCTTGAAGATAGGTACTAATATACTTCTCCTCCATTCTTCAGGCATCTTGTTAGATCGAAAAATAAGGTTAAAAAGCTTAGTCAACCATACTATCGCTCTGGCGCCTAGGTATCTCCACACCTCAATGGGGATACCATTAGGGCCCATCGCTTTACCTCCCTTCATCCTCTTCAAAGCCTCTCCGGTCTCTGCCTCCTGAATTCTCCTCACAAAGCGTCTGTTGGTATCGTCAAATGAGTCGTCCAACTCAAGGGTAGGACCCTCATTCTCCCCATTAAACAGCTTGTCGAAGTACTCTCTCCATCTGTCCTTGATCTCCTCATCCTTCACCAGAAGTCGATCTGTCCCATCCTTGATGCATTTTATTTGGTTGATGTCCCTTGTCTTCCTCTCGCGGATTCTAGCCATCCTATAAATGTCCTTCTCCCCTTCCTTCGTGCCTAGCCGCTGATAAAGGCCATCATACGCCTGACCTTTTGCTACACTCACAGCTCGCTTTGCAGCCCTCTTCGCTATTTTATAGCCCTCGATGTTGGCTGCACTCTTGTCATGGTGGAGACGTTTGAAACACTCCTTCTTCTCCCTAATAGCCCTTTGCACCTCGTCATTCCACCACCATGTGTCTTTCGCTTCCCGTTTGCCTCCCTTACTCACGCCAAACACTTCCGAAGCCACCTTCCGGACACATGTTCCCATCTTTAGCCACATGTCGTCGGCATCTTCTCCTTCTTCCCAAGGCCTCTCGTCTAGCATCCTCTCCTTAAACGTTTGCGCTGCTTCCCCTCTAAGCTTCCACCACTTCGTTCTCGCAATCTTGGCCCGTTTGTCCCGGTGGACATGTACCCGAAAGCGAAAGTCCGCCACCACAAGCTTATGTTGAGGGACAACACACTCCCCAGGTAGCACCTTACAATCAAAGCAAGTACGTCTATCCTCCCTCCTTGTAAGGATAAAGTCGATCTGGCTCGAGTGTTGTCCACTACGAAAGGTTACTAGATGAGATTCCCTCTTCCTAAAGAGGGTGTTCGCTATCAACAAGTCATAGGCCAGCGCGAAGTTCAAAACATCCTCCCCCTCTTGATTCCTACTACCATACCCGAACCCCCCGTGCACCCGCTCGAAACCTACATTAGTCGCACCAACATGGCCATTGAGGTCTCCTCCTATAAAGAGTTTCTCGCTGATAGGCACGGTACTAACCATGCTATCAAGATCTTCCCAAAACTGCCTCTTGGTGCCCTCGCTAAGACCTACCTGAGGGGCATAGGCACTGATCACATTTAGAGCCGAATCTCCAACTACCAGCTTGACCAAGATAAAAGGATGCACAATTCCCCATATAACAAAATCTGAGAAGCATTGGCAGAACTCGAAGCCGTCTCGCATCCCAATGAAGAACAAGAACGACTTCGGAAGGTTCTCCGAACGACAACCTTGAGAGCACACGACGGAAGAACCCGCTCAAGACTATCCGCCAGATCAACTTCTCACAGACAGGAAAATCAAAGTCAAAGGAGATCTGCTTTCAAAAGACTAGGGCCAAGCAGAAGCCACAACAGAGAAAGTAGAAGGAACCACAGTTAGAGCAATCGAGTTGAGCAACCGAGGAAAAGCAGGAGCAGAGTACCCATCCAAACAGCCCCATGGAACTACTCTTGCCAGAATGATAGCTGGCAGGAAGAAGAGACTGAATCAGAGTATAGAGAAGCCAGAGCACACGACAGGTTCCCTTGCTTTGCAAATTGACTTGCTTCGGTACAACTACCTCACAAGTTTAAGCCGTCCAACCACTCTAAGTATGATGGCGACACCGAGGCCACGTAGTGGCTCAGAATCTACTCTCAGTCAGTCGAACTAGCCGGCGGAGATGATGACATCAAAGCACTCTTCTTCCCTATGGCATTAGAGACTATGTCTCTTCAATGGTTTGACAAATTGAGCCCAGGATCCATCAGGGGGTGGGAAGATCTGCAAAGAACCTTCTGTGAAAACTTTACATGCACCATCATGCATCCAATCACACATGTAGAGCTGAAAGCGCTCAAGTAGAAAGGAGGCTAGGGGCTGGATCAAGTAGGACCTCTCAAGAAAGCCAAGGGCGGTTTCGAGTACATCTTTGTGGCTATTGACAATTCACCAAGTGGATCGAGTACAAATCACTCGTGAAATACAGCGCAGCCAAAGCAGTCGAGTTCATTTAGGACATCATGCATCGCTTCGACATGTGAAAGGTCTTGATGGCTAGAGGGGGGTGAATAGCCTAATAAAATTTTCTACAAAAATGCTAGACAAGTTGATTAGTATATCAAAAGGTGAGATGTGAGTTTTGCCTAGCCTAAGGGGGTGATGCAAGCCACCTATCCAATTAGCAATTCTAGTATGGTTCACACAACCGCACAAGTTTAGACCGCAAGAGTAACAACTAAGGCAAACTACTCTACTCAAGCTAACAAGGCAACTAGGCAAGACAAAGACTACAATAAGATAGTAACAAAAGTAATGCAAGAGTAGGTCTAGAAGTGATTTCACCGAGGGGCGATGAATAGAGCCAACCAATTGATATATCCAAATGATGATCCAATCAAGTAGCCAATCACTGAGATAAACCAATCACAATCACGAATTGATGATAAATGATTTATCCCGAGGTTCACGTGCTTGCCGGCACGCTAGTCCCCGTTGTGTCCCCCTTACACCACGTGGTTCGGTGGCTAATCGATCTAACACACTGAGCCTCTCAAAAGGCGCCACAAGAACCTACCAATGGCTAAGAGTTGCAATGACACGAGCAATCCACTAGAGTTGGAATTCGGCGCTTCACCGGGGAACCACAAGAACCCCTCACAAACCAATCACCGGAGCTGGCCACGAACAATCACCAACTTGTGCCGGACCCCCACTGCTGCTCTAAGCCATTTAGGTGGCGGCAACCACCAAGAGTAACAAGAAATCCCACAGCAACACAATCCCTCAAGTGCCTCTAGATGCAAAGCAATGAACAATGCACTTGAATCACTCGATCTCACTAAAGAAACGCAATCAAATGCAAGGAGATGAGTGGAGAGAAGTGTGAGGGCGTTGGCTCAGCTCAAGATGCTCACAAGTATGTCAAAGTGCCAAGAGAGGGAGCCCAAAGCCGGCCAACAAGTATTTATAGACGTACCCCTTCAAATAGAGTCGTTATTCCAACAACAGGGTCACCAAACGCGTCTATCGCCATTGCAACAAACACGATCACCAGCGTCCGATGCTCGAGATGATGCCACGTGTCCTGCTGAATCAAAATTCCAACGGTCGATAATAGAGCAACAGACGCGTCTGACGCTCGGGGTTCCAGCGTCTGTCGCTCCATCGGACGCAGTCCAGTAAGCACCCGAAGGCGATTTTCGGTCACTAGACGCGTCTGATGGAGGGGCAATGGACACGCCGAGCATCTAACGCAGCTGCGGCTTGTGAAGCAGCTGACGTCACTCATGACAGACGCTGACGATCAGCGTCCGTCGCAGCAGCACCAACGCGTCTGGTGCTCACTCGCTAGCATAGAGCCATAGAGGGTAAGCCACTGGACGCTGACGTCAACGTCCGACGCTCCCGACGACTTCGCCTCCTTTTCCATCCTTTGGTGCAATGGAAAATAAGCGTTTCATCTCTGCAAAAATGCCTCAAACCCCTCTCTACCGCTCAAACTCCACCGCCTTCGCAAATGTGCTAACACCACCAAGTGTACATCACCATGTGTATGTCCGTTAGCATTTTCATAATCATTTTTAAGGCGTTAAGTTAGCTCTTTACTAGATCCTAATGCATATGATCAAATAATGACACCTAGAGACACATGTAGGACTCAATTGCAAAGAGAATTCCCCTCTTCATAGTATGACTATGTATCATATGTCATCCACACCCTCTATGGTGTCTTGGATGCAAACTAAAAAGTCCTATCATATACCTTTGCCTTGAGCATCATGATTTGGCTTTGCACCTTCATCCAACTCCATCATGGCAAACACTTTATCACATCACCATTGCTTGATCCTTGCTTCACCATGTCGTTGCACCAACCACATCATAGCTACACACATGTCTTTGCTATGTGGTTAGTACTAGGTATTGTCACTAATTACCAACACCAAACATAGGACTTTCAGCATGCCCAATCGAGTCATCACAGATTTGGGTTCTCCCTTCACGACTATAGAATTTAAAAGTTGGGCACAGGATTGCGGTATCAGCATAGATTACGCATCAGTCGCACACCCAAAGGCCAACGGACAAGTAGAGAGAGCTAACGGAATCATACCAGTCGGATTAAAACCCAAGTTGTATGAAGAACTAGAGGACTATAGATCCAAGTGGATTAAAGAGTTGCCCAAAGTAGTATGGGGGCTACGAACTCAAGTAAGCAGAGCTACTAGATACTCACCCTTTTTCCTAGTCTACAGATCAGAAGCTATATTACCCGTCGACCTGATCTGGACATCACCAAGGGTTGAGCAATATGATGAAGGAGAAGCCGAACACACCCGAAGACTAGAACTGGACAGTACAGAAGAAGTCAAGGTCAACGCCACCTTACAGTTAGCTTGTTACCTCTAAGGTTTAAGACGCCACTACAACAAAAGTACCCAACCTCGTTCCGTCAAAGCCAGGGATCTGGTGTTTCGAAGAATACAAAAGGCAGATGGACGTCATAAACTGCTCAGCCCATAAGAAAGCCCTTTCATTGTCGCCAAGGTCACTAGATCAGGAATATACAAGCTGATAACCGAAGATGGAATACAAGTCAGAAATTCATAGCACATCAGCCAGCTACTATGTAATCAAGATTCATGATCAAAGTAATAAAGATAATGTTCCTCACCTACATTTGTCTTACTAAGATCTACAAAACCTATTCCGGAGTTGTTTAACCCGGATGAGAACAAAAGAGCCAACCAGGCTTGAGCTCGTCCTATCCCAAGTCTTTTCAAACTTGAATGAGAGTAAGAAGATTGCCAAGCCAATACTCAACCTATCCTGAGTTGTTTTCATAGCGCGGATAAGAGCTAGATAACGCTCGTCCTATCCCGGAGTTATTCAACCTAGATAAGAGCAAAAGAGCTAACCAGGCTTGAGCTCGCCCTATTCCAAGTCTTTTCAGACTTGGATGAGAATAAAAAGGTTGCCAAGCCAACACTTGAGCTATCCTGAGTTGTTTTCACAGCGCGGATGAGAGCCAGATAGCGCTCGCCCTATTCCAGAGTTATTCAACCCAGATGAGAGCAAAAGAGCTAACCAGGCTTGAGCTCGCCCTATCCCAAGTCTTTTCATACTTGGATTTGAGTAAGAAAGCTGCCAGTTATTTCCACAGTGCAGATGAGAGCTAAATAGCGCTCGCCCTATCCCAGAGTTATTCAACTCGGATAAGAGCAAAAGAGCTAACTAGGCTTGAGCTCGTCCTATCCCAAGTCTTTTCAGACTTGGATGAGAGTAAGAAGGCTACCAAGCCAACACTCGACCTATCTTCCACACCAGATGAAAGAACACGACTTACCTAGCACCGATGCTCGTTAGGACTCATGAAGACACAAAAACAAGAGCACAACTAGTTCAAGGGACATAACTCTAAAGCACCTGGACACGCCTACAATGATTAAGGCTTAGATCTAGCACATAGCTAAAGAGAGTTCCATGATCTGGGGAAACAACTCAAAAAGAGTCACAAAAGGACGAATACTCAAATAATCCAAGCAAGATAGTAAAGTTATACCCAAAGAACTAGAGTTTTTTTATAAGACAACATATAAACTATATCTTTACAAAGGAGGAAGGAGGCGTCTGGGCACTATAAAACCTAGCTGTCAGCTTCATCATCAGAAGAAGGAGTTGAATATCAAGCTTCTCGGTGATAAAGTTGGCCAGATCTTCAACTTCAAGCTCAGCCTTTTTGATGGACTCTAAGTAGTTGTCATCATCGGCTTTCTTCCTAAGTTTTTCTAGAGGGACCGTCAGAGCAAAAACCTAGACATGTGCCTAGACATTCTTGACGCATGTCTGGACCCCTTCTTGATAAAACTCTGGAGGCGCACGGGGATCAATGGGATGAAGTCATCCCAGGTCCTTTCATCATCTTTAGGAGTCCAAAGAAGCTTGGCAACGGTCTTAAAAGATTTTCACAAGGTGGCAAACCATTGATCAGATACCGCTAACTTCTTGGACAAATCATCAATGGTTTTCATTCCCTGCACAAGATTCCAGTCAGCACCAATTCTAATTAGCTAGACGTGAGCGAGTTCTTCTTCAGCACGAGCTTTTACCTCCTCGACCCTATTATGATTAGAGCAAACCGATATCGTCATCTCTTCAATATTCTTCGAGAGCTTCTGCTTATCTCTACGGAGGGCTGATCAAGGCAATCAGAGAAAGTCAGACAAATGAAGAATAGAGAAATAAGAGATAAGAGGAAACAAAGCATATAAGAACTCGGGATACCTTCACATTCTTTCTTGAGACTGTCAGATTTTCCAGATGACTCTCGCAAGTTGGCCATGGCATCATCCCTCCTTTGCTCTGCCTCAATGACTTGCACGTGGAGAGCCCTCTCTGAAGTTTGGCGCCCTTGGCACTCAGTATCTAGCTCCACCTCCTTACTGGCCAGCTCCGCCTTCAGCTAGCTCAATTGAAAGGCCAGCCTCTTCTCAGTCTCGCCCGAGCCAAAGAAGCTAGAGTGATCTCGGAAGAAAGACTTCTCCCACAGAAAAAAGGAAGGAAATGAGAAAAAGAATCAAAAGAAGTTGGACCACCAAAAAGAAGAAAAAAGATGCCTACCTAAAGTTGTTCTCCAAAAGAAGCCACCCCAGCCAAGAGGCCCTCCCAAGCCGTGGTCAGCTTTGACAGACGATGGGTGGCATTGAACTCCAACACCACATTATCCTCCGGACACTGATTATCTAAAAATTGGCCAGCAGGAGGGGAGATGACAAAGAAGTGGAAACCACAACCAAAGCCGTATCCTGCACGGTAGAGCCCCCAGCCGCCTCCACAATCGATTTCTCTACCACAACCATAACCACCTTGGGGTAGGGCGACTCAACAGTGATCTGCTCGACCTAGGTCTCCGTTTCTCCCGTCCTCGCCTCACTAACCATCCGCTCCGAGTCTTGCGACACAGTAAGCGGAATAGGCCCAATCGACTGCGAAGAAGTCGATAGGGGATTGGGGGAGGAAGTCAATGATGATCTTCAAGGCATAAAAGAAGTCATCAAAGAAGGATCAAGGTCAAGAGGCAAAAGGATGGCAAACAAGTTAGAAAAAACTTACTTGGTGCTCCTCTTATTCGTACCAATTTTCCCAAGCCAACTAGAAGACTTGGGCGGGGGCTGAAAAACTATCAATGCCAGCCTGCTCCAGGGCCGGCAAGACTGGCGCTTGAGTTCCTACAGAACTCTAACTCAACCCCCGCTTACTGCTAATGACAAAAAGAAGGTGAGTCATCAAAAAGAACTCGGGACAATGCGAGATAATAATGATAATAGACACTCTAACTACTCACCAATGAGTAACAAGGGTCACGCTATCATCCTCATCCTTGTCCTCAAGGATCTCCACCGCACTGCCATCTGAAGAGAAAAAAAGTACTCGAATAAGGAAACATACAGATAATAAAGGAAAATAAAGAACATTGATACGCTCACCTAGGAGCATGCTACCTATAGCTTGAGTACCTGAGCGAGTACTCAGAGGATGAGGCTTCTTTGTAGCAAATGCACTGGTGGAAGTGTCATCCGCTTGCGCCCTTTTGTTGGTGGAACGAGGAGCTCGAGGAACTGGGCGAGGCACATATTCAACAAAAGGATCGAGTTCTCCAAGAGAAACGCTAGGAAGAATAGTAATGGTTCGAGACTTACTAACTCCTAAGGCTCCAGCCTAGCTCCCATCGACCACCACCCCAACAGGATTGTCCTCGGTAGGAAGTGGGGGCAAATCATCAAAGTTCCGCCCCAAGTGCTACAGATAACCAAACAACAAGATTGAGCAAAAGAAACAAAGAAGAAAACTACTCGCGAAGAAATAACAAAAACAACTTACAGAAGGGGGCGGATTCGTAGTGGTGTACTCCTTTACTTGGAGAGGAGCAACACTCGCATCCTTCAAGATTTTGTGGAGGCGTCCTAAGACCTCCTCCTCCGTCACCTCCTGCGTAGGAACCATCCGGGATGGGTCCTTCGCTCCAGCTTACTTGAAGCCATACCTCTCCCTCGCCTTCAGAGGCTGCACTTGGCGACGAAGGAAACTGGCCACGTTACCAAAGCTAGTCAAGCCCTGCTGTTTCAAGACCTTGATCCGCTCAAGGAAAGGCTTGATCTTCTTGAGGTCTTCTAGCGATAGAGGCAGCTTCTCCCACCGGTCATTCACAATTGGACCGGCATCCAAATGCACTACGAGGGAAGGGGCCATGTTCCCAGCATAAAACCACTCGGATCCCTAGTCCTTAACCGAGTCAACCAGGTTGTACTCGAAGAACTCTTTCTGCTTACTCTGGCAAAATTGGATACCAAAACCACCCAGGACAGAAGTACTATCACTCCGGGGTGTGGTCTCAAACGGAAGAGGTAGCAGAATAAGAAGATAGAATGGAGGATTCCAAGAAAGGTTTCACAAAAATGAACAAACGTAGAAAGATGAAGAACTATGTTCGAGGTCGGATGGTTTAAAGAGATATCAAAATACCAAAGGAATCGGTGGAGAAAAGGAGACGCTGGGAGGCAGAGTCCAGCATGAATGAAAGATACGAAGAGAACGATCTCACCAGGACCTAGGGAAGGAATCCGGTGCTCACCAGGAGTCTTTCACTCAGCATGACCCTGATCCTGGATCAAGCCATCGCTAACCAACTCCCTCAGCTGGTCCTCCGTGGTGCTCAGAGCAGGCCAGACCTTCTCTGCAGCCCTCATGGCGACAAATTCTTGGTTCTCAATCACCTAGAGCACCTCCTCGTCCACTAAGGCAGCCTTCAACTTATTGGATGAACCCTTCTTCTTGCCCATACACTGCTGACGCTCTCCTCTTAGAAAATGGGCAGCGGTGGCACGTGGATAGTGGCAGTGCTTGAACAACGGCTGAGCTCTGAGAGAGGGCTAGGGTTTTAGAGACAGGTGGCAGAAGGCAAAGAGCAAGTGAAGAAGAGAAGAAGGGAAATAAATCATTTTATAACAGTAAAAACGTGGCCCAAACGGCATGTTAAGCCAACAGATCATTCCACCTTTTACGCATTGAATGTAGGACATAACCGAAGCGACAGATTGCACGCCTTTTCACAATAGAACAGTACAATGGGCAGATTTCAGACTTATTCGTCCACATGGTACTATTGCTGACTAGTTTCAGCTCGTACTACTCAGAAAGAACTCGCCACTCGCAAGATACACAGAAGAGATTACAAAACGCTGCCGATTTTCCAGAAACAACACGATTGTTAATCAAAAGCACTCAGATAAGCAAAAAAGGCGACAACAACTTAGAAAACAAGATTTTTTCTATTATAAATATCTTCAAGGGATACAAGATTACAGATCTCACAAGACCCAATGAACTCGGTACTACGACAAACAAGGTAGTAACAAGGAACCCGGTAGAACTCGGTGTAAGGTCCAAATGGCTAGAGGGGGGGTGAATAGCCTATTTAAAATTCTACAAGCTTCACTAAACAACCACGTTAGTATAAAAGATGGCTAAGCTAATTCTAGCACTAGCTCAACTATACTATGCAAGCCACCTATACAATTCTAGTGAAGCAAGGCTATGATCTCTAATACACACCAACAAGACTAAGTCACTAAGCTACTTACTTCTATGTGATAAAAGCTACACTAAGCAAACTACACTAGGAATAGTACAAGAAAGTAAAGAGCAAGTGACTTGATTCTTATACCAACGATGTAGAGAAGTAATGCACTCGAAGAATCAATCACAAGAGAAATCCTCGGCAAAGAGATGACACAAGATTTTTACCGAGGTTCACTTGCTTCCCGGCAAGCTACTCCTCGTTGTGGCGATGCACCCACTTGTCGGTTCGCGAGCTAATCGACTATCAAGAGTCGAGCCCTCGGCGGGCGCCGCACAACCGCACACAAGATGGGGATCCTCCAAGCCACGAGCTTCACTAGAGTATCCAATTTGCGAACTCTCGCGGGGAAGGATCAAGAACCCCTTACAACACTTGGTGAGGGCTCCAACAATCTCCAATTACGAGCTCAATCACCTCCACTGCTCCAAGCCGTCTACCATGTCGGGAAACACGGAAGAGTAACAAGAAATCCGCAGCAACTCGAAGATCAAGTGCCTCTAGAATGCAACTCTCAAGCAATGCACTTGAATCTCACTCAATCTCACTCAAGATGTGCAACTATGCAAAGAGATGAGTGGAGGGGTTGTTCTCTAGCTCAAAGGATGTCTCTAGGTCTCAAAATGTGCAAGAGTTACCCTCAAACCCCGGCCACCATCTATTTATAGCGAAAGGGTACGCAGCTAGCCGTTACGGACGACGCAGCGAAAATCACGCTGACCGGACGCTCCGGTCAGGGTGACCGGACGCGTCCGGTCACTACACGACAGCAAGAAACAGTGCGCGTCAGAACTAGCCGTTGCCGTGACCGGACGCGCTCAAATGTTTGACCGGATGCGACAATGCCAGCGTCCGGTCGCGTTCCAGTAAGCTCCCACCGCGACCGGACGCGTCCGATCACACGTGACCGGACGCGTCGCGTGTCCGATCAGCACTCCACTGCTCTCTGCCCCTCTGGACGCCTGACCGGACGCTCCGGTTCCGTGAGGGACCGGACGCGCCGGTCGCGCGCTCTCCTTCTGCGCACAGGTGAACTGACCGGACGCGCTGGTCAGACCAGACCAGAGTCTGGTCACAAACCCTAGTTCCTGCGCCACGTTGAACTGACCGGACGCGTTCGGTCAAACCGAGACCGCGTTCGGTGCAGCGTCCGATCACTGTTTTTCAGTGAAAAACAATTTGGACTTTCGTCACCTTTTCTAGACTCTAGCGCAATAGAAAATAGGCATTTCAATTCCTCGAAAACGCCTGAATCCCGCGCTCGCAAGCTCGGCGGGAGGGAGAGCGAACCCCAAACCCCTTACTACCGCTCAAACACCACCGCCTTCGCAAATGTGCTAACACCACCAAGTGTACACCACAAAGTGCATGTGTGTTAGCATTTCACAAACATTTTCCAAGGCGTTATGTTAGCTATCAACTAGATCCTAATACATATGCTCAAGACATTGATCTAGTGGCACTTGATTCCCGAGCTAACCATGATTGCCCCTCTTGATAGTCGGCTATGTATCCTAAACCCGGTCAATCACTTCTCCACTCATCTTAGACCGGCAAAAGGAAAATCCTATGGTTATACCTTTGCCTTGCGCTCTTAGATCCTTCTCCTCCACTTGATCATCATGTCCATCATTTTATGTGCATTTCTTCATGATCTTGCTCATCATTTCATGCACCAAATCATGTGGTCTTGTGGCCATCTCTCCATGCAATTTCCACCTCCATCACATGTTGCTTATGCCTAGCTTAATCACACTTGATACAATAGCATTAGCAACTTGGTGTCATTAATTACCAAAACCAAACTTGGGCTTTCACTCGGCTCTGAAACGACTACGTGTCTCTAGTTGCTACTCGGCAGAACACACTCTACTCGACTACACTGTTTTCTTCAAAGGAAGGGCGCAGTGCATCCAAGATTGGTGTTAGTGGCACAACAACGCAAAATGGACCAGGTGAGGCTCGTAGGCATCAGTCTACCCAAGTCCGATGTAATGCTAGATCAGGTGGCGCACCGGACAGTCACGAGGCAGAGTGGAAGGATCAACCCAGAGCTGCTGGATGAGAGAATGCGTCCCACATCACAAGGCTTCTTCCACCTACCAGCACATACTACTTGGTACAATGCCGCTGCGAGATTAGTCTACCTCTAATCTCTATCACAAGACTTCTTCCACTCGCTGCAAGATATACAAGACTTACAACTCAAGCCCGGGGGCTGCTCTACTTCACAAACTATCATATTCGTGACTACAAGACTTCAAGATCTACACCAAGACTTTACCGGTTTGTAGCAATTCATTAGGGGTATTTATAGGCCAAGGAGCGGCGTACATGGACCTAGTGCACCAACAAATCAAACCTGAAAATGAATTCAAAGAAGTGACAGAAAGCAGTAAAGGAAAAACAACCACACGTGAAGACACAGTACTCGAGGAAGGTATATCCAGAAGAATATGCTAACACTATACAACTCGTGACTGAGCAGCATTTACACTCAAACCACCACCTACCACCTACCTCTGACAAAAAGCAGGCTACTTGAGAACATGATAAAAGACCCTTTATCTGAGTTCTTCTTGAACAAAAGAATCCAGATATATGCTCGGGGACTACAAGATACATATCCTCAGAAGAGATTTTCAGTTTTTCCAACGATAAAAATCCAAGACCCTCCAACTTTTTGTTATAAATAGTAAGAGGCTCGGGGGCTACACTCAGTGAGTGCGCTTTTTCTTCAAAAAAGCGCACATCACTCAGGAGATTTCTTCAAGAAAAGACCACTTCAAGGTTTCTCTTCGAAAAAAACCTAGATCTGGCTTGTTTCACCAAGCGAGGCCAGAGAAACAAGGAGATTTTCGAGTTCAACCATGAAATGCTTGGGGGCTTATCGATGTAGGACTCACAGGGTTCCCCAGCGATACGACTACAAGTCGTGGACTCTGGCCTGGCCCATGAACCGAAGCAGGAAGGGGTGCAGCAACTGCTATGCCGAATCCGAGTAGAATAGGCCAGACTAGTCAGACTCCTATAGGAAAGTACCTTCTGCATTTAGATTAGGACACCTTCTTTGGATCTGACTAGGATTATAACCGCACCATAGTCTTCTCTATTGATATAAAAGAGAGACTATGGGCACCCCTGTAGGAAAAAGACAATCATACAATCAATCCAACGCAAAAGGCTAACGCTGACTGGATGTAAAGGCTATTACTCGATCACGGTCGAGGGCCCGAACCAGTATAAATCGACCGTCTCTTGCGTCCACCGTTGAAAGGTCTTGATGGCTAGAGGGGGGTGAATAGCCTTTTAAAATTTTCTACAAAGGCAAGCTAAACAAGTTTATCAATACAACAAATAGCGAGATGCGAGTTTTGCTTAGCCTACAGGGTGT
Organism: Saccharum spontaneum; assembly: GCA_022457205.1. Lineage (NCBI taxonomy): Eukaryota > Viridiplantae > Streptophyta > Magnoliopsida > Poales > Poaceae > Saccharum > Saccharum spontaneum. The sequence goes on along the minus strand of CM039618.1, from coordinate 19,806,246 downwards.
TTGCAAGCCACCTATCCAATTCACAATTCTAGTATAATGGCACTCAACCGCACAAGACAAACCGAGAAGGTAACTACAACTACAACTAGCAAGCTACACAAAAGAGCTACTCTAGCAAAGCTAACTAGCTAGCAAAGATAACTAAGAATGTAATGCGGAGATGAGTTAGGAGAGTTTCACCGAGGGGCGAAGTATTGAGCCAACCAATATGATCAACAATGAATACCAAGACAACCGAACACCGGGATCAATCAATCACAATATGAAAGTGATGACACGAAGATTTATCCTGAGGTTCACGTGCTTGCCGGCACGCTAGTCCCCGTTGTGTCCCTCTTCACCACGTGGTTCGGTGGCTAATCGGTCTCACACCGAGCCTCTCAAAAGGCGCCACAAGAACCTACCAAATGACAAAAGGTTGCTATGACACGAGCAATTTACTAATGTTGCCTTTGGCGCTTCGTCGAGGTAGGCATAAACCCCTCACAATCACCGGAGGTGGCCAAGAACAATCACCAACTCTTGCCAATGCCTCCAAGCTGCTCCAAGCCGTCTAGGTGGCGGCAACCACCAAGAGAAACAAGAATCCCGCAGCAAATCAACCACCAAGTGCCAACTAGATGCTATCTCACAATGCAAATGCACTTGGATCACTCAATCTCACTTCGAATATGCAAAGAAGCAAGAGTAAGAGCCTTGAGCCGGCCAACGAGTATTTATAGACGTACCCCTTCGAATATAGCCGTTACGCACTTGAAACAACAGAAGTCGCGCTGACCGGACGCGCTGGTCGCGCGGACCGGACGCGCCGGTCACACAACGGCTCTTTTGCGAAACACTGACCGGACGCGCTCTACGCAACGACCGGACGCGCTGGGCTCGACCGGACGCGCTGGTCCCGTAACTGACCGGACGCGCTGGTCAAGCCTGAGCAGCGCACAACGAAACAGTGATCGGACGCGCCGGAGAACTGACCGGACGCCACAGTGCCCGCGTCCGGTTGGAGTCCAGTAAGCTCCCTCAACGACCGGACGCGTCCGGTCGGTCATGACCGGACGCACCGCGCGTCCGATCAACAAACTAAAACTCGCGCAGACGCTGAACGCTGACCGGACGCGTCCGGTCTCCACTGTGACCTCCGTTTGCTTCCGTTCGATTTCCGACTTTCGGCGTAGTGGAAAATAGTCGTTTCAACTTCTCGAAAACGCCTGAATCCCGCCTCGCAAGCTCGGCGGGAGGGAGAGAGGACCCCAAACCCTCTCTACCGCTCAAACTCCACCGCCATCGCAAATGTGCTAACGCCACCAAGTGATCACGTCATGTGCAAGTGTGTTAGCATTTTCACAATCATTTTTCGAGGCGTTATTAATTCTATCCAAATGCATATGATTATGAAATGCACACCTAGAGGCACTTAGGAGTTCAATAGCCGCGTTATTTCCCTCTTTATAGTACGGCTATCTATCCTATAATGTAACCACACCCACTAGGTGTCTTGGTTACTAAAACACAACCCTTAAGCATATACCTTTGCCTTGATCACGTAGGGTTGCGTCCAAATCCAAGTGTGGCCATCATGATCACCATGTCCATCTTGCCACCAACCTTGGAATGTACTAATCCTCATATGCTACATACAACTTAGGCATAGGATTAGTACTTAGGCATTGTCACTAATTACCAACACCAAACGTAGGACTTTCAACCGTTGAGTTCCGCACCAACCGAAACCCGAACAACTGTCCTGAGTACCCCTGTGACAGGCTATTGGTGGTAAAACATCGACACACACCTCCATCCGATGATTTCGCTAACAACTCATCTTTGCACACCCAGCCGATGCACACTTGGGCAGCATCCGAGTCTTGCTGCAGAGGAACTTCTCTACGTCAGGAATGCAGAGAATTTTTCTTTTTCCTTTCTTCGGAGTTCCTTCATGCAGAGAATTCTCCAGCTCTGTCTTCATTCCGGCCTTCACAGACGAACTCGTGTAGAAGTAGCACAACTTTCGCGATCGATCTCTCAAGCTCCAACGAAATTAAGATGCTCTTCCGAAGATCTTGGCTTCTCTGTGCCGGATCTCCTCCTCCAATCGATCTCATGCCTCCCGTCTGAGGGCTGGTTCGGCTGGTGGAAAAGCCGGCTGGTTTCGGCTGATTCAATAGTGTTCTGTGAGAGAGAATAAACTGAAACAAGCTGAAACAAGCCGAAACATGACTTGCAGAACAGGGCCTGAATCGAGCCTGGCCATGAGCATCGGCGGCGCGCGAGCGGCCACTTGTGGCAGCGGCGCACGGGCGAGCCTAGCCAGACACAGTGACACATGCGGGCGAGGCACAAGCGGCATGTGTCATCATGGTGTCGCGCTGATTCTTGTCATCACACCGGGGGAGGGCACCAACACCTGCTCTGCGGTGGATGCAGGGGAGCAGCGAGGAGAAACAGGCAACAACATCAGCGACAATTGCTAGGGAATAGTAGTATTTTTTGGGCATCGATGCCTATCCAAACATCGAGGGCTGATTTTCTTGGATCAAGCATGAGAAGAAAGAATATCCAAGCATCGGAGTTTCTAAATGTTGTAGCTGATCCTATGGAACCGAGAGCTTTTGATGGGGGCAAAATAGAAAGCAAAACATACGAAAACTGCAAGGGACCATTCAGATTTAAAAGGGGCATCTCGCTGGTGGAATGCGGGAGGTAGACCAGTGGACACCATGATTGTTCAGTTGCCAGTTTCGGAGATGGAGAGCCAGCGCCGCATGAGCTATGAACACGAATGGGAAAGGATGATTGGTCAGTTGGCAGTTTCGAAAATGGACAGCCAGGCCGCATGCAGGCCGCATGAGTATGAGATATGAACACGGATGGAAAAGGATGGTTCGACTGCTGCATGCTTGCATAGGACTCGAAGTTATGTGAACTTTGATAACGTGGTTTCGTGAAATCGTAGAAAAATAGACTAGTGGGATTCTCCTATTTAATATAGTAAATGCTGTCTCAAGTACATTTTATATCAAACCAAATACAAGCTAGAGCGTGTTTGGATCCTACAAACTAATAGTTAGATGCTAAAAGTTAGTTGAAAATATATTTGAATCCTCAGCTAATAAGCTTAGCTAATATCTTACCTGCCACCTGGCTATTAATTAGTTATTAATAATTTTTCTATTTAACACAGCTAATAGTTAGCTAATGATTATGTAGCTATTAACAAATTTCTCCAATCTAATACAGCTAACAGTTAGCCGGTGGATCCGAGCTGCCCCCTAGCCGTGTGGACGAATTGCAAACAACTCGATACAAAGATTTTTTTCACTAACTGCCCTCGCTCCAAAGGCTGTGCACACATCTCAATAGCACCGCTGCCAACAAAAAGAACACGTTGCGAAATCGTGCAGTGGCCAGCTCAAAACCCACTAGCGGCAGGCCGGCAGCGGCGCACGCACGTCCGGGTCCGCCGGAATCCACCTCATCACGTGGACTTGGCAGAATCTCCGTGCGCGGCGCGGTCCAAGATTCTGACCACCCCGCTCCCAAACCCACACTGAATGTACCCACCTTCACCCAATGGCGATGGCCCCCACATACATCGGTGCCCCACCCGTCAGTGGCTCTAGACAGCAGCACGGCTCGACCCACCGTGCGAGCCAAAAGCACCAGCCGCCCTCTTGGTGGGGGCGCCATTAGAGCCGCCAACTAAGACACAGATCCGACGGCCGAGATGCCGTGATTACCTTGCAAAGCCCTAATTAGATTCCCCTTCCCTGCCTAAACCTCCCATTTCGCCGTCCGTGACGCGAGAGACCTCTTCGCATCCCGAGGCGGCGCGGCGCTTTTGGGGTCGGAAGCGACACGGGCGACGGGGCGGGCGGTGGTGCTAGCAGGCAGCAGCAGGCGACGACGCTAGGCGAGAGCCCCAGCCGGAGCAGGCCGCCACCATGTGCGGCATCCTCGCCGTCCTCGGCGTCGCCGACGTCTCCCTCGCCAAGCGCTCCCGCATCATTGAGCTCTCGCGCAGGTATGGCGCGGCACCCCCCACCACCTCGCCGTCCCATCTCCATCTGTGCCTTTTGTGTGGCTTAACGCGGCACCGCACCCGCCCTGGCCCCCGGGCGGGTTATTGGCTTATTGCGGCCGTTTGAGGAGTGAACGGAGGAAATTTGGTGGCGGGTTGGGATAGTACAGCACCTTTGGGCAAACGGGCTATCTCTGGTTTTTCTAACCCTCTGTAGGCCACTTGTTTCAATTTATATTAACAGCTGAAAAGGACTAGCAATATGTGGTCAACTTTTGCAAAACGTAGTATTTGTCTCCGAGAATTTGGGAACGAGCTGTGGTGAATGATAGATGTTTAATTTTTTCGAGGGCCCCTGTAGCGCGACAGGGCGTGTCTATGTCGTGAGAGAAATTGGGAGGACCAGATTTTCGAAATGCAACTGGTATCTGCCTATATAGATGTATTTCTGTGAGGTTAGAGTCCTTTTGCATATCAAAATGAATACATGTTTATTCAAGAATAGTAATAACTGTATACATGTACATTTCATCTGCAGAAAATGCATGTTGATGGCTTTAAATGTAAATTATTTGAATTTGAGTAAAATGTAGCATGTATAGATACACTTGATGTCCAGCAACAGGCTTCTGGTGAGGTTTATCTGCTAGTGCCTGTGGTGGCAAGCGTGGAGGTTTTGGTTCACGGTTCCTCTTGTGGAGATTATGATTTGAAACATAAAACTTGGTCCTTCCAGTTGCAAATTAAAATATTGTAAACTTGCGTACATAAATTTAAAATTTGGATGATATGACTGGGTCTAAAATTATCTTTGTCAATGAATTATACGACTCATTTAGCAAGTCAGAAGAGGAGTAAAAGAGAAAAGAAGTTGCCTAGAACTGCCACAGTGGCCTATGATTAGAGAAACACTGAGAAGCAGCAGTTTATAGAAGCAATTACTGTTCATCTTTGGCCCAGCTTCCAGAAGTGCACAATTGTGGAGTTACTCCGACTTAATCTTCTAGTAGAGTAAATAGGTGTTGATTGTAGAACACAAATTAGTGTCATCTTATTGAAATCTGAAATGAGAGCCAGATGTCTCTTGACTTCAATGAGTATAATTTCTTTGAGCCTTCTTTTTTTTTGTGGCAGAGCGTTCTTAAGAATTACAGGGTGCTTGTTATAAATTTGTTGTACACATGCACCCCACTGAAATGAAGTTCATATTTTGTAGGTTACGGCACAGGGGGCCTGATTGGAGTGGTTTGCACTGTCATCAGGATTGCTACCTTGCACACCAGCGGTTGGCTATTATTGATCCTACATCTGGAGACCAGCCGTTGTACAATGAGGACAAAACAGTTGTTGTAACGGTCTGTATCTGGATTAGAGATACAATTTCACTGTATCCACTCATTTCTTTATGCTAACTGCAGAGTTCGCAACAAATTTGTTTAGTTGTTCTGCCTTTGGTAACTGTCATTTGTTTCCAAAAGTCTGTCATGCCCATAAATAGTGATCAAAGGAATCAATCAAAGGATCCCAATACTGTGAAAGAGAACTTCCCAGATCTAGGGAGGCTTAGCAAATGCCCTCGTTGAACTGAGTGCAACTTAATGTGGCATGATATTAACCCACCAGAAGTCTTGATTTAATTAAATCAACTAGAGGAAATATGCTTCTATTGTGTATAGTTACTAAACCAATTTATCTTCTGGTTGTCATTTCCAGGTGAACGGAGAGATCTATAACCATGAAGAATTGAAAGCTAAGTTGAAAAATCATGAATTCCAAACTGGCAGTGATTGTGAAGTTATAGCCCATCTTGTAAGTTGCATATCTATACCCTTTTAACAGTGGCATAGCTTTTGCCAACAATTTCATTATATCCATCGAAGCATCATCCTCTGTTATAAAGTTATTTAATCTTGGCATTGAGACCTTTTAATATTTCCTTTACACAGTACGAAGAATATGGGGAAGAATTTGTGGATATGTTGGATGGAATGTTCTCCTTTGTTCTTCTTGATACACGTGATAAAAGCTTCATGGCAGCTCGAGATGCTATTGGCATCTGCCCTTTATACATGGGATGGGGTCTTGATGGTATGTAAAGCAAATAAGCTGATTGTTTTGTCCTTGTGAAGAAAATCAGGCATGAATTATGTTTTTGATTCATTTCACATAAAACTTCTAGGATCAGTTTCATGAAACTACTACTTGAACTTATAAAAAAAACCTACTACTTGAGGCATCCATTTCAAAACTTGCAACAATTTGCATGGGCCTACTATTTCTGTGGCTGGCAGGTGGGTCCAATGAAGGTTTGTGAAACTGAGGACACAAGTAGTTGTTGTACCATGAAACTGATCTTAAAAGTTGTAGTTCTTTGATAGTTTGACGCAATTAGTTGTAATTTTGTGAGATAAATTCTATGCTTTTCCTTCTCAAACATAATGTTCTGGAATTTGTCAATGGCTTGCTTTGTTAACTACTGTTGCAGTGGTCAATCGTGCTTGAAGTTATGGTCCACATTCCTAGCCGGAACTGGCCAATACCAAGAACCTCCTGGCATGTTCTCTAGTTCCTTTTAGAGAGAAACCACACAGAACACTTAATTTAAATTTGAATGCTGATCTCTTAATAAAATGAAATATAGAAACACCATTAGCAAGCCCTTAGGCAGCGATGAACTATGTGCATATTGTTGTTCATGCTGGTATGAGCCTACATTCTTCATGCAAGGAAGATGTCAGACTGGCTCTTTTGGAAGTTCTGGTTTTGATTACCAGTCTGGCAGCAGGATTCTCCTGAATCTGATATAGAACCATGTTAAAGTTCATTCTGTCGTCCAAAAGCAAAAACGGAAAAATGACTTTGTTATTTAGGGGGCTATGTACTTATTTGGATAAGCGTTCATTCCTCTGATATTTGATATCTCTGGAACTATTATTATTTCTTCTTTTTCTTCATCTTGGAAAATATGCAGTGTGGTGTTGCCACCAACTCAATTTGTTACTAATTGTCTTTTCTGGATTCAGATTAGCTGCTACTTGAGATTAATTCATAGTATGCTATGTTATCAGGATCAGTCTGGTTTGCTTCAGAGATGAAGGCATTGAGCGATGATTGTGAACGCTTCATAACCTTCCCCCCTGGACATCTCTACTCCAGCAAAACAGGTTGACTTATCTAGCAGACTGTCTCATCCTGCCCATAAACCAGAATAGAGTTTTCAGATCCTGAAGCAAAAGTGCAATCTAAGCTTTTTGTATCCTTCCTAGGTGGTCTAAGGAGATGGTACAACCCACCATGGTTTTCAGAGACGATCCCTTCAACCCCTTACAATGCTCTCTTCCTCCGGGAGATGTTTGAGAAGGCATGTGTCTTTCCTGATACCATCACTTTCACGTTGATACATAAAGTATAGTTGATATCTATCTGTTCACTCGTCTTTTTCTCTGCCTCTTTGTTTTGTTTTACATCTTTTAGCGCATATAATAATAATGCATTTGATATATTTATGTATGCCATATTTGTTGTCAGGATAACTATTTGAATTTTGTTTCGTCACTTCATGCTTATATTCTATGATAATTCCTCTGATTAGGTAATGCCTAATTACCTATCCATGTATTAGTTGATTTTGTTGTGCAATGGGAATTCCAGTTGCTGTGTTGTGCTGTAGTCACAATGATGATTCAATGCGTTCATTTCTGCAGTAACAGTATGATTTTATATAGCTGATATGTTCAATGTCTGTTTGTTTTTCTAAATTATCTTGATTACTGATATTATCTTTCATCTGCAGGCTGTTATTAAGAGGCTGATGACTGATGTGCCATTTGGTGTGCTTTTATCTGGTGGACTTGACTCTTCTTTGGTTGCATCTGTTGCTTCACGGCACTTAAACGAAACAAAGGTTGCCAGGCAGTGGGGAAATAAATTGCATACATTCTGTATAGGCTTGAAGGTAAGTTTCTTGTTTACCTCATCACAGAGCATCGTGTTCACTTCAGCCATCATTCCAGTTCTAACTTGTTTTCTTGTTGATATGAGTATTTTGACAAGATAAGGAATAACTACTGGGAGTGATACAAGCACTGGGGACAATGTGATGAAATTCTTCTGTTTTTGTTCTTTGTAGGGTTCTCCTGATCTTAAAGCTGCTAAGGAAGTTGCTGATTTCCTCGGCACTGTACATCATGAGTTCCACTTCACAGTGCAGGTTCTCAATTTGATTTTCTGTACACTACAGGGAAAAAGACCTTTTGAATTGTATATTTATTGTTTTTAAAAAATACCAGGAGGGGATTGATGCCTTGGAGGAAGTCATCTACCATGTTGAGACATACGATGTTACAACAATCAGAGCGAGTACCCCAATGTTTTTGATGTCACGCAAGATCAAATCTTTGGGGGTGAAGATGGTTATTTCTGGAGAAGGTTCAGATGAAATTTTTGGTGGTTACCTTTATTTTCACAAGGCACCAAACAAGAAAGAATTCCATGAGGAAACATGTCGGAAGGTAAAGTTATTTTTTACTGGTGATGTTATGTCCAAAGTTTTTGGCCAATCATTTAAAGCAGAGTAGCACAGGCATGTTGTCTCTTTCGGTTCAGCTGCTTAGTCATTCAATCTTGCTCAGAAGATGTCTTTTGAACGCTCTTTAGATAAAAGCACTACATCTGTATGATTGCTTGAGAGCTAACAAATCAACTTCTGCCTGGGGTGTTGAGGCTCGTGTTCCATTCCTTGACAAAAGTTTCATCAATGTAGCAATGGACATTGATCCTGAATGGAAGATGGTATGTTGCTGTGTGTTACAATAATATGAAAACATCTAATTTCACTGTAATTCATTTCTTTGATTCTAACCAGCATGATTCCTTTCTTGTGACTATTGCCTTGTAAATTTTAGATAAATCGTGACCTCGGTCGAATTGAGAAATGGGTTATCCGTAATGCATTTGATGATGAGGAGCGGCCCTATTTACCTAAGGTTGGAGAAGTTGCTCTTGTTATTTTTGCAATGTTACTTGAATACTTTCTAAATCCCATATGCTGTAACTTATATAGGTTCTATTTTCTGTAAATAGCACATTCTTTACAGGCAAAAGGAACAGTTCAGTGATGGTGTCGGGTATAGTTGGATCGATGGATTGAAGGACCATGCCAACCAACATGTATGCCATATTTTCTTTGTTGAACCTCTCAGGAAGTTGGTCCTTGTTGAACGTGCAATTGATGTTTATTATTGCATTTCAGGTCACAGATTCCATGATGATGAATGCTAACTTCGTTTACCCAGAGAACACACCCACAACAAAAGAAGGGTACTACTACAGAATGATATTCGAGAAATTCTTCCCCAAGGTTTGTAAGCTACATTGCTCTTGTAAAGCTATTTTGGTCTGCATTAAAAAAAACCCTTTGGTCTGGAATGATTCATGCCTTGCCCCCCCAAAAAACACCTTGTTATTTAGGTCTGGAATAATCTTCACCATGAAACAATGCATGTGATCACCTACATAATTCTGTTGATTATTACAGCCTGCAGCAAGGTCGACTGTTCCTGGAGGTCCTAGTGTGGCATGCAGCACCGCCAAAGCTGTTGAATGGGACGCATCCTGGTCCAAGAACCTTGATCCATCTGGGCGTGCTGCTCTGGGTGTTCACGATGCTGCATATGAAGATACTCCAGGGGAAGCTCCTCCCTCTGCCGATCCGGTCTCAGACAAGGGCCTTCATCCAGCTAGCCTAGTGACACCCGTTGCTTCACCCACAGCTGTCTAACCTTCTGTTTATCACACAGCAATGCTCGAACAGCAAAGGTTGTTCATTACTTGTTTCAGTTTCCTTTAGATCATGTTGTCTGTTCCATCAGCAAGCAATGGAGACATGCTTGTGCTTCATATGCTTGGTAGCATCATGTTTGGGTTTTCACTGAGCAATAATGTTTGTTTCTTATTGGACTGAAAAGACTCCACAGCTTTGTAAATATTCTGTCACTGCGACCAATTTCCTTCGGTTGTTTATGTGTTTGCAGATTGCAGCGGTTAGTGTATCGTCCCGATTTGCACTCCTTTAACACTTGGTGTTGTTTGTGACTTGTGCGCAGATTGATCTTTTCTTTTCTTTAATCAAGGTTTTCATTTCCTAATCTGGAGCGGTCATAGAAACCTGCCCAAGAAAAGAGGAACCTAGGTAGAAAATATGAACTTTTTTGTAGATAGACGTACTTATGGATGAATTCCCATCACCTGACAGGAGTGAATGCAAGCGCACCTAGAAAAAAGATACTTTACCGAAAATCATTTTTGCTTATTTCCCCCCACGCTTCGCTAGCCCTACCAGTTTGTTTAACAAAGTCCACACTCGAGCAAAAGACTTTCAATTCTTTCAATTTTGTAGCTTATTGTGCTCTAATTTCTGTACTTTGAGTTTGTGACACATGAATTTCTTTACTGTTCGCAATATTTTCACACAGCGCTGCAGGTATTTCTTTTCCTCCGATGAAGCGCACAACAGTGTGGTCTGGAATGTCCACTTGGACTATCTTGAAGATTTTTTTTTGACGATATTTTACTGAAGATCCCTGAAGAAGGCCAAGGGATCGGGTGATGTTCTGTAGCGCATTGTGGTCGACTGGTCGTCATCGTCAATCAAAAAGATGCACGGGCCAGATCTGACAACCCTAGCAAAGCGAGCCCGTCAATTTCCATCCCCTTCGCCCGCGCAACCGCCCCGCCATGTCTCGACGCGGGGCAATGTCATCCACCGCCGCCCCGCGCGCGCGGCTCTCGCCGCCGGCGCCCGCCTCCCACCCGCCGCGGAAACGTGGCCGCTCTCCATCGTCGGCTCCTGGAAGCACGGCGTCGTCGTGGCGTGCGTCCGCCGAGAACACCGTGCCCCTCGACCACCGCCGCCGCTGGCACAACCCGGAGCGTGCCCCTGGTCGCGTCTGGCAGCGGTTCCGCGCGCCCCAGCCTGCCTTGCCCTCCTCCAGGCTTTGGGTTTGCTCGGAGGACGCCTCGACCTCCTCCTCCTCCGGAGGTATTCGTCGTGCTTAGTTATCTGGCATCGCTTAAGTTTAGGAGAAAATAGTTCCCAGCTGCCTTTGGTCACCATATGTTTGTCCATATGCCTGAGTATGCTTGCGGTGTTGCTTTCATGGTTGATTCAGTGCTCGTGCTTTGTTTTTCTAGATGCCTGCACTATCATGTCATACAACATCTTGGCTGATTACAATGCTCAGAATCATCCTGACCTTTATTTGGATGTCCCCTGGGATGCATTGAGATGGGATTCCAGGAGGCAACTTATTATCCGTGAAATTAGGCACTGGGATCCTGACTTAGTGTGTCTTCAAGTAAGAATCCAGTCTCAATGCTAATGATGACATTCTCGCACTGTACTCTGTAACACTTCGTTATTTGGAAGTTAGGAGGTGGATAGGTTTCAGGACATTGCTGCAGGAATGAAGAGCAGAGGGTACGAAGGTATATATCAGGTACATCACTTCCTTCACAAAGACATTTTCTTTCAAATATTTCTGTGTTTCAGTTCTTAAGTGACAGTTTGTGATCATCAGAGGCGAACTGGAGATACTAGAGATGGATGTGCCATGTTTTGGAAGTCAAAACGGTATGGATGATGCATTGCCCTTTATTATATTGATTGATCTGAATAAAATGGTATTTTCATTGCATCTTTCTTTCCAAATGTAGGGTACATCTGCTTGAGGAAGATAGTATTGACTTTAGTGAATTCAATCTGCGAAATAATGTTGCTCAAATATGTGTTTTTGAGGTACCTGAAGTAGCACTAGTTAGTTCAATGAATAATTCCATATGATTGTACATTTTAAACAAAATCATAGAAAAAACCGTGTGTATCGTAAATTACAGAAACTGTCCACTAATGACCGTAAGCTGTAAAATCTGGTAGTATTTTATAGCTCTCTTCATCCATTTACAGCTAAGTAACCATTGTTTCATTGCTCGTATATTGAACATCATTTCTGAATGCTTCTTACCTATTTTATTTTTCAGCTTAATGGAACACACAAATTTATACTTGGGAATATTCATGTTTTGTTTAATCCAAAGCGGGGTGATATAAAACTGGGCCAGGTATTAATTTCAGCCTCGTTTATTGCTGTGTATTCTTTGTACATATATCTATTCTTATGGACATGGCCATTTGCTGATGGCCTGTTGCGAATAGAATTTATATTTTTGACAATTAGCTACTTTCTGTTTCCCCACCCTAGAACTTTATCCAATTTATTGTTCTCCATTTTGATTCTCCCTGCAGATTCGCATGCTACTTGAGAAAGCAAATGCTCTTGCTGAAAAATGGGATAAAATTCCTATCGTGCTTGCTGGTGATTTCAACAGCACACCTGATGTATACCTTTATTGCTTCTTGACACATGATTTTTACTTATAGAACAAAATTATGTGTAGCAAGTTTCTTGTTATACAACTGCAATGCAAACACAGCAATATTCAGAAGTGATATACTATAAAATAATTATGTGTCCATGGTAGTGCGGTGCCACTAGGCCATCTTAACTTTGTTATGGTATCTAATTTGAAGAATGTGGGAGCCATTTTTATATGTTACTGACATTTTTTATTTCTTCTGTTATTTCGTTTTTTTATTTTATGAGAGCAGAGTGCTATCTACAAGTTCTTGTCGACAATGAAGGTAGAGTGATGCCTTACAACTTCTTGAGGAAATTATAGTTATCCCTAGTTATTACAAAATTAACCGACGGTGCACTTGCGTTTTGTTTTTTGTGTAACCAGCTGAACATTTCTTTGCATGATAGAAGGCAGTTATCTGGACTTGATAGCTCTGAATTTGGCCTGTATGAGCTTTGTAGGTCAGCAGTCTTTCTTGTCAGATCACTATTAACCTAGTACATGTCTTCTTTTCCTCTACTGAAGACTTATCCCGATATTTCTCATAGTCTGCTCAAGTATCAATGGACTGATGAAGAAGTGAGAAATGCGACAGGGTGTTCAAATGTCGTGGTGGCTGAACATCCATTGAAACTCAGTAGTTCATATGCCATGTTAAAGGTACTAGTTTGTAACTTCAATTGGGAGCACGGTGACTATTGACATTTAGATTAGGGCTTCAAATGAAACTATTGCCCATTATTCTAGGGAAATTCAAACAATAGGGGTCTTCATGGTGAACCCTTGGCGACTTCCTACCACAAGAAGTTTCTTGGAACTGTTGATTATCTGTGGTATGCTTCTAAATGTTTGCCTGCTTTTTGTTGTATGTATACACAATGTGACTGAGATTCTTTGTCGAAGGCACACTCGTGGAATTGAATGCTCCAGAGTTTTGGACACGTTACCTATAGGTGTTTTGAGGAGAACGAGGGGTCTTCCAACCAGGGTAATACACCATCTGTTTTGCTCTGTAGTAATTTAAATGAATCCTTTCGTGGAACAACAGCTTAATCTTAATCTTTGGTGATCCTGGAATGTGGATTTTTTTTATGTGCTATATCTGTAACTGCTAATATGTGCCATAAATCTTTTTCAGGAAATTGGCAGTGATCATTTGCCCATTGTTGCTGAATTCGCTTTCCCGGAATCAGTTGATGATGATTCTTATGAAGAAGATGAATCTGAGCAAGATGACGAGTCTGAGAAAGAACTGAGCGAAGCGCAACACTTACTTTTCTCCTCAGATAGTTCCGTTGAAGTGACTTGAGTGATTCAGTATTTCGGTTGGTCAAAAAGGTTTCAGTAAGTTATGCAAGGACGGGGAGTATGGTGCACCAGGGATTACATTGCATCTTTCATGGCCCATAAACAGATCATCTCCGGATTCAGTGCACAATGAATTTCTTGATGCCTTTGTCCGTGTACGGCACAGGATCCTGCTGTGCACAGAATCAAGTACCACATTGAGCAGAATCAAGTACGGGCAGCTGTGTGAAATGCAAGATTGCAACGAAGTAGGCTGTATGTGGAAGAAACGGCAATTTAGTGGACGTATTTATTCCGTATCAGATGGCTATTACTATATAATTTTTTAAATAACTGGCAAACGGCCCTGCCCCATTTTCCATAAAAATATATAGAACACTATGGAACACCTGTAAAGGGTTACAACCTAAGATCTAGGACTATATTATGTTAACTGTTCGTATTTTGTTCATTCCATCGGTATGGTCCTAGGTACCAGTAATTGTTCTTTCTGCTGAAACCTTCATGAGCAATTGCCTGTTTTTTAATGTTTTTCCGCTTATCACAGATAGCGAAAAGTGTACATTCTATTTTTGACATGCAAATAATTGTGGGTGGGTTATGGGTGTTGCTGGAGATACTGTAGGATGCGTTTTTTTTTTTTACAATGCATACCGTGAGCTTTATTAATTAAAGACAGTTGTGTACAAACTCAAGAATAAAGCTAGGGGGCTCATCGTCCCAAATACACTTAATCTTGGTTTGCATACTCGCCTAGCCAACTCATGTGCTACACAGTTTGCATCTTTGCTACAATGCTCAATAGAAATATGTTGAAAATCACTCAAAATAGTGCTACATTCGTCATAGATGGTTGCCGCTGAACTTGCCAAGAATCCACCTCCTTTTATTGCCTCTACGACTTCCATACAATTTGCCTGGATGATGAGCCGATTACTTCCAATATATTGTGTCGACAATAGACCTTCCTTCAGTGCATATGCTTCCCCCATTGGCGCATCAACTACATGAGCTACAAAACTATGTGAAGCAATTATCACTCCCCCTTAGTGATCTCTGATTACAACTCCTGTGCTTCCCCATGCCCCCTGAGTGATCTCTAATTACAACTCATGTGCTTCCGCAGCCCACATCATCATCAAACAATGCATCAACATTCACCATGATCATTCCTTCCGGGGTTTTTGCCATCCCTTGCGTGCTTTTGCTTCCCTCTTCGTAGCCAATTTATAATTTCTTGCTAAGGCAGCAATGGACAGAGCTGATTGGCTAGTCTCCGAATAGTCTCGTCGTGGACATGCTGTCGGCGTTCCAACTAGATATACCAGCCCCCGGCCTGGTTAGTATCAGCTCTGTTAACCCAACATCCATTGATCGGACTTGTTCCTCCTTCCGAATCACCTCCTCGAGTACTACCGAGCCTGACCGATCAACAACAAGTAGGTGGGCGATCGAATCCCAAATGCCCAGCACCCTCCGGACTTCCTTGGCTTGATCACACAAGAAAATATATGTTTGATATCCTTTGCACCATTCAAACACATAGGGCAGCCTCCCGTATTTCCTATAAGGCGATTGGCAAGAATTGCTCGGCTTGTTTCTGTTGTAATGCCATGCCACATAATCCTCCCTTCCAGTAGTAATAGAAATTTGTAAAATCCTTGCAACTCCTCAGAAGATGGACTTCACCAAATTTTCATCCCATGTTGAATTAACTAGGTTTATAAGCTTGTCAACAGTTCTGATAATATTGTTACCTCTCAGCGTTAAGATTTTTAAATTGTGCCTCCCCGGTATCCAATGATCTTCCTAGATATTTATTTGAGTTCCATCTCCAACTCCTCAGATATGGCCTTTCTTGAAACATTCTAGCCCCGCCATCACACTATACCACAGTTAATCTGTAGCGACTCCAAATCGGTCGCAATAACGTTATAGCAACCGATGTATAAGTCGTTGTAAGCGTCGCTATAAGTGTATAGCGACCGACAGGGTTTATAGTGACCAATAGTTTGACGCAAAATATTTATACCGACCGATGATCTGTTACATGTTTTGGCGACCAATGGTTTGAGGATATCAAACTTTTTAGCAACCAATAATCAATCGCTATGAACTGGCACAATTATATATAATTAATTTCGTATTAATCAGATTTCAAACCTAATAAACATCCATAACATATCACATTATTCATCAACCACATACATATGTAAACCAACCATAGCTGCCCACAACACTCATCAACCACATTTCCAGATAAAAGGTATCTCGAGTTTTCATTGAAGCCAACATTTAGCAATACAACAAGTTCTATCATCTTGATCCATGACAGGTCATCATTATAAAAGGAAAAGCATACATACAGCCTAACTAGGTCAAATAGCAGGCATAAGAGCATCTCCAGCAGAGCCCCTACTCAGGCCCCTATCCTATTTTTGAGGGCTGAGAATCAAAAAACGCACTCCAACACGGCCCTACTCTAGCCCTCAAAAATAGGTGGCCCTCAGATCTCACCCCACGACCCTCATTCCTGGGGGCTCTGGAGGGAGCCCCTACTTACTGTTGCCGCTCCCAGCCGCTCCCAGCTAAGCCGCAACTCTCTGGCGTTCCCCACACCGAAGCCGTGGAGGCACGACGAGCGGTTCCTGCTCCTCCCCTCTCTACGTTGAGATAGCTCAGATGTGAAGAACACTGAGAATGACTTGTGGGTCCTAATAGTCAGTGACTAAGAAAGATGATTTGAGGGCTTTGATTTGAGGGTTATTGTTGGAGTAGAGGTAAAAAAATCAGGCCCACAAAAATGAGGGGAAGCCCTCAAATCAAAAATAGGGGCCCTGATTTGAGGGCTATTACTGGAGATGCTCTAAGTCATATGTTTGCTTGCACAATCTTAACTAAATTCATTACAAAATACCTCATCTTCATCTTATTAAAAGCAAAATGTCATATGTTGGCTTCCTGGTAACAGCATCATATACACCTCCAAGGCCTCCCTCAACCTGAAACATCAAGAAGGTAAGGACATACAGTAGCAACTGAAATATATAGACAATGAAGATATATTTATTGATATACATATTGCCTAGAGTGTCATTAAATTTTAAAATAAATCAATAAAATTAAAAATATCTTCATCAAATTAACTTCAATCTGGATGAACATGCACAAGAAATCTAACCAACCTACGCTCAATTCTCCTGAATTATTTTGTTTCCCGTGGACAAGCCAATGCCGTCAGTAGCACTCTGCAAAGCAACGCTCTCTCCACAAAAGTGCAACAGCAGATTTTGTTCTTAATTCAGCTTGCGTAAAGCTACAAGAGCCATTCCTAGTCAAAAGCAGAAGCACCATAATCGAAAAGCATTTTGACGTAAAACCTGAACAGTTCCTATCTATGCGACAGCACGCAGACAAAGGTCTGTTCGCTGCAGCCGCGTGCCTTGAACTGCCTTGAACTGCTGCAGCCGCAGCCGGTGCATATATTACTGTACAGACATATCTCTTAAATATCTACATATTTCCATGCAGCAAATTATCCTAACAATCTTAAATATCTATATATTTCCAAGTGAGAGGAACCAGGAAGTAATATAGTGTCACACTTTGCCATGTATAAGAACTTCCACTTCTCACCTTCGCTCTGAGAAGCCTTCCATCAGGATAGTGTCTAACTCTGAGTACTCTCGCACATAAAGAGTCTAGTTCACCGCGTAATCTCCAAACTTACTTTGCTAGCATTGCTAGATTGAAAGAATGAAAATCTCTGAAACCCCTGCCCCCTTTGCATTTCAGCATATATAACTTCCACCACTCTTGCCAATGAATCCTCTATGTTCACCTCATCACCCCATCAGTATTGGGAGATGGTTGTCGTTATTCCTTTGCAAATTTTCTTTGGAATTTTGAAAACCATCATCGCATATACCGGTACAGGTTGAGCAATGGACTTAATCAGAATCTCCTTCCCTCACATGCTTAGCAATTTTTCCTTCCACCCATTAATTCTAGTTATTACTATGTCAATCAAATGCCGAAAATAATCACTCCGATCTGCCCCCACTATCGCTGGCAATCCCAAATATTTGTCATTCTAACATTTCTGTCGTGATATTAAGAATTTCGCACACCTCCAGCTTTCATCAACATCTGTATTGCTTGAGAAAAAAAATGCTAGACTTAGCCTCACTGATCTTCTGTCCTGACTCCTGAGCCTGCGCAATAGCGTGTCAAGATGTCCGATAGACCGTCCGCGTTCTTTTTATCAGCTTGCATAAGAATGAGCGAATCGTTTTCCTGGTAGTTACTAGATGTTAGTACACGAGTCTTTGGCTCTTTGCCGGAAGCTAAGAAACAGTCCGTCGGTGGGCCTGCCGTTCTAGTACAATCAGTCCCCGGAACGAGAGGCCATACATGGATTTTCAAGATAGGGAGGCAGCCAATCACAGCCAAGCATATGGCCACGTGTGCACTCACCGCTCAGGGCGAGAGAGGACACAGCAGGGCACGGGCGAGACCCGTGCACAATAACCGTTCCACTTTGGTCCATAGCAGCGCATAGCCAGCACACCACAAAGAGAGCGAGAGGCCGAGAAGCGCTTTAGCCGTAGCGATAAGAGTGAGCTGGTGCACCGGCATGGCGGCCACGGCGTACTCCGTGGCGCTCCTCGCCGGCGCACGCCTGCCGGCCGCCCCGCGCTCCGCCCTCCTCCCTCGGCGCAGCGTCTGCCAGCTTCGCCTCCAAGGTAATGACTAGCTGGCTCAGCCGGTTTCGTTCGTCACAGCAGATTGCTCATCTGACGTCGTTCTAGAGGATTTCACCCGTGCTTTGGCGATTCTCGCGGCGTTGCAGATGCACCGAGGCTCTCCCTGCTCCGTGCGAAGGCCGCGTCCGAGGACACATCGGCCTCCGGCGACGAGCTCATCGAGGACCTCAAAGCAAAGGTACGTGCCAATTGGCCGGCCGTCGAGTCGACCACAAATCTGACATGTATCTATTCGCCATCAGGCAATGCGCGCATGCCTTAACCTCACCCCTGCGCGCCTTTGACTTTTGACTTGCAGTGGGACGCCGTTGAGGACAAGCCCACCGTCCTCTTGTACGGCGGCGGCGCCATCGTCGCCCTCTGGCTGACGTCCGTGGTCGTCGGCGCCATCAACGCCGTGCCGCTGGTATGTAGTTGTAGCGTCCGTGAGGGAACACCTGGCTATTATTCCGGTCCAGTCCAATCCTGCTCTGAATTGCGCTAATCGGCCTTGGTGTTCTTGAGCAGCTCCCCAAGATCCTGGAGCTCGTTGGGCTCGGCTACACCGGCTGGTTCGTGTACCGCTACCTCCTCTTCAAGGTAACTGAGATAGAGAGAGCGTGCATATAAAATTCTTTTGCACTTTGTCTTAATCTTGTTCAGATTTCTTAGCTGTTTTATCTTGATGAACTGCTACGTGTGCACCTCTACATACGTTATACAAAGAAGCTCTCTTACATAAATGTCTTTGGTTCTTCTTCTTTTACTCCAATTACAGGAAAGCAGGAAAGAGTTGGCCGCCGACATTGAGACCTTGAAGAAAAAGATAGCTGGAACAGAATAAACTCTCATGAAAAGTTTTTGAGGGTCCTTTCTTCTTTGGAAAGACATCTAATCGGAGAACCGTACCAATGCAACTACTTGAGTACCATTATTGCACATGTGTTGTGTGATGTATATCTTCTGTATACAAAGGAAGCTTCGTTTGTTGTGTAGTAGCATTGTAGTTTAAATGTATCGTACTACCTATCTGCTATTCTTCTTTTTTTATTTGGTAAATTTGTGAGTACATATATTGTACGTAAATAAGAACGTAATACAAATAGAGTGTGTAATCGATATCAGTATTAAGAACTTATTCGATAAGATAAATAATATGCAATTGTAACATAAATAAATATTCCCTTCATTCCAATTTCCAAATTCTAGGTCACCTTAGTTTTGTTCTATGTAATCTATATCAGTATTAAAAACATTTGATAAGATAAATAATATATATAATTACAACATAAACAAATATTCCCTTCATTCAAAATTCCAAATTCTAGGTCACCTCAGTTTTGTTCTAAGTCAAAATCCTTCAATGTTGCCATGTTGACCAGTTTTTTTTAGAAAACTATAATAATATCTACAAGTTCAAATACATTATCAAGATATATTTCATAGAAAGTTTAATAAAGCTGTTCTTTCCGAATTACATGGTACATGCAAAGATGCTCATAAATATGCACGCATACTCACCTCTGTAAACACACGAACGTAAACCCTATTGATATGAGCACATTCGAAAGACTAAGCCGACAGTAAAGTCACCACATGTCCATTTTTGTCAATGGGCTCATTTTCTACTATTCAAAGAATAGTTGTGTTAAATTTTGACCATGAGAAAAATGCAAACACCGGTGCAAAGTTGAGGAGGCTTTGTTCGAATACTATGCTCATGTGAGCTCTGTTTGTTGTGTACTACATATATGTACGTACAAAGTTAGCTTTGTTGTCTAGTAATCACTACTGCAGACGCCCTCTTTGCCGAGTGCTGGGGGCACTCGGCAAAGCCAGCCAAGCACTCGGCAAAGGCTTTGCCGAGCGCCGCACTTAGCAAAGGTCTCTCGGCAAAGATTTTATCGGCAAAAAATTCTTTGCCAAGTGCCAAAAATCGACACTTAGCAAAGTCTTTGCCGAGTGCCAAGCCCGCACTCGGCAAAAAAATAACTGTCATCAACATTTGACGTTGGCTTTGCCGAGTGCTTAGGGACTGGCACTCGGCAAAATTTGAATTTTTACCGAGAGCCAGGGCTAACACTCGGCAAAGAAACCATTTTTTTAAAAAAATCTTTTTAAAAATAGTCTTTGCCGAGTGGTACCACCTGGCACTCGGCAAAATTGACCTCTTGACCGAGTGCCAGGCTGTGGCACACGGCAAAACTGGGGAAGTGGCTGTTTTTGCAGCATTTTTTTCCAGCTTTGCCGAGTGCCACACCCGTGGCACTTGGCAAAGCCTTCTTTGCCCAGTGTTGGCACTCGGCAAAGCTGGAAAATTTGCTATTTTTTGTTTGTTGCT
Source organism: Saccharum spontaneum (assembly GCA_022457205.1). NCBI lineage: Eukaryota > Viridiplantae > Streptophyta > Magnoliopsida > Poales > Poaceae > Saccharum > Saccharum spontaneum. Next base: position 19,785,419 of record CM039618.1, on the reverse strand, counting down.
TTCCTTCGACGCAAACACGCAAAACTCATATATAATACATGAGACAGCACACAGGCATTTTGCATCACACAAAACGCATACATAATCCATCACATACATCCATAATACATCACAAGCACATCCAACATCCATCACAAGCACATCCTCCTGCATAATCCATCACACGCACATCCAATGTGCAAATCCATGACAACATCTAAGAAGTCTTCATCCAACACAAGTCCTAGATCAAGAAAAGTCAATGAAACATGAAGGGGCACCACCTACTGCCACTGATCCCAATGGGAGCTTGAAGGGGCACCTCCGTGCGGTGGTGGACCTGTCCAGCCGGGGTGTGTGTGGTGAGGCGAAGAAGTCGGGTTTGAACCCGACGACTGTTGCTGCACAAACGAGAATTGAATTCATTAGTATCTACACAAGCTAAAGGACTTGATCAACCATATATATACTCACCGGAGTGCCTAGAGCCAGAGGAGTAGAAGGCACAACTGGAGCGAGCAGCGACTGGGGCACCACCACACCCGGGAGAGTGGTGCCGAGGCTCGACATGAATGAGAACATGTCCTACATCCTCTGCGCCTCGGCCGCCCTTTGGGCCCTCAGGACCTCCCACTCGGCCCTCTCGGCCTCCCTCTGGGCCCTCTCCCTCTCCCTCTCGACCCTCTCGGCCTCCCTCTCGGCCTCCATCCTCTCCACAGTGGCCTGCAATATTCAATCACCAATGTTTAAACAATGCAAAGGCAAGGTACATGTGTAAAAGTAATGAACGGCGAATGAAATAGAACTAACCTGGAGTACCGCCATCTGCTGTAGTGTGCTCGCCTGCCGAGGTCGAATGGGGATGGAGGAGCTCGTGCTCTGTGCTCGGATCTGGGCGAGGTTGGGCACAGAGGTCGAGTCAACCATGTTGGAGGTCATCCAGTACCGGCCATGCTGCTTCCCTCCTCCGAGCCTCATCACCAGGTCGGTATCAAGGGGCTGGGTGGCGGGGTCGAAGTCCTCCCCATGCCACTCGCGGGCCACCGAGGCGTAGTCGGTGAGCTTGCTGTGGACGCTCGTGTTGCTGTACGCCTCGGGCCCGTCCTCCGGGTTGTAGACAGTGTTCGGGGCTGTCGCCTTGCCCTTGTGTGCCATGGCGTATGCCATGAACTCATTGCATTCCTGGCCATCATACGACTGGGACTGCAAGAAAAACACAAAGACTATTAGAAGTAATGAGAATTGAGCGTTAGAACAAATAAATAAATAAATAAATAAGTGCGTAGCGTGTACCCAGGCCTGGGCGTACGAACTGAGGGGCCGGTTGCCTTGGTGGTGCGCTGGCCCACCCATCTACAGGCGGCACTCCCGACGGAGGGCGTGCCTCTCCCTCCACTCATCGGAGACCCACTTGTCCACGATGGCCGCCCAACAGTCTCTGTGGGTGGCGCACCAAGAAGCACACATCTGCATGCCATCAAGTATTAGAAATGTTAGAATATAAAATGAAGGCTACCTATTCTTCATGGAATGAGTCAGTAGCAATGTTTTATAACTTACTGCGAGGTACTGCTCCCTGGTGAGTGTCATGGTACTGGCCTCGCTCTTCCCCGGGTACTGACCAAGGACGTCGCACGAGTGGTTGATGTGGCACTGCAGCCTCGCCTCGTAGTACAGGTCCGTGACTCGGCCCCTGCATGCCCTGTCCTGCACCTTCGTCACCCAAGTGGGGTCATGCCCCTCCTCCAACGTGAAGAAGTCCTGCATACAAACATCATGTGTCCTTTCATTATTTCAAGAACGTCTAATGAATTCATAGTATTGAGCAATGTAGCGTGATGTAGACTCACCCAGAACTCACGCCTGATCTGCTCCTATACGATGCCGTACACGGCGTCCACGGCGGAGTTGAAGTGGTGCCACGTCCAGGGAGGTGACTCAATGTAACGTCCCCACCTCCTCGAGGCCGGAACCGCTTACATCTGGCCACTTTTCTAGGATATAGACTGCCCTCACAGATCAACACAAGTCTTTTCTACGCACTTTGTCCTCACTCGTGCGCACCCGGAAAGAACTTCCCGGTCGGTCACCCATCGCTCCAGGCCAAGCACGCTTAACTTTGGAGTTCTTTGAAGATGGCCTTCTGAAAAAGAAGTTGCAACTTATTGGTATGAGTATCATAGTAATCCTGTTAAGCCTTAGACCGGGATGTTACACTCAACCTGGGCGTGGGTGACCAAACCAGGGTATGAAATGAAGGTATCGTAGGACCTTCGTAGGGATACTCAGTTGTTCCTTCTTGCCATCACTAGTGTCGACCTCCAGGTACCTAGAGGATTTGCACTTTGGACAGTGCGTTGCTCCCTCGTGATCTTTCCAAAAAAGGACGCATCCATTCGGACAAGCATGGATCTGCTCATACGGCATCTTAAGTGCAAGAAGAAGTTTCTGTGACTCGTACAAGTTCTTCGGCAGGATGTGATCCTCCGGAAGCAGGGATCCAAAAACTACCAACATACCATCGAAGTTGTCCCGACTCATGCTAAACTGCGACTTCAATCCCATGATGCGTCCAATTGCATCCAGCTGCGATACTGTTGTCTTTTCGTGCAAGGGCTTCTGCGCTGAAGATAGCATATCATAGAACGCCTTTGCGCTTTCCTTTGGCTTCTCCTCCAATCCTTCACCGAACCGTGCCTGCTGAATGTCATCCATCCAGTCTGCTACCCCGCCATCTCCTTCATAATCCTCGAGATGCTGTCTCACCACCTCCTCTCTAATACGATCGGCTTCACTATGGTGGATCCAGCGGGTATAGTTTGTCGTGAATCCATACTTGATAAGATCTTCCCCCACGAGCCTCTTAATTTTTCTTTTCATGTTGCCACATCTGCTGCACAGACATGGCATCCGGGCTGACCCTTTAGCAGCCTCGCCAAATGCATGCTCCAGGAAAGCATTGGTCTTGGTCATCCATTCTGGGGTCATACTTGCGTGGCACGTGTACATCCACTCACGGTTATCCATCCTTTGGCACATGCATATGAAAGCGAGTAATAAAAACTACAGGTAAATCCACAAGGCGTTCCTACTATACATCTAATAGGTGAAGGATAGGTCCTAATCCCACCCGAGGATGTGTAGATGAGGTTGGCTTCCATGGTCCGCTCCTATCCAAGATAGAATTTTGGCAGCACCTCTCCGCTGTTCTCTCGATACACGTCCTGGTAGGGAGATTGTGTATCAGGAGAACAACGAGGAGGTGGTGCCAAAACTCTATCTCAGACAGGAGCGGGCCACGGAAACCAACCCATCTACGCATCCGTGGGCTGTCTAAAAAACGTGGACAATCCGAAACAGGTACGAAATTTGGTATGCAAAGATCTGCATACCAACGACCGTATCTCTTTCGGACGGGAGATGCCTAACTGGGATTACACGAGATACAAGTATGGAAGATGGGTTATACCTAGGGTGTCGGTGAGGTCAGGCTAGTGGGGCGGGGCGAGTTGTTGTAGTGGCGAGGCGACGTGGTGCAGGCAGAACCACAACGCCGACGAAGACGATTGGGGTCGCCGAGTGGCTCCATTGAAAATTTCGACAGCACCTCCCCTGCACGGAGAGGTTCCCAAAACCTGCAGAAAACATTGGCACGAAGGCCAACAACCACATGTATACCAAACATAGGCACGAAGGCCATCAACCACATACATACAACAATAACTACTACTAACAATAAAACTATGAACAACAACTACAACTCCTACTGTCACTACGACTTACTAACTAATACTAACACTACTAATTAACTACTACTACAAACACTACTACTTACTAACTAATACTAACATTAGGGCATACCTTGCCAATGAGAATGCGAAGACCGAGGGCCGGCGACGACAACGGGGACGACCGCTATGGCGTGAGGGTCGACGAACTGAGGCGACACCTTTCTTCTCCTCTATTCTCCTCTTCTCCTCTTCTCCCCTTCTCTTTCTCTCCTCCCCTCCTCCTCTCTTCTCCCCTGCCTCCTTCTCCTCCCTTCTCCTTCCTCTCCTCGTCCTCCTCCCTTCTCTTTCTTCTTCTTCCTCCTCCCCTTCTTCTCCTTCCTCCTTTCCTTCCTCCTCTTCCTCCTACCTCCTCCTTCCTACTGCAGGCACGCGGGCGCGGCGGGCGCGCGGGCCGGGGAGCTAGCGACAGCGGCGCGGCGGCTACGGTGGCGGCGGCGTGGCGGCGTGGCAGGCGCGCGCGTGTGTGTGCGTGGTGTCTACGTGGTGTGTGTGCGTGTGTCCAATTTTTTATATTTCAAACCTCTTTGCCGAGTGCCAGATCCGGGGCACTCGGCAAAGATAGTATTTTGCCAAGTGTCTTCTGTTTGGCACTCGGCGAAATAAAAAAATTTAAAAAATCCTGTCTTGGCTTGGCCGAGTGCCTAGGATTAGCACTCGGCAAAATATTCACTTTGCCGAGTGTCAAACCTTGGCACTTGGCAAAATAATTTTTTATGTTTTTTGCCACCAACTTTTTTTCTTAGATTTGTATTTGTACCATGAACAACATGTTCAAATTTGACACAATTTCATTGTTGTTTGCTATATTTCTTCACTTTATTTCGTTTTCTTGCAATTTTCCGGAAAATATAGGTTTGAACTGCAGGTGCATCGAATAATAGTTTTGATCCATTCCAAAAATGTTATTCTTGTTTGTTAGTGTCACTTTATGCTAAATCTATGAACTGTCTCTAAATTTCGATCAACGTGCTCATGGGGCAAAGTCGCGAACTTATGTGCGAGTGGTTATTTAATTCTATAAAATTCAAACGAATCCCAAAAATCATGAAACTTGGCGAGATGTCATGATATCACATGCATATACGGTGGTAAAAATTTAAAAACGTTTGGAGGACGTCATCACGTATGGTGTCCACAAACCAGGACATCATCACATGTGATTTCAGATATCACATGTGATGATGTCCTGGTTTGTGAACACCATACGTGATGACGTCCTCCAAACGTTTTTAAATTTTTACCACCACATATGCATGTGATATCACGACATCTCGCCAAGTTTCATGATTTTCGGGATTCGTTTGAATTTTATAGAATTAAATAACCACTCGCACGCAAGTTTGCGACGTTGCCCCGTGAGCACGTTGATCGAAATTTGGAGACAGTTTATAGATTTAGCATAAAGTGACACTAACAAACAAGAATAACATTTTTGGAATGGATCAAAACTATTATTCGATGCACCTGCAGTTCAAACCTACATTTTCTGGAAAATTGCAAGAAAACAAAATAAAGTGAAGAAAAGTAGCAAACAACAATGAAATTGTGCCAAATTTGAACATGTTATTCATGGTACAAATACAAATCTAAGAAAAAAGTTGGTGGCAAAAAAATAAAAAAAATTATTTTGCCGAGTGCCAAGGTTTGGCATTTTACCGAGTGCTAAACCTAGGCACTCGGCAAAGCCAATATTTTGCCGTGTGCCAAACAGAAGGCACTCGGCAAAGAGGATGGCGTTGAGTACCATTATCCCTGGGCGCCTCTTTGCCGAGTGCCCAACTTTGCCGAGTGTCTGGCACTGGGCAAAGTTTGGCTTTGCCGAGTGCCAGACACTCGGCAAAACCCTATTTGCCGAGTGCCAAGTTTCGCCGAGTGCGGAGTGCCCGATATTTGGCACTCGGCAAAAATTTGAGCACTGGGCAAAGTCCCGGTTTGTGGTAGTGAATGATGTAGTTTGTTGTGTAGTAACGATGTAGTTTAAATATATTGTACTGATGGCTATTAAATTCTTCTTTTGATTTAGCAAATTTTTTAGTACATTTGTACATAAATAAATAAGAAACTTAAATAAATAGTGTTTGTAATTAATACCTTTACAAAAAATCTTAATCTTTGAAAGGTGATTGAGATGCAATTCTAACAGCTTTTACATCCATGTAGAACCATAAAATACTTGGTGACAAAAAATGGTGATCTGCAATAAAAAGTGGCAAATCATATTTCATAATATTGTAACGCTTAAGCAATTTTGACAAAATTTAGCAACTGCTATTTTAGGACATGCCTATCTGAGACTCATGTTTTTGAAGGCTTGTGACACTCAAGAACTCTCTCTCCACAAAAGAATGCAATTCTAGATACATTGACCAAATATATAGGTAAAAATATTAATATTTATGACACCAAATAAGTGTAGTATGAAAATATATCTCATGACAAATCTAATGATACTTATTGATATTGTAAATACTATTTTTTTATTTATAGTTGGTCAAAGTCAAGATACTTTAAATTGGTACTATGTTAGAATTGCATTCTTGTGTGGATAGAGAGAGTATTTTGTAGGGTCCAAACACTCTAAAATCTGATCAATATGCAATAGAATTTAGCGGTTTCTTGACACTTGTTTTTTGGTCCATGGGATACAAAAATAGGGATTCAGATGTACCTTGTGGCTTTAAGTGATGCTTAAGCGTGGGAAAAATACCCGATACCCATTACCCATACCCGAATTACTCGAACCCAGACCCGGATTACTCGAACCCGAGGTACCCGATTCCAAATTTGGATAGCGATTTTGATTACCTGAAATTAGCTTGGGTAATTCGGGTAATATCCTGTAAGGTCCAAATGGCTAGAGGGGGGTGAATAGCCTGTTTAAATTTTCTACAAGCTTTACTAAACAACAAGTTAGTAAATAAGATGGTGAAGCTCTTCTAGCACTAGCACAACTAATCTATACAAGCCGCCTACACAATACTAGTAAACAACAAGTCTATGATCTTTAGCTCACACCAACAACCTAAGTTACTAAGCTAATTACTCCTATGAGATAAGCTATTCTACTTAAGCTAAACAAGACAAAGAACAATAAGTAAAGAAGAGAGCTTAAAAAGATATACCAACGTTGATGAGAAGAGATATGTCCAATGTACCAATCAATCAACGTGATCACATACACAAATGAAATCCTCGGCAATAAGATGACACAAGATTTTTTACTGAGGTTCAATTGCTTCCCGACAAGCTACTCCTCGTTGTGGCGATGCACCCACTTGATGGATCGCGAACTAATCAACTATCAAGAGTTGAACCCTCAGCGGGTGCCGCACATCCACTCACAAGATGGAGATCCTCCAAGCCACAAGCTCCACTAGAGTAGTCAATTCGTGAACTCCTGCGGGAAAGGCTCAAGAACCCTTCACAATCGCTTGGTGAGGCTGGAAACAATCTCCAATCACGAGCTCAACACCACCGCTGCTCTAAGCCGTCTAGGGTATCGGGAAACACCAAAGAGTAACAAGCAATCCGCAGCAAACTCAAGAATCAAGTGCCACTAGATGCAACTCTCAATGCAATACACTTGAATCTCACTCAATCTCTCTAGAGTATGTAACCAAGCAAGGAGATGAGTGGAGGGGAAGTTCTCTAGCTCATAGTGTGCATCAATATCTCAAATGTGCAAGAGAGAACCCCCAAGGGCCGGCCACTTCTTATTTATAGTGAATGGAGAAGCCACTAGCCGTTAGCAATTCACTAGATGTTTTTCGGGACCGACAGACGCGTCTGTCGCCAAAGCGACAGACGCTGCAGGTGCCCATCGCGTGGATGAGCGCCACGTGTCCCTACGCGCCACTTCTCCAACGGTCGAATTCCCAGTGTCAGACGTGTTCGTCTCGGTCGAGGCCAACATCTGTCGCAGCGACAGACACGGCACAGAGAACTCCACACCGTGCTCAGCCGACAGACGCGTCCGTTGCATCGTCAACAGACGCGACCCTAGCCTCTGACGCTCGCGCGCTCGCCCGGCAGCTGAACCCTGAGCGACAGACGCTGACGCAATGCGTTTGTCGCTTGGACATGCCTGCGTCCGATGCTTCATCCAACTCAGGACAGCGCCACACTGCTAGGGTTAGGCGACAGAAGCCCTGGCCAGCGTTTGTCGCCGTCAAGACCCGCGTCCGTTGCCTGTTTCTCAGCGAGAAACACTCCCACAACTTCGACACTTCTTCTGACCTTCGGCGCAATAGAAAATAAGCGTTTTATCTCCTCGAAAACGCCTGAATCCTGCCTCGCAAGCTCGGCGTGAGGGAGAGAGGACCCTAAACCCCTCTTTACCACTCAAACTCCGCCGCTTTCGCTAATGTGCCAACACCATCATGTGTATATCACCATGTGCGAGTGTGTTAGCATTTTTATAAACATTTTTTAAGGCGTTATGTTAGCTCTCTTTACTAGATCCTAATGTATATGTTCAAGATGATGACCTAGTAGCACTTGATTCATGAGCTAACCGTGATTGCCCCTCTTGATAGTCGGTTATCAATTCTAAACCCAGTCAATCACTTCTCTACTCATCTTAGACCGGCAAAAGCAAACCCTATGATTATACCTTTGCCTTGATTACTTTGTTTCATGTTTACCTTCTCATGCTTGATCACCTTGATCATCATTTCATGTGCATCTTCACCTCTTGTGATCTTGTGGCCATCACTCCATGCCACATGCTCCTTCATCACGTGTGTTGCTTATGCCTAACTCATTCCACTTGATACAATAGCATTAGCAACTTGGTGTCATTAATTACCAAAACCAAACTTGGGCTTTCATATCCCTCGGTACCCGAACTATCCAAACATGTGTCTCTGTCTTTGTATTTATCATGTGTTGTTAGTTGAACACTTGAACTTATCACTTTCTTAGAATATAAGTCTCTCTGTTTGAACAAGTGATAGTAATACATTATTCTCTACAAAGTGCTATTGAAATTCTATATAAATTGCTGCTGAAATTATATATAAATTGCTATTGAATATTTGTGTAGTTTGCTGTTTTTTTTGTAATTTCGGGTATATCGGGAATACCCGAACCTGAATTATCGGGTACCCGAAATTACGGGTAGTGTTTTTTCAGGACTAATATCGGGTAACAGTTTTCATTACCCGAATTTTGAATTACCCGACCCGAAAAAATTGGGTAACCTGAACGCCCAGGCCCGGTGATGCTCACATATCAGTGAAAACAAATTTGCTTTATCACACCTGGATGGAATCATTTCACCCACATACAATTTTTTAATTACCAAGTTCCCCTTCTTCTACCTGTTGCGAGCTCTGGTGACCTTTTAGGGTGGGTGGGTGGATCGCGGGTGGGGTTAGGGAGAGGGGGGGTTAGTGTTTGGAGGAGTTATACATGTTTCGATAGACCTAAAGGGAGCTTCGAGGTGAGCGGTGGTGGTGATTGAGATTAAGATGGCTGGTTGGCGAAGTGGTAGTGTGAACACATTAAGCCCCTACATTTGGTTTTAGTGATTGATGAACATATGTCTATATGAATGATTGATGAACACAAGACTAATAACTAACCTGTTGGTTCTATATATTGAACACACGACTAATAATTCTTGGCCATGGATTTCAGATTCTATATATTGGACCAAAGGATATTCACAAAGGTTAGGGCACTATCGTTTTCTAAGTGCAAACTTTGATCTTTGTCTGGGTTTAGGCCAACTCAACTGTTGGTTCGGTCCAGTGGCCTACCTCGACACAGGCCACCAGAACCAGATCGCTGAGACTCAGCCTGGCTCCGGATCCGTCCGTGGCCTTGTTCAGATCCGTCCGTGGCCGAATTTGCACAGTGTCATTCCGAGCATCGTAGCACTTTTGTTTTTTTAATAATTGTCTAAATTTTGATTAATTATGTTTAAAGTGTTCGTCTCATAAAGTACAACAAAACTGTATAATTAGTTTTTAATTTCATCTATATTTAGTACTCCATATATGTACTGACATTTTAATGTGATGAGGAATCTTCTTTTTGCATAATGAAATTTGGGGTAAATTCTGGAATCTAAACGAGGCCCGTGGTCCAAACCATCGCATTCTCCTTGTCTCTGCTCCAGAAGTCCAGAATGTTCCCCTCCTCCAGCTCCGCCACGGCCCCCCGCTTCCTCCGCCCCTTCACGGCCGCCACCGCACCCCGCCGCGCCATGGCGGGGGCGTCCGCGGGCGCCCCAAGCGACCCGCCGCCGACGCAGCAGTCTTCCCCCACCAAGGCGGTGCGCGTGGTGGTGAAGGGCCGCGTGCAGGGCGTCTTCTTCCGGGACTGGACCGTGGAGACGGCGCGCTCCCTGGGGCTCGCCGGGTGGGTCCGCAACCGCCGCGACGGCACCGTGGAGGCGCTGCTCTCCGGGGACCCGGACAAGGTCGACGAGATGGTGTCCCGGCGGATCCCCGTGGGCCCGCCCGCCGCCGTCGTCACCGCCGTTGTGCCCTCCCCAGCCGAACCGGTCGCCCCCGACGAGGGCTTCCACCGCAAGCCCACCGCCTGACTGGTGGTGGGCTGGTTCGTCGGCCATCCGTGCGACGTGGTCATTGGCGAACGGCGCCACTCCGCCTGTGGTAATCTGTCTACTGAAGAACACGTACGTTCTTTTCCTGGAGATTGTTAGTGCTAATTTACGGCGTTGAATCAAATAATCTCAATCACGACGAGGAGCTGCTTCGATGAGTTGACCAGGATCGTGACTGCATGATGCACTCGGTTCTTGTGAATTGTGATCATGTTTTATGCAGCCCTGTGAACTGTTGTGTTTCTGACAAGTATGCCGTGCCTGTAATTATCTGCTCTGTTCCGAGAGAAATGGTTGTGGATGGCATTTGCGCTTAGATAATACTCCCTTCGTTCCAAATTACAAGGTATTTCAAAAATCTTGGAGAGTCAAAGCATCTTAAGTTTAACTAAAATTATAGAGAAAATTATAAAAATTTATAACATTAAATAGGTATACTGTGAAAATATAATTAATAAAGAATTTAATAATATTTAATTAGTGTTATAGATATTATTATCTTATCATATAAATTTGGTCAAACTTTAGATCTGACTCTCAAGATTTTTAGAATGCCTTATAATTTGGGATGAAGGAAGTATTTTTATGGATTGTTTCAAAAAAGAAAAAACTATGGAGATTGCCTAGTGTCCTCGCTACAGTTCACGAGAGATCAGAGAGCGCGCTCGCTACAGTTCGTCATTTGTTGCATCTCTTGTTGGTTTGGCGACAAATGAATTTGACTCCAACTTAGAAACCTTTTTACTTATTACTTTTTGTATAAGTACACTGATTAAACTAGACACTTAAGAGTTTTTTCCCTAAATGTCATGAATAGCTTATTTTTAAAACTTATGTAGAAATAGAGTCGTTAAATACTTGGCAAAATGTTTGGCAAATTAGATTCAATTTTAGTGAAACCTATAATGCAATGGTCAATCTTTGTCTATTTTTTCACATAGAATTTTCTATCTTGTCACTAACTCATGTTTCCGTATTCATTTCGAAAGTTGGTGTACTTGATTTGCATAGCTTAGGGCTTAAGAGATCTAACAGTTACAACAAGAGTCACAGCAACATTTTGGTACTGCTGCTTCACATGATCGAGGATATGCATAACTATATAGTGTGTACATTGATGCTACGGAGATAACCTTCGATGTAGAGGAGTTGGAGGACTGAGATGTTGAAGATGTACATGCAAATGAAAATAATGCAAATGTAGAAAAATGACAAGCTTCACCATGTTCGCTTGAACTTATCAGCCAGCCATTCAGCAGTATTTTTCTCTCACAACAAATCAGTATTAGTATCAGTACTAGCACCAGTCACCATCCAATGAATAGGGTGAAGAGCTGAAAGGCAAGAAATATACTTAGCATTGCTTGAGAGAAATTCTTTTCGAAAAACCATTGCTTCAGAGAAGTAACCATGGAAAATTAGAAAGGGACACCACGAATATAGACAAAACGAAAATGCTCCCGTTGTTGTGGGCCGCAACAGCCTGAATGGCCCACTGCGTCTTTCCCTTAACAGCCCCACTCCATAAGTTTGTAAAAAAAAAATTCCACTCCAGAAATGTTCGGAGCCGAGCTTCACTCAACTCCAGAGACACAACCTCCACTCGTCGCTGCAGATTTCGGCATGGTCCACTACAAACTCTCCCTTGCAGGGCGCAGCCATGGTGAAGGCCGCCGCCGCCGAGGGCAGCCAGCCCGCGACCCCTGAGGGATCCGTTGACGCCACCCCGGCGGCTACCGCGGGCACCAAGGCCGTGGAGGCGCTGCTCCTGTCGCTTAGCATCTGGCCGCCGTCGCAGCGCACACGCAATGCTGTGGTGCGCTGCCTCGTGCAGATGCTCACAGCGCCCAACATCCTCTCCCAGTGCTACGACGCCGTCCTGGAGCCCGATGCTGAGCACGCCGTTGCGCCCATCGAGGTCAAGGCCTTTGCCATCGCCTCCAAATCCATCGCCGCTGAGTCCCTGGCCTCCATCAAGGAGGGGGCTATCGTAGTTCCCCACCATGTAGGCCGCGGCCACGCGACAATGACGTGTTTTAAGTATTTTAGACGTATGTTTTCATATTTCATCTTGATGTTGCGAATGTTGCAATAGCTATATACGCACGTTGCAAGCGTATGTTTCATGTTCAAACATATGTAGTGTTTCAGAAGTTTTAGGCGTATATTTCAAGTGTTTCATCTGGATGTTGCAAAAGTATATCGATATTGCGTATGTTTCAAGTGTTTCAGGTATTTCATACGTATGTTGCTAGTGTTTCATCTGGATGTTGCCAGTGTAGATCTGGATGTTGCATAGGTTTACAATAGCTACACACGTGTTTTCTAGGTGTTTCGCAAGTGTTTCAGACGTATGTTTGCAATTGTTTCAGCTGTTTTTGGAGTATGTTACAAGTGTTTTATCTAGATTTTGCAAAATTAGTTCTTGTGTTGCACATGTTGTAATGGGACCCACCTGTCGTAGCTGCCCACTGCTGTGGGTCACTGTGCAGGCACTAAGGCCGGTAGACGCATCCGAGACGCGCATCCAAAGGCAGGGCAGGTGACTGGGACCCACGTGGGCGTAGGCAGTCCCTGCATGCGCGTAGGAAGCAGGAGCGGGCCCAGGCGGTCCCCACGTGCATGTGCATGCAAAACAGAGCGTGGTGTCCACGTGGTTGGGCACACGAAAACATACGGGCGTGGGCTCTCTTACGTGCACGACAGCGTCCTAGAACAATCGTCCGGACGCTAGCAAGTCCATAGACAAAAAGAATCCACATATTTAAAAGAAGGTAAAAAAAAAAAGAAAACAGCCCACGCCCATCACACCCTCTGCTGCGGGCCATGGACGCGACTCAGCTGCTCTGAGTCACAAAATTTCGGGCCTGACTGGTTGGCTAGCAAAATTTTCATGCTAAGGATTTGGCAAGCTAAAAGTTAGACAAAAAAATTACCAAAGATTTAGCAAATCAAATATGAGAAGTTAGCAAGTTTTAGTAGCCAACCAATCATTGGCTAAAACCACGGCTGGTCAAATCCCTGGCATGATAAATTTTGGGTAACCAACCAATCAGACCGTTATTGCGCGGATTTCTTCTGGTCCGAACGACCGGATGAGAACAGTGCGCCGAACGGCTCCCGCGTGAATCTTCCCGCGCGATGCGCTTGCACGGGCGCTGCAGCGAGGCCCACATGCATGCAAGATCAAGCGCGCGCTGCCCATCTGCTGGGTGCGGCATTCCCGACAGCGTCCCTTTGCTTTCCTGTTCTTATTAATTTTTTATTTCCTTTTTTAATTTATTTTTTATTTTTATTTCTTTTTTTGTTTCATGTGATTTTACTTTTCTTTTTAATTTTATATTTTTCTATTTTACCTTACTTATTTTTTCATGTTTAATTTTTTATTTTTCTATATTCCATAAGATGCTACGTTCATTAGTATAGATGTAACGTTCTATGATGTTTTTGCGATGTTCACATGGTACGTAATGTCATGTTCTGTAATGTTTTGTAGTATACATGTGATGTTCTAAGTTTTTTTTGATGTTCTACGATGTTTTTTGTGATGTTCACGCGGTATATATATGATGTTCTATGATGTATTTTGCGATGTTCACGTAGTATACATGTGATGTATGATGTATAGTAATATTCATGTAGTACACATGTGATGTTCTATGATGTTTTTTATGATGTTCATGTATTATACATGTGATGTTATATGATGTATTTTGTAATATTCACGTAGTATACAATAATGTTCTATGATGCATTATGATGTTCATGTAATACACATGTGATGTTCTATAATATTTTTTGTGATGTTCAAGTAGTATATATGTGATGTTCTATGATGTATTTAGTGATGTTCACGTAATATATATACGATATTCCCTAATGTATTTAGTGATATTTTGTACTGTATTTAGTGATGTTCACTTAGTATACCTATGATACTTTATAGTATATTTTAGGATGTTTGAATCCATGTAATGTTCTTTTTAAATTTTCTCTATTACGTGTTTTTTATTTTTTTCTTATACTTTGCTGTATATTTTATTATTATTTATTTATGTTATGTATTTACTTATTTATTTTTATGTATATTTGTCGGTGTAAGAAACGGCAGTCCTAGCACCAACGAGTAATGAATGTTTGCACGTCGGTAGTCCGGATGGTGTGCAAGAAGAACACATGCGATTTATACTGGTTCGGACCGATAAATGTCCTACGTCCAGTGGGGGGGAGAGTTTTGTATTATCTTGTACCGAAGTGCTTGTAGTAAGGGTTACAAGCGGACGTGAGAAAGGGAGGAGCTTCCAAGTCTCAAGGCGTGAGTGGAGAAAGTGGGTGTGTGCGACTCTGCCAGTGGCCTCGCAAGGTCCAGGAGAGTTATCTGCTTGTGTTGTGCGTTGTGTTGCTATGGTGGTGCTTCTTCTTTTTTCGGTTCCCGTGGAATGATCCCTGCATGTTCCTTTTATAGCCTCAAGGAGGTGCAGAGTTATATAATGTTGGCATACGTGTGACCTTGCTGGTGGAGGAGCCTGGAGGCCTCGGAAGGGCCTTATCCGGTGGCAACGTGGTCCGTACTGTGGAGGCATGGCGTCGGTACTTCTGGCACTGCTGCTACGTGTTCAGGCATGTGCGCCACTGCTGAAGGAGTGGTTTCTGTCTTTTGGTATTGTAGCGACGTGCCCTGGCATACCTGATCCTGTGGCTGGCGTGACGTATTTGTCCTTGTAGTTTGACTTGGCGTAGAGGGCCGAGGCCTTGGAGGCGGGAATTGCGGTGCGATCTTATCCCGATCGTGGGAATAGTAGCTCAGGGCAGTTATTTCGTACACTGTGCAAGCACGAATCGTACATATAGTGCCAGTATGGGTGGTATAGTGGTCATCAGCTCTTCCCTATGCCTGTTATAGACGATGGCGTGGTGATTTGACCCCGATCATTCCTGACTTGTCTGGTTAGGCAGACGCGAGAACGTGTGTGATGTCACAGGGGGTCTCGAGCGCGCCAATGGGGGAGCGGCGTCAGAGGTCGGTCTCGGGCGAGGCGGAGACGGACAATGCCGATTCTGGGGGCTCGGGCGAGGTGGTGGTGTCGTCGGGGGTCGGCCTGTGTCCGAGACCCAGGGCTGAGGCCTCGGGCGAATCGGAGGTCTTCCGAGACCCCTCTGAGTGAGGCCTCGGAAGATGGACTGGTTTGCTCACACGTCTTGCTGGAGGCTCAACCAGGGAGAGTTTAGCCCGTCTCTCTTTCGTTGATCTTTCCCCTTAAATGAGGAGACTGGGTGATTTTCCATCACAATTTGGGTACCTCTAATTGTGGTACCCGACAATATTATAATACCAATTTTATAAACCTAAACTAGAATACTGTTCTTCTAAACCGAGAATATTTTTCTTATGAAGAGGGAACATTGTTCTCTGAACCTAGAACATCGTATCTACTCAATAAAACAAATATTCTATCTTCGTAAGATAAATGTTCGTTAATAAAATTTTATTTAAATATATTTATATGTGATCTTGTTTTGAAGGATTTATTGTAAGAAACTCGGTGGTGTAATCAGAAATTCATTTGGATGTTTGGTTTAGAAGTTATAATTTTTTAGTTTGTTAAAAGTCATTGCACGCCTGACAGCTGACGTAAGGTGAGGCATCGGTGCGCGCAAATTAGGTTGTATTTAGTTTCATTGAAAAATGTACTATGTAAAAAAAGATTCCGTCATATCAAATTTACGATACATACCTGGAGTACTAAATGTGAATAAAATCAAAAACTAATTACACAGTTTGGTTGTACTTTGTGAGACGAACATTTTGAGCCTAATTAGTCAACGGTCGGACAATTATTACTAAATACAAATAAAATGCTACAGTGTCACTACAGTGAATTTTAACATTCCAAATTTGGAAACTAAACACAGCCTTAATTACCACCTATCCTGCTGCTGTTCGGCGCAGGTGGACGGAAAACCATCGCAGGCAGGTGGAAATCATCGCGGACGGGCGGGAAGTCATCGGCACGGGGCTATGGTCCGGTCGCTCGGACCCTAAGACCCCCCTTATTGGGCCGGGCTTGGGCTGTCCTACTAGGGCAGGCCTTGGCTTTCCAGAATCTTCCAGTTCCAGCAGTTCCTTGCTTCGGCCGTCTCGTCTCGTCCCTCTCCAGTCTCCAGTCTCCACGGCCCGCTGCTTCCACAACCGTACCACCACCAACGCGGCCATGGCCTCCTCCGCCGATCCCGACGCCTCCACGCCACCATCCGCGCCGCAGCCGGAGCCCGCACGGAAGGCGGTCCGTGTGGTGGTGAAGGGCCGCGTCACGGGGGTGGGGTTCCGCGACTGGACGGCGTCCACGGCCGAGTCGCTCGGCCTCGCCGGCTGGGTCCGCAACCGCCGCGACGGCAGCGTGGAGGCCCTCCTCTCCGGCGACCCCGCGAAGATCGAAGACATGATAACCCGCCGCCTCCCCGTCGGCCCCCCAGCCGCCACCGTCACCGCCGTCGTCCCGTCCCCCGCCGAGCCCGTCGATCCGTCCGCCGGGTTCGAGATCAAGTTCACCGTCTGATCCGCCCGTCCCGCGACAGGTTCGCGTCTCGCCGCGCGTTCTTCTTGGACGGTCTATTGTGTACTACTACTACTGCGATTAAAGATCAGAGGCGACACCTAGTCTGTTTACCTGAAAAGCTCTGCTTGGGGGGAATTCGTGTCAGATTGTGGCTGTGGGTGCAAACTGTTTCCTACTACCAAGTGTCTGAATATTAATAATCTGTAAGCTATGCCAGGATTCAGATCGAAATATTTCTGGCACTGAGGAATGTGTTGCGTAATTTGGCTTTGAAAACTTTCAAAGAAATATAGTTGAGTTGTAATTTTGACCTGTGCCAAGTCTCAGGATCAAACCAGATAGCTTCTGCTATTCACAAAGCTGTCATGTGACCATGGACAATTTCTGAGGTTGCTTGCCTGAACAACCTCCCTGCATTCCTTGATCTACTTGACTAATACAGATGCTCACATACATATAGTATTAACTAGGGAGTTTCTGAGGATCTTCCTAGCACTAATGGAGTAATGGAAATACTTTCTTTCTACCTTAGACATGTACCTGCACATAGCTGAAAGGGTATGCTGCTCAAACCTTCTCTTGCAGCTCCACGAGTGCCTTGCCGCCTTCTTCCTCCTCTTTCTTGTGGAGCTGCACAGGCTTGAACCTGAACCGCTTGGCGCAAATGGCGTAGTACACCAGGTTCATGACCTGCAGCATCGTGACGACCCAGTAAAAGTAGTCCAGCCTGCCGTGATTGATGTTGTCCGGCAGCCAGTTGGCGCCGCCGGGGCCTGCGCTCCAGTGATGCACGGCGTCCACCAACAGCGTGCTCGCGTAGCTTCCCAGCGAGATGGACAGCCAGAAGAGCGCCGTCGCCGTGCTGCGCATGCTCTCGGGCGCCTGGTCGTACATGAACTCGAGGTGCCCCACGGAGGTGAACGCCTCGGCCACGCCGTGCAGCGCGTACTGCGGTACCAGCCAGTAGGCCGACAGCGGGGACGTGCCGGCGTCCGTGGCGCCGGCCGTCGCCGCCGCGGCGTCCCTGCGGTGCCGCTCCACGAAGCCGGCCACCAGGGTGGCGAGCACGCTGATGGCGAAGCCGACGCCCATGCGGTGGAGGAAGGAGATGCCACGGTCCAGCCCCGTGAAGCGGCGCGCCACGCGGACGAGCACGCGGTCGTAGACGAAGAGGGTGAGGAGCATAGCGAGCAGCCCGAAGACGGTCATGGACCCCGCGGGGATCTGGAACGTGGAGAGGCCCGGCGCCAGGCGGCGGTCCATGGTGCTCGCCTGCTGCAGGGAGAAGGTGTACTGCGTCGATGACCCTGTAATCACCAGGATGCCTGCCGCCCAGATGGGCCCCATGCGGATCACCGACTTGAGCTCCTCCACGCGGTGCACGGTGCTCAGGCGCCATGGGTTCGGGACGGGGGCCGACGACAGCTTGCCGGAGTCTGCGTCCGTCAGCGTGACCAGGTCGCCGTCGGTGACGATCGCCGCGCGGTCAAAGAAGCTGCATGCCGGGACACGATGTCAGTTGAACTCAAATTTGGAGTGACAGTTTAGTATCGAAATTCGAATTTATGTTATGGACGAAACATAAATTTGGAGTGATATGATTGAAATTAAATTTGTAGTGACAGTTACAATTAACCGAGACTTGCAATCACGCCTGTTCCTTCAGGAAACAAACGTGGACCCGTGCGTTGTGATCTTCTTCTCTCATCAGTGTTAAAGTCAAGACCGGACAGCACGAGAAATTGTACCGTTGCGGGCCGTCGGCATGGCACGATGTCCATTTTTGGGGCCACTTGACATGGCCTTGTGATTAGATCTGCCCTGTCCGTGATCCTTTCTTGGCAGTTTCTTATGCTCTATCGGCTAAGATTGTGAATTGTCGGCAGTCGATCCAGTCAAACCACGACATAAAAATGGACTCCTATCCTACTAGTGTAGTGCACGGCAGTGAAAGAACAGAGCATGGCAGCGGACGCAGGTACCTGAGCTGATCCGTGTGCACAAGCTTGCCGTACATGGAGATGGGCGCGTCGAGCTCGTCGTTCTCGTACAGCCTCGCCGGGTCGACGTCCGCCGCCGGCAGCCGCCGCTTCTTGACGGCGGCAACGACCACCTGCGCGAGCCGCGTGAACGGGCTCCCCGCGGGCTCCAGCCTCCGGTACATGGGGTACCCGGCCACGAAGGCGGCGACGGAGACGCCCATGCAGAAGGCCGGCACGCCGAGGCCCCAGCCCCAGCCCACGTTGTCCTGCACGTACACCACCGCCGTGACGGCCAGCAGCATGGACGCGCCGTTGCAGAAGTAGTACCAGTTGAAGAAGCCCCAGCTCCGCGCGCGCTCCGCCGCCCGCGACTCGTCGAACTGGTCCGCCCCGAACGCCACGATGCAGGGGCGGTACCCGCCGGCGCCCACCGCGTTCAGGAGCAGGGACACGTACAGCACCGCCAGCTGCCACGGCGCCGCCTCCTGGCACGTCACCGCGCCGCCCGGCTTGCACGGCGGCGGGCGGAACTGCGGCAGCGCCGCTGACACCGTCAGGAGCGCCATGCCCTGTGCAACGTCAGTGATCATTCATTCAATCGCAGCCTCAGTTCAGCACCGGCCCACGTATGCTGGAGGCATTGCTTGGCAATTGGCACGTACGACTTGGTAGACGACGGAGGCGGCGGCGATGGTCCAGAAGCGGCCGATGCAGGCGTCGGCGAGGAAGGCGCCGATGAGGGGCGTCGCGGCGGAGGTGCCGCCGAAGTTGGTGAGCGTGGTGGCGGCCTTCGCCAGCGGCATGTGCAGCTGCGTGGTGAGGTACGTCAGCATGTTGGTCGAGAAGCCCACCACGGCGAGCTTCTCCGCCACCTCGTTGGCTGCGGGTGTAAGTGCAAACGCAAAAAAATCAAACTAATTGAGATTAAGACCCCCAGAAAACACAATTTCTGTTGATTAGTAAACTCTCTTACCGAAGATGAAGGGCATTGTTCTAAGACCACCCTTCTTCCTGCCCGTCATCTTGCTCGTTTCCTCCATGGCCATGGCCGCCTCCTTCTCCGTTCGTGGTGGTGGAGGCGAAGCGCTTTTGTGCAGTTCTGCACAGCCACAGCTGTGCCTAGCGTACGTAGCTGCCTTGGCCATCTCCACTCCACTTATTTATAACGTAAAACAGGGACCATACCACTCCGCTACACTATGGCTGTGTTTAGTTGAGAAAATTTGGGTGAAAAGTTACTGTAGCACTTTTCGTTGTTATTTGGTAAAATTTGTCTAACTATGGATTAATTAGACTCAAAAGATTCATCTCGAACTTTACAGACAAACTATGTAATTAGTTATTTTTTTACCTACATTTAATGCTTCATGTATGCGTTTAAAGATTCGATGTGATGGGTGGAAGAGGAAATATTTTGGGTACTCATGACAAGTGAACGCGGCCTATACATTAATTATTATTTGGGTTATCCATATCTATATACACTTTTTTTAATAATAGGCTTAATCCCCGTAAGTGAGAAATACTAAAGTTATTACAGAACACAAACGATTACAATAAAAACAATTTATATCTATATACTCCCTCCGTATCGGATCTAGAAGTCGTTTAGGACAGCAACACGGTCTCCAAAACACAACTTTGACCTCTTATTTTTATAAAAAATATTTATGAAAAAGTGATATATGTATATTTTTATAAAAGTATTTTTCAAGACAAATCTATTCATATAATTTTTACATTTGCAAACTCAACAACTTAAAAGTTATTGATGATTTATATTTCCAATGTTTGACCCAAATCCAAAACGACTTCTAAATCCGATACGGATGGAGTACACATACATTGCTCTATTATTACTACTTTATAATTATAATAATATTAAAAGGAGAAATTTTCTTTCTCCACCTCTTAGGCTGTCACTTTCTCCCTGTCCATCTGTTCCTTTACTTCCACTAGTATAAGAGTGATATCCGATTTTATTAAGGGTAGTAGTACATGACGATTCAGCACGATCCATGCTCATACTAGTTAGAATAGCACACGTCCATCTAAGAAAGAGAATTTGAATCAAAGACGTATTAGAGCGGATGGCACAAACTGTATGCCTAGCTTTTATAAAAGTGAAGTGTTTAAGGCCGTATTGCCAACACCCCTGGTATCTTCTCCCTACGGGATATAAATGAGTTTTCGTCCGTAAAAGGAATGAAAACAATGAAATGGTGAGATATAAAGCAAGGCTTGTGGCACAAGGTTTTACGCAAAGACCTGGCATTAATTTCAACGAAACTTACTCTCAGGTAATGGACGCTGAAATTTGGCTTATGCCGATACTTATGTTGATTTGTTATGAGACAAAAACATTGTTCGTTCGCTGAAAAATACTGTTGAAGTAGTTCAAGCGAACAGGGCGTAGTGACCGCATACTTGATGATTTTATTGTGTTAAGATGGAGAAATCATTATGGCTTGAAACAGTTGGACCAAATATGGTACAATCGGTTAAGTGAATTCCTTGCTAAGGGATACACAAACAACGATGACTACTCATGTGTCTTCATTAAAAAATCATCAATAGGATTTTGCATTATTTTGATGTACCTTGATGATCTTAATATGATTGGCAATAGACCCGATATTAATGAAGCACGTCATCATTTAAAGACAGTGTTTGAAATGAAAGATTTGGGTATTTTCATTATGGTAGATTTGTATACCAAGCTACCTATGTCCAGAAAGTATTGGAGAAATTTAATATTGACAAATCAACAAAAACCCTTGATGGTAGTGAGATCTTTAGAAATTGAGAAAGATCATTTTAAACCACGGGAGGAAGGAGAAGAGATATTGGGACCACATGTCCCATATCTTAGTATCGTTGGAGCACTTATGTATCTTGCTAATAGCACCCGACTAAATATTGTATTCGCAGTAAACTTGATGGCAAGACATAGTGCTGCCCTCTACCAAACGTCATTGGGTAGGAGTTAAAACTATTTTGAAATATCTCAATGGCACAAGGGATCTTGTATTGTTTTACAATAGAAAACAAGACTAAATTTTGCTAGGATATACAAATATTGGTTATTTATCAGCAATGACAGATCACAAATAGGCTTGTATTCTTGCAAGGTGAAAAAACTATATCTTGGAAATCTTCAGAGTAGACCTTCGTATCTACTTCCACCGATCATTCTGAAATAATTGTTTTATATGAAGCATCACGCGACTGTGTATGGCTTCGCAGAATGACAAACCACATAATGCAATCCTGCGGTATTGGTGCACTTGAGACACCAACCATTATCTTTGAGGATAATGCGGCTTGTGTTGTAAAGATGGAATCAGGTTATATTAAGAGCAACTTGACAAAATATATTACTCCAAAGTTGTTCTATCCTCGCAAAAGAATGGGGAATTTGAAACCTTGCAGACTAAGTCTTGTAATAATCTTGCGAATTTATTCACAAAGTCTCTACTATACTACACATTTCATAAATGCGTTGAAGGAATTGGTATGAAAAGGCTTAGATGTTTGTAAGAATTAGGGGAGAATCCCTTTGAATCATAACATGTATTCAAACATCTCATTGCACTCTTTTCTTTATATAAGTTTTACTCTTCTAGAGTTTTCTCATGTCAAGTTTTTAACGAGGCGATGTCAACATAGAGTGAATGTTATCTATTTTTTCCTACAGGGTTTAAGAAGATAATATTTGTTTTTAGTCTATGACTTTGGGACCATCTCAAAGGTCTAATAACACCGGAAGTTATATATCAGCATGATCGGCCGTGCTTGTTGCAGCCGAAGGTAGGGCGTCAATAGGGAATGAAGGAAACGTGCAGCCACAGCAAGCAGCCATAGCACAAAAATGCCAGCCGAGCAGAGCCTATATCACGATGTTTCTCCTTATTTTTTTTGACAGGGTTTTAAGAAGTTTTGCCTAGTATATCCGTATACTTCCCACAGGGTTTCTCAAAGCTTCAAGATGATGACCAATGAACAAATAATGAACCAATTGATCAAGAGGGAGTGTTAAGATTTACTATTTAGTGATCAATTAGGAGTAATCCACGTCATTAGCAAACTGCTAATGACGGTTCCATAGGCACACAGAGAGGCGTCGGCGACTTGTGTCTGCCACGTGTATATATATACAATTACTGTTCAATCAGATTAGTACGTACGTGATAGGACAAACAAAGCCAGCAAAGGCACATGGTGACAAATTAATAGTGATGGTACCCCTGTGACAAGTACTGATCGTCTGTATGGGTACGATTTTCCGTTCTAAAGTCTCCTTTCTTCGCCACCTCTTTTCACATTTCCGAAAGAGGTAGATAACTTCGGCAGTATCCATCTGATCGCATCGGGCTCAGATCTCCACCACAAGTTCAAGCCTGATTAGTGTAATGATGCACTACTAATTTTACAGGATTTCGCAAGAAACTAATCTAATGAATATTTGGCCCTTTATTTTCCGTTGATTGAAAGGTGACGCAGACGGAACGGAATCATGGACAGACAGGACGCTGCGGAAGCCGGTTGTCGACGACGTGTCGTGCATTCGCTGAAGGATTGGACGCCCGTGGACGGCAACGGATCGCGCGTCTTGGCCGTCCACTTTGGAGAGCACGCACATCAGTGGACGCCGAGCAGCCGGCTGGCCTTACAGCACAGAAGATCGATCCGCGGATCGATCGGGCCGGTGCATGCGCACCTCGTCTTTTTCCATGCGACAAAGCCGAAAGCGGCCGTTTCGGCGGAGTCCGGCGAGCTGGAATCCGGTGCGAGAATCGCCGTGCGCCTCCATCTAGTGCACAGCAGGCCAGCACTGCACGTGGACGGTCAACAGTTTGTGCACTGGAATGTTGTACCAGAATCTTGTTGCTTCGTCCTCATCCACACAGGGCGCGACCGACACCGACCTGTGGCATGCAGTGCAGCCCAGCAACCCATCCGTGAGGAAAACACACCTGACCTGTTTTGGACACGAGGCATCTCTGCCCCGGAAGCATGCATGCGAGACCAGTTGGCGGATCTAGAATAAAATGGGGTCGGGGTCGACGCAAGACTCACGATAGAAATCTATAGTACTCTAACACCAGGATACATACAAAACGTAGGCATATTGAGGAGCGAAATTAGCAATGTTATAATAAACACATAAAAAAACTTTTACATAAGTGGTTACCTCTTATAATTTCGCTCTATGGGTACGGTCATCCATATTCTGAAATCGAACTATGATATCATCATTTGGAATTGCATCGAGAAATTCTTGTTCCACGAAGCAAATGACACAGTCATTCATAAATTCATCCCCTATACGGTTCGGTAGATCCGTCTTCACAATTTTCACCATAGAAAAACATCTTTCCACTGATGTTGTGGCAATAGGAAGAACTAGCACAAGTTTGAGAGTCGATATACCAAAGGAAAAGCAATATGTTTTTTTGTACTGACCATCAGACTACCAAGTTCAGAAATAGTATCCAGTTGGGCAAATCTTGGATCGGCTCGCACATTATCAATGTAAATATTAAGCTCAAGACTAAGATCGTCTAGCTGATTTGAATCAAAATCACTAGAATATGCCTTTGCCAACTCTAGCAAACTCTCAGATTTGAAAGCATCAAAAGAATTTTTGGGATTGAAAGCAGCAACATTGGTAAGCAATTCAGAATTTACCTCATTGAAATGATCATTAAATTATGTAAGCTGCAAATCAATAATTGGGTTCAAGCAATCATACTTGTAGTGTTGATAGTTTGTGCGGCCGGTCCTTTGCCTTGGTTTGTGTCGGTCAATGTACTCTTGTTCCATGTCCAACTTTGGGATGCCGTGAGCTTCACAAAAGGACATTGCATCCTCTAATAAAGAATCCCAACCATCATCCCTTAGTTCCTGAAATTTTTGTTTTGTTATTTTCACCTCTGTCATGGCCTCTAAGATGTCTTTTATCTTTCCTCTGTAGTGATAGTGACAATGAATTTGCATGTCCCAGAATAAGCAACATTAGTTTCAAGCTGAACACAAAATCAAAATCCTTCATATAGTCCAAGAGGCCACGGGCTTGGAGTCTCTTTGCATCAGTTGGACCTTCTTTTTCAACATATTTGAGCACTTCAATGACATAAGGGAATAAACTACTTATCCTCAGAAGGGTTTTATAATGAGAGGACCAACGAGTATCGCCGGTTCTTTGAAGTGATTGTTATTGATTTAATCCTGTTCCACTTGTGAGTTGTCCACTGCATATTGCTTTACTGACGCTCTCCTATTGACTTTCTCTAATCATATCCTTTCTTTTGCAAGAGGCTCCAACAATATTAATCAGTAGAGATACCATGTCAAAAAATCACTTATATCATCATTATTTTTGGCTACTGCGACAATGACTAACTGTAACTGATGAGCAAAACAGTGGATATAATATGCAGAGCTATTTTCCCTCATGATTAAAGCTCTTAATCCATTAAACTCACCTCTCATGTTGCTTGCTCCATCGTAGCCTTGGCCTCTAACTTGTGTCATGCTCAATCCATACTTAGCAAATAGATTATCAATATTAGATTTAAGACATGAAGCTGAGGTCTCACTCACATGAACAACACCAATAAGTCTCTCTTTTATTAACCCAAGCTTGTCGACATATCTCAAAACCACTGCCATTTGTTCCTTGCCTGAGACATCAGCTGACTCATCTACCAATAAGCAAAATACATCACCACCGATTTCTTCAACAATAGATTTTACTATTATCTGGATAAACAAAACACATAGTTAACTCACCTATATAAGTATTTTTATTGTAACTCAAAACCATAAAAAAATATTACCTCAACAAAACAGTTTGCAATATCCTTCTGTTATGGCTGGAGACACCATTTGAGCATTCCTTAGAATAATCTTTTTATTTTCTCATTTTGCTTTGCCAAAAGCTGTACCAATTCTCGAAAATTTCCTTTATTTTTGGACTTCTCTGACTCATCATGACTACGAAAAGCTAAACCTTGATGCAACAGGAATCGAGTAGTATCAATAGAAGTATTCAATCTAGCAAGATACTTTTCTTTAGTGACATCTCTCTGCTTGTTGATAGCATTAGCAATGGATTGATCAGGCTTCATCAAATTGTTGCATCTTTTAACTGCTGTGTTATGAAAACTATTAGGTCAGGTGCCTACATGATCTCAAAGCCTGTCCTTTTTGTTAAAGCCATCCCAACCATTTTTCACAAATGCATCATTCCCACCTTGGCCCTCATTAGAATCTCTAAATAAGTAGCAGTATAAATAAAAACATTTATCCACCTTTTCACTGTACTCTGGCCAGTCATATTCTGTGAACCATTCAGGGTGAAATGGACGTGGATGACCTGCTATAATCTTTTCTGGATACCTAAAACCAGGTGGTGGTCTAAAAGGACATCTGATCAAATACTTGCATCTTATCTCATCTTGTAGACTTTGTCCTATGTAATCTGAAATTCTCCTTCTATCCGCCGGATCATACGGAAGCTCATCAAAATTTACCTCCCTTCGTGAGACTCGCGAAGAACGAAGACTAGTATGATTGGTGTTTGTTGCAACTACCCTTCCATCTCTTCTTGAAGTGCCTGCATCAGGGTTCTCATCGCCATCTCCTCTTGAAGCACCTCCATCAGGATTCTGACCATCAGTAGGAGGATTTTTTCTTTTCAAGAATCGTTCCATTGTGCTTTGGTTGACTGTCAAATTGGTGAGTGAACACAATTAAAAGTAAGCAACCGTGCGTATATGATTATATATAAGTAATCTCTGTAAAATTGGGTTAACGAGATGCCTATCTTTGGCCCTCGGTTCCGTGTTTATATTAGCTGGGAAACAGCCTCCACAGCGGTGGCATTTACAAGAGGAGTTTGTTACAACAGAAGATTACATTGGTTAGCTACAATCTAGGATCTCAACCATATCTAGAAGATACATCTCACCTAGACACAAAGATATACACGAGACTATATTTTATCTAACACTCCCCCTCAATCTCAGCCACAAAAAGGTTGAGATTGTTTCTAAATTCTCTCAACTTTATACGAGGAAGAGGTTTAGTGAACCCATCTGCCACTTGATCATTTGAGCTGATGAACCGAATCTCTAGCAATTTCTTTGCTACCCTCTAACAAAATGAAAGTCAATTTCAATGTGCTTTGTTCTGGCATGAAAACAGGATTGGCTGAGAGGTACTTTGCTCCAAGATTGTCACACCACAAACGAGCCATAGGAGGATGAGGAACTCCAAGTTCTTTAAGTAGCCTCTGCACCCAGATCATTTCTGCTGTGGCATTTGCAAGTGACTTGTACTCAGCTTCTGTGCTAGAACGTGAGACCGTTGCTTGCTTCCTAGCACTCCATGAATTTTCACCGAGAAACACTACAAATCCGCCGGTGGATCGTCTGTCATCAACGCAACCTGCCCAGTCAGCGTCAGAGAATGCACTGTCACTCATGTTCTTGGAATGACCAATTCTGAGACCCAGATTTAATGTACCCTGAACATATCTGAGAATACGCTTTACCGCACTCTAGTGAACTGAGGTAGGCGAGTGTAGGAACTAGCAAACTTTGTTTACCGCAAAACACAGATATGGTCTAGTCAGTGTCAGGTATTGGAGCGCACCCACCAAGCTTCTGTACCGGGTAGTATCCTCAGGACCGAGCGTCCTCCCTTCATAAGCACTCAGCTTCTCAGTACTGCACAAAGGAGTATCAATGGCTTTACATTTGCTCATAGGACCTGGCTAGTATATCCGCGGCATATCTCTGTTGAGTGAGAACCAAACCATCCTTGTTTCTTTTCACCTCAATTCCCAAGAAGTAATGCAGCTCACCCAAATCCTTGAGTGCAAATTCCTTCTGCAAACCTGCAAGCAGTGCCTTTGTTGCCTCTGGAGAAGAACTGACCACTATTATATCATCTACATACACTAGAACAAACACGCTGCACTGTCCTTTGTTGTAGTAGAAGAGTGACATATCTCCTTTTGATGGTACAAAACCTAAGGATTCAAGTTTGGCACAAAGTCTTACATACCACACTCGAGGAGCCTGTTTTAATCCATAGAGGGCCTTGTCAAGTTTGCAGACAAACCGAGGATGTGTTTTATCTTCATACCCAGGAGGTTGCCTCATATAAACTTCTTCACTCAAAATTCCATGAAGGAACGCATTTTGCACATCCAGTTGCCTCAGCGACCAACCTTTTGTCACAACAATGGAGAGTATCAGCCTGATAGTAGCTGCCTTGACCACAGGACTGAAGGTGTCCTCGTAGTCTATGCCATATCGCTGTTTAAATCCTTTGGCCACCAACCTTGCTTTGTAACGATCAATAGATCCATCAGCCTTGCGCTTGATCTTGTAAACCCATTTACAATCAATTATATTCTTCCCTTTGGGTAGTGGAACCAAGTGCCAGGTCCTATTCTTGATCAATGCTTGGTGCTCGGCATCCATAGAAGCCACCCAATTTCGATCCTTAAGAGCATCATGAACACTAGCCAATTCTTCTTGTGATGCTGCAGCTGTCATACCCCATCTAACAGTTCCATCCGTGTATTGTTTAGGCTTGACAATTCCGCACTACAAACGAGTCATAGGTCCTGCAGGTGAAGAAGCAGATTGATTTGTTTCCGTTGGGGTAGATTGACTTGTTGCCGTTGAAGTAGATGACACATGTTGTCCTCCAGAATGCACTGTCGCACTGGATCGACTGTCGGATGTACCAGATCCGAGCGACACACCAACAGGATCGGCTGCAACTTGCTCCCCCTCGCTCGGATCAGGTTGTGCCGATGCTAACGGAGCGCTCGCAGGAGAGGTCGCAGAGGATCCGGAACCGGTGGAGGTTGATGCTGACACCGTCATATTGGATAAATCACGCCCCGATCCCAATGCTGATGCGGGATCCGATCCGCTTGCTGGCGCATACGAATCAACACCGGAGTCTGTGCTGCTCCCTCGACGACGACACATGTGATAAGGAGCGCCTGAAGCCTGATTTTCACCAGAATGTGCAACATTTTCACCGGAATTTGATTCCTGGACCTGTACAGCATCATGAAGACTTGAACCAGCATCAGATGGGTTAGGAGAAGTCACATGTTGATCATATATTAGTGCATCCCTGAAGGAAACAGAGGGATTGCGAAGGACGTCGGGCAGGATCTGGAGCTCAGCGCGAAGTCTGGCCCCAGCGTTTGGATGAAGTGTGGCAAAAGGGAAAACATTTTCATCAAACACCACATCCCTTGAAATATAAACACGCCCTTCTTTTGGATCTAGGCATTTGAACCCTTTGTGAGAATTGCTGTAACCGATGAAAACACAACGCTTGGAGCGGAATTGAAGCTTGCGCGTGTTATAGGCACGGAGATTTGGCCAGACCGTGCACCCAAAGGTACGCAGAGAAGTATAGTCCGGCTCTTCCCCATAGAGGCGATGGAGAGGAGTATCGTTGTTAATCACTTTGGAGGGTAATCGATTAATCAAAAAAACTGCAGTTTGGAATGCTTCATCCTAGAACTTGAGCGGCATTAGGCACGGAGATTTGGCCAGTGAAACGATCCTGCATTCCGCGAAGGGAATGCCACAGATTCTACGTGTAATAGATGAATAAGTTCATGCCATTACCCAAATCTCAGTCGAATAATAGAGTCATACACGAATATCAGAGTACAAATAGAAGGTTTACATTAATTATTATCATCGCCACGCAGGGCGGAACATGCTCACACACAGCATCCGAAATAGCTTCTCGAAGATAGCAGCGGAAACTAGGACTCCTCGCACCAAGCTTGAGCGCAGGGCGAACCCCTACTCCCAGTCGTCCTCCTCATCGTACTCGGGCTCCGAGCCTGCCAAAAATCTATCAGTACACTTGGTACTGACCACGCATCGCCCACCCTATGATGCATTTGCTTTGTGGAACTGGATGCAATTGGGGTTGAAAAGAGAAACCTATCTTTGGCTATGGATTCCTATGCGAGTAATCATTATTTTAATAATAAGTTCATCAAATATTAACCCATCTCATTCACACACAATATCCCATCCCAGCACACATCTCCACATCACATCTCATCTCACTCTTTCATCCGCATGGACAACTCCCTCTCGTCTATTGACGGTCCTTAAGTACCAAATATAGTTATCAAATAAATAAAGAAAAGGATCCAAATGCAACCAACACCTAGACTTAGGGTTTTATCTGACAGAATTCCACGAGTTTTGGTGTTTGTCTGTTTCTGCAGGGGGTTATCAGAAAATACGGAGGAAAGGCCCACACGTCGGGTTTACATAGAGATAATAACGTGTTCACCGATTTTCTATCATCTAGAAGACTCCAGAAGCCACGAGAACGAACGGGAGGCCGAACGGGCCCGGAGGCAGGGCGCCCACCCTGCTCCCTAGGGCG
Source organism: Saccharum spontaneum (assembly GCA_022457205.1). Classification (NCBI taxonomy): domain Eukaryota; kingdom Viridiplantae; phylum Streptophyta; class Magnoliopsida; order Poales; family Poaceae; genus Saccharum; species Saccharum spontaneum. Next base: position 19,755,079 of record CM039618.1, on the reverse strand, counting down.
CCCGCCCTGGCCTGAGAGCCAATCAGGCTCCGTCTCGCGGATTATGCTCCACCGACCTAAGGGATCAAGGAAAACCGTGCGATTAATGTCGGTTTGATCCGACGGCCCACGTTCACTTGAGGGGGCTATATAAGCAGGACCCCTGGCCCCTGGAGGAGGCACTCCCTCATTCTCAATTCTTCAAACCCTAATCTCAGGAGGAGAGTCTCTGATCAAGCCCTAGAGCCACCACATCAACTAGATCTCTAGTATAGCATAGCTACATAGGATTAGAACTAGAAGGAGTCAATCTTCGATTGGTTTCCGGATCTGTCAAGAGGATTCTTGGTAATTCCTTTACTGTTCTTCATTGTTCATCTTTGTTCTTCAATATTATGAATACAACTTTGTTCTATTTCAATATATTGATTATGACTATGCTCTACTTGTTTATGTTTGCGATTATATTGTTCTTAGTTTATCGTAGTTATACGCTTGGCTTAGTTAGATTGGAATTATATACATGTTTAGGATCGTATAGCGTTTATCCATCGGATCCATGGGTAAATGATAAATATTGTGTAGGCGTGGTGCTTAGACCATATTTATCTGTGATTGCACCTTATATGCCGGATCGTGGGGTGGTCCGCGATGGTGACAGCTTCGTTGGTTCTTATATAGTCCCCCTCCCGTGTGTAAGGCAGGCAGAGCAACATTATTACGGGGGAGTGATTGCTATGTTTCTCATCTTCCTTGATAATATCACTATGCATGGGCGTAGTCCTTTCTCGCAATGATTGCCAAGTGTACTTGCACTAACTATGATATGCTAGACTTTATAGTTAAGAATAACTTAGGAAATATCCTTGTAGTTCGTCCTAATACCATGCTAATGACTTGCTAGAATATCTGTTGAGGTGCTTATCATTATTATATGTGGCTAGCTGATCAGATTAATTATCTTTGTCACCATTCATACTTTATCTATATTTTATGTGACACTTACCCCTGTATGCAAGAGATAGATGAATGCTCTCACTTACACATGCAATGATTGATACTCATTCCTATATTCCATTCCATAATCAACATTGATGTTAGTAATCCCTTCCCAGTGGTAAAAATATAAATAACGATACCTGGAATACTTTCCGGTTAAAATGCTACATCGGTATTAATCTGTGCGCTTGCAGATCTTATTTATTATTTATTTAGAAGAGCAGTTGCATATTTCAATACCGCGTCTCTCATGTCATGCTGGGGATGACAACTTGGCTTAAGTGGCATGAGGGATAGGTTCGGCATTTTTGGCGCCATTATCAGAATTAGAAAACTAAGTCTACTTTTGGTAATGACGTTAAGAATGCCCAACAAGCATTTTTGGCGCCGTTGCCGGGGAAGGTTGATTTACTAACAAGGAATGAATACGGAATTTGAGTCATCATTCGCATCATTAAGTGATTGAGATCATCAATTCTCCCATACAGATTTACCCCTGTATTTTTCCATTCTTATTGTTTTGCAGGGTGATGTATGAATAGAGGACATCTTCCAGAAAATTTTGTTGACAACCCCGAAGCATTAATCAGAGGGGCAAGAGCCAAGCTCAAGAAGTCAACACTTCGACGCAACACTTCATCCAATCCAGAAGACCGCCGAAGTTTCATCCGGAATTTGTCAACAGAGTTCGCAGCCATGGCGAACAAGATGATCCGTGAGTTCTCAGCTCCCACTACGGACAACATCCGCACTGGACCTGCCGCGGCCATCGACAAGAACTTTGAGCTCAAGCCAGGGCTCATCAACATGGTACAAGCCAACCAGTTTTGTGGGAAGCCGCACGAAGATGCAAGTGCTCATCTCCAACACTTCCTGGAGATTTGCAGCACATTCACTTTATTAGATGTTCCCAGAGACGCCATACTACTTCGCCTTTTCCCATTCTCACTATTGGGGAGAGCGAAGCAGTGGTTCTACGCGACGAAGGATAAGAACACTACATGGGCACTCTGCTCTACGAACTTTCTGGCTAAGTTCTTTCCCATGGGCAAGACCAATGCTCTCTGTGGGAAGATTACAAGTTTTCAGCAACAACATGATGAATCCGTTCCAGAAGCATGGGAGCGCTTTCAAGATTACATCCTAGAATGTCCCCATCATGGAATGGAGAGCTGGCTACTTATGCAGACTTTCTATCATGGGCTCATCACTAGTGCTCGTGAGACCATGGATGCTGCAGCTGGAGGCGCATTTCTATCACTCACCATACCACAAGCTACAGCCCTTGTGGAGAAGATGGCGTCCAACCAAGGTTGGAACGAAGAGAGGACTCAAACACGCAAGAAGGGTGGAGGTATGCACCAGCTCAAGGAGGTAGACATGTTGTCTGCAAAGTTAGACCTACTCATGAAAAAGCTCGATGACAAAGCTGGAGACAAAAGAGAAGTCATGAACGTCTACGACTCTCACATGACTTGTGATGAATGTGGAGACACTGGACACTCAGGCAATCACTGCCCTGAGATGCTTGAGGATGCAAGGTACATCAACAACAACAACAACTACAACCGTCCTCAACAAAATCAAGGTTGGAATCAACAGAGGCCTAACTACTCGGGTAACTACTCAGGTAATTATCAAGGTAATAACTCTTACAACAACAATAATAATTTTTCACCCCTGAGAGAGTTAGTGTCTAATCAAGGAAAGCTAATGGATAACTTGTCTAAGAAATTGGCATCCAATGATAAAATACTAGAAAACATAAATAATAGAATGGATAATTTCTCTACTGCCATCAAAAACCAAATTAGCTTTAATAAAATGATTGAATCTCAGTTAAATCAAATAGCTGCTGCTGTTCCTGCTACTAACCCCGGTATACCATGACAACCGGAAGGATTAGAATCTGCAAATCTTGTAGACATGTTTGATGCAGGTAACTATTGGAGTAATCCCGCTGTCGGAGTACATAATGACCTTCTGCCAGTCAAGAGAGGCGATCCAGGACGCCCCGTCATCCCGATCTCCATCGGCATGGTGGACTTCCCAGAAGCACTCTGTGACTTTGGCTCCAGCGTCAACATTATGCCCAGGGTACTCTATGAAAAATTCTTTACATATCCTTTATCAAAAACAACTATGTGTTTGCAGCTTGCAGATCGGACACTAAGCTTTCCTAAAGGAATATTAAAGAACATGTGTGTCCGAGTTGGTACCTCGTACGCTCTAGCTGACTTCGTGGTGATAGAGACCGGGTCCGATGAGAGGTCACCAGTTATTCTGGGAAGGCCATTCCTGAACACCTCGGGAGCTGTCATCTACGTCAGTGCTGCGAAGATCAACTTCAACATCAAGGGGAGGAAGGAGACGTTTTCCTTCAAGAACAAGATTACACAAATCCCAGAGCAACCCCAACATGAACCAAGGAAGAGGACCAACAGGAGGAACAAGCAGAACAAGAACAACCAAGGATGGACCAAATCAGCTAAGATGGTCACTGCAGTTCAAGGAGGTCAAGATGGTCGACTCAAGTCGCCCTTCCTGAACAAGAAGGACGACCTAGGTATGCCAAGCATTGAGTGCTCAATCAATGGATACTCCTTTCAGAAGGCGCTCTGCGACACTGGATCAGGCATCAACATAATGGCCACAGTCACCTATCAGCTCTTGTACATAACCATGCCCTTAAAACCAACATACACTCAGCTCCAGATGGCAGATCAGACATCCCGAAAGGTCGAAGGTATAGTAACCGATGTCCCTGTTAAAATTAACGATCATTTTGTCCATACAGACTTTCAGGTCATTGACATGGGAGACGACGAGTACGATCCACCCATCATCCTAGGAAGACCGTTCCTAGGCACCGTCAAAGCAATCATCTACATTGGAACCGGAGAAGTCCATATGCATTTCCCCTCTGAGAAGGTACGCCGCTACTTTAATGACCCTAACTATATAGTTGAAGATTCTAAGCAGGTCAGGACAAGAAGAAGGCGACGTAACCAAAGGAGGCAAACCATCAAGGACGTATGGGCAGACTATGAAGGAGAGGTCATAAGGCCCGAGGATACACAACAGGAGACTGAAGCACCAAGTCGGGTATGAAAAGCGAAGACAGTTACACAAGAAGAGGAGGCACTGCCGGAACCACCGTCTACGCCACCCAAATCCCAGGACAACTAAGAAGAAAAGAAGTCCTGTTCGGAGGACTTAAAAACACCGAACGCCATGCCAAGAGGTAAACTTGGTAGTTATCATTTTCCCTTTAATTATTGCTCAGTTAATCATGTTCATTCTGTCTTAAAAAAATGTTGAAAACAGTAAGCCCCATGTGAGTATGCGAGTGGCATAAAACCCATAAGTACATTCACTGTGGTGGCATAAAAAAATAAATAATATATATTTTTTCTGTTCTATAAAAATGAAAATAAAAATAGAGAGTGACATTTATCAAGGAAGCTCAAACATGATAAAGGCTAGATATTTATGCTAACGCTTAATCAAGTTCCACGAAGCTTTGTTGTCTATTTGAGCTCCACAGAATTCAGGAAGACTAGCAGATGGAGGACATCCTAATCGCTGTCAGGGTGCTGCCGACATTCAAATACACCTCTGCACCTGCTAGCTACATCAGAAGAAATTACGTCAAGATCCAGCTTGGGGGAGAGCACCCCCATTTATCCCGATAAGTATTTTTATCTACAGTTATACCTATAAAAAGATGCATAATCATGAAAACCCAAATAAATATTTTGTGTTTATATATATTTGCTTAGTTTAATAAATAAATAAAGTAGCTATGCTAAACTGAATCTTGAAAATAAAACTCTAGCATGGATATGATGAATAGTTGCTCTGCCTAATTTTCAAATTTGTTCTCTCTCTAGTTTAGACATAACTGTTATAATTTAAAACTGGCTCTAAACCTGAACTAGTGGGAAGAGAACTTGATCTGAAGTCTAAGTTGTTAACGGATATGATATGGGAAGGTTGAGCTGCTGTTTATCTGTTCCTAGAGATGCTAGAATTCTGGAGAATTTTATCTTTAAAAATCTTTAAAATGTTGCATGATGAGTTCCTGTATGATGAGAGTTTAAATTCCTACCACAGCCATATATACATGCTTATTAGATTAGGAGCCGCACTTTTACTACTTACTGCTTATGGGCATTGAGTGTGGTCAAGCTGTGTAGACCCTTAGGAACTTGTCATGTGGTTAAAATCAAGATTCACTTGCACGTTCACTCATACATGCTGCTTCTACTCTGGAAGTACGCATCCACATATATACACTCATTTCCATCTCCAGATTTACCCAAAATTATTCTACTCCTGACCCGGGAGAGAATAGCCAAAAACATTATCCCATTCCTGTTATTCCCTGTGAAGCTAATGCTCGAGTTATTTTATCTACTACCACTTGCTATATTTTCAAAAGAGGGAGATTGCTCTAAAAAAAAATAAAAACGAGGAAATAAAAAGGAGCAAGTGCTCGGAACCTCGAAGAAAGAAAAAGTGAGACGAGAGGTAAAAATGGACAAGTGTCCGGCAGTAGAATTAGGGGTACAAGATACCCACCTGAGAGGAAAAAGAAAAGAAGAAAAAAAATATAGAGCATCTCATTCCCCTCAAAAGTTTTAAAAAGCAAGAAAGGTATGTATTCCCTCAAAAAGAGCATTAGACTTTTGTTATCACCATCATCACCATACACCACTCATTCACCACACATGCACATCTTGATTTGACTTATTGACTTGTTTCTCTGGATCCATGGTTTGACTATGCAATAAATGTTCTATGAGTATGTATACTGTATCTCCCACCTATGAGCTCCAGATATCAAAGCCTTATTAGAGTAGGGTGAGAGAGAAGGCAATGTCACTACGCCTTATACCATAAATACCACATACTTTGAGAGAGAAGGCATATACCATTACTGCCTTGGTAAGGATCCAGAAATACCACAAAAGAGAGACCCGAGAGAGTCATACAAGGAATCTCTGAGTTTTATTTGAAAAATTTGCAAAAAACTCCAGAGCTATAGCTGTTCAAGAATAAGAGACATGGCGTTTGACTAGACCGTTCTATCTTTTAACCACTCAAGATGCAGGTGACGGTTGCAAGCCCCATGGTGAAAGGTAAAATGAGTAAGTTTTAAGTCTTGACAGTTTACTCTAACTCAGGGATGAGACCTTATTTGAAAGCATATGTACCGTCAACGTTCAAAGGCGTTGCAACAACTTCTGATCCATAATGAGTCTATCCTTGCTCAGGGACGAGCAAGAGGTAAGCTTGGGGGAGTTTGTTGACGGTCCTTAAGTACCAAATATAGTTATCAAATAAATAAAGAAAAGGATCCAAATGCAACCAACACCTAGACTTAGGGTTTTATCTGACAGAATTCCACGAGTTTTGGTGTTTGTCTGTTTCTGCAGGGGGTTATCAGAAAATACGGAGGAAAGGCCCACACGTCGGGTTTACATAGAGATAATAACGTGTTCACCGATTTTCTATCATCTAGAAGACTCCAGAAGCCACGAGAACGAACAGGAGGCCGAACGGGCCCGGAGGCAGGGCGCCCGCCCTGCTCCCTAGGGCGCCCGCCCTCGCCTGAGAGCCAATCAGGCTCTGTCTCGCGGATTATGCTCCACCGACCTAAGGGATCAAGGAAAACCGTGCGATTAATGTCGGTTTGATCCGACGGCCCACGTTCACTTGAGGGGGCTATATAAGCAGGACCCCTGGCCCCTGGAGGAGGCACTCCCTCATTCTCAATTCTTCAAACCCTAATCTCAGGAGGAGAGTCTCTGATCAAGCCCTAGAGCCACCACATCAACTAGATCTCTAGTATAGCATAGCTACATAGGATTAGAACTAGAAGGAGTCAATCTTCGATTGGTTTCCGGATCTGTCAAGAGGATTCTTGGTAATTCCTTTACTGTTCTTCATTGTTCATCTTTGTTCTTCAATATTATGAATACAACTTTGTTCTATTTCAATATATTGATTATGACTATGCTCTACTTGTTTATGTTTGCGATTATATTGTTCTTAGTTTATCGTAGTTATACGCTTGGCTTAGTTAGATTGGAATTATATACATGTTTAGGATCGTATAGCGTTTATCCATCGGATCCATAGGTAAATGATAAATATTGTGTAGGCGTGGTGCTTAGACCATATTTATCTGCGATTGCACCTTATATGCCGGATCGTGGGGTGGTCCGCGATGGTGACAGCTTCGTTGGTTCTTATATAGTCCCCCTCCCGTGTGTAAGGCAGGCAGAGCAACATTATTACGGGGGAGTGATTGCTATGTTTCTCATCTTCCTTGATAATATCACTATGCATGGGCGTAGTCCTTTCTCGCAATGATTGCCAAGTGTACTTGCACTAACTATGATATGCTAGACTTTATAGTTAAGAATAACTTAGGAAATATCCTTGTAGTTCGTCCTAATACCATGCTAATGACTTGCTAGAATATCTATTGAGGTGCTTATCATTATTATATGTGGCTAGCTGATCAGATTAATTATCTTCGTCACCATTCATACTTTATCTATATTTTATGTGACACTTACCCCTGTATGCAAGAGATAGATGAATGCTCTCACTTATACATGCAATGATTGATACTCATTCCTATATTCCATTCCATAATCAACATTGATGTTAGTAATCCCTTCCTAGTGGTAAAAATATAAATAACGATACCTGGAATACTTCCCGGTTAAAATGCTACATCGGTATTAATCTGTGCGCTTGCAGATCTTATTTATTATTTATTTAGAAGAGCAGTTGCATATTTCAATACCGCGTCTCTCATGTCATGCTGGGGATGACAACTTGGCTTAAGTGGCATGAGGGATAGGTTCGACATTTTTGGCGCCGTTATCAGAATTAGAAAACTAAGTCTACTTTTGGTAATGACGTTAAGAATGCCCAACATCGTCCATGTCTCAACGGCCAAAGCCGGATCACATACTGAAATCCCAGGGAAGGTAGAAGGACCCCTCTCTCTAGTCAAGTGAAGCTGTACTTAGAAAAGGTCCATAGCCAACAAGTTGGCATATGTATCGATCGATCAACCAGAAACTCTACAGAGGTTTACACATTCCACAAGATAGCTATCCTCGACGATGCCTCGTCTAAGCTGATTCCGGGCCGCCTTCTGACTAGAAACGGTACCACCCTATTACTCACAACTGGGGTCATGTCGGAGTACCACCGACACGCTGAGACTGTGAGACGTAGTACCTAGCCCCTGGGTACTACGCTGTCTTGGAAGGGTGTGGGTCCTCTTGCCCGTACCTCCCTACACTATCTGCTAACCTCTCAATAGTAGTGGCACCGCCCTAGCAAGTCGAACGTCCGTCTCCTCCCCACAGAAGCAAGTGGGTGTGCAAGGATTCCTAAGACCCGGTCCACGGACGTATCAGTCCTTAGGGTGACTAAGCAGGATATCTTCACAAGGGGAAAAACCGTTTTCCGCTCAACGGAACACCTGACACCCCGTGCCATCACAGCACCTCCCATCCCGGGGCTTCATCCCACAAAGACACTCCACCCCGGGACCTCTCCCTGTCACATGTACCCGCCACAGGCACTTCACATGGCAAATGCCCAGGTAGCATCCTCCGGCAAGACTCGTCCTCATGACTCGTCGTAGATCCTGCTCGGTCGACTCGACCCTCACTATACACACCCAAGACTCACGCCAAGATCTCCCCAGGTTCATTATTAGGTTATTAACAGGTTTACGGCACCTCGTGCCTTATCTCAAACGCCTCTCACTCACCAGCATCACATCACAGATATAATGCGAGTAAGAGTAAAGCAGAAGTAACAAGTAAAATAGCAGCGTCTAGCCTAACAGCAGGGTCAGCAGGTGTGAGGTTGCAACAAGGTAAGTGGCTCAGAAAGCAGTAAACTACCATGCATCCTATCAGTTATATTACTGCATGAAAGTAAAGCACTAGCAATTCTAAGCATTTGCAATGCGTAATAGGATCTACGAGTGGGTGGGGCGTGGCACCTGGCAGGTCGTCACCCAAGTTGTCGGTGTAGTCAGGGTCGAACTCCTCAGTCGGTGGCTCCGCCGGGTCTGTTAAACGTAACATATAGCCGCGTTAGCGGCTCCTATAGAGATGCACAAAGAAGCAACTGGAAATCAAAAGATCCAAATGCACTCAAATATAGGCCTATGACGTAGAGCTTATTTTTAGAAAAATTTGGACTCTGGTTTGGCATTTTTCTGAGCTTCGGTTAATTAGTTATGAATTTTTGAAGGTTTAAATAATTTCTGAAAAAGGAAAAACAGGTTGATTATTCTGGGGGTGACACGTGGCGGCTTGTGACTAGCTGTGGTGAACAGAGAGACTGACAGGTGGGACCGGTCAATGTTGACCAGGTCAACGGTCAAGGTTGACCGGGCCGGGTCAGGGCCGGACTTGGGCCGGCCTGGGCCTAGACACGTGTCGCTCGTGGGTGCGGCCACGTTGCGGGTGCGGGCTCCCACTGGGCCTTTGGTTCACCAGGCACGGCTCACCGTGGACTTGCATGCTCGGTGCATGGACCGGAGACTGGTTCATGGTGGGCTCGGTTCACCGCTCCTCCCCACCCCACTCGGTCCACCGTGGACTGAGCGCACACGGACGCTGTTTCCCCTCTCTTCTTCCCTCTCCCAAAATCCTCTGCTTTCACCGGAGGTGCCCGCCGACGATGGCCTTGCCTGGTGGCGGCCTACGGCGACTCGACTCGGTCACTAAGGGCTTCTACGGGTTTGTGGCCGTGAGAGGAGCACAAGGGTGAGGTCAAGGCCGTGAGTTAGGGGCTCCAGCAGGACCTCCCACAGTGGTGGGGGCTTGCCGATGCCGGCGTGCGGCGGCGAGGTGCCAGGTTGGGCCCTAGTGCCAACCGAGACCATGGCGCGGCTCAGGTGAGTGTGGCGGGCGCTGCGGAGCTCCTTTGCGGTACGCAAGGAGGCCGGTTGGACGAGGGTGCGCGCGTCGCGGAGGCGCCCGGTGCACGGCCGCGCTGGCACGACATTCCCCAATCGGCGGCTCCCGAGGCGCCCTTCTCCTCCTAGCGCGCGCACGGCTTGTGCTTTGGCAAGGCGGAGCAAGTAGTGCTTCAATTTCTACCTCTACCGTGGTGTGGGTGGCGAAACCACCTCGCCATGGCCGTGCTCTAGCCATGGTGAGCGTGCTCCACGGCGACCAACCGACGGCATGCGTCGGGAAAAGGTTGGGGCTCACCGTGGGTGGCGGTGAGGAGAGGGTGGCGGTGCAGCGTTGAGGCGAGGCCGGGACGAGTTGATGCGGTGCCGTGTAGCGGGAAGAAGACGGTGGCGGAGCTCCCGTCGCGTCCGGCTCCGGTGGCCCCTCGCATGAACGGCTCCGGCTCTGCGCCCTTCGTTCTCTCCTTTCCTCCCCCTTCTCTGCTCCACCCTGGCTCCGCGCGGTTTGGTGGGTGAGATGAAACCGCAAGGTGGCGGCTGCGTGGGAAGAGGGCCAAGGCACCCGAAGCTGCCCTTTTGTAGGGAGCCGCGGCCATGGCAGTCACGGGAAATTGGCCAACGGTGGGTGATGGGGACGGGGCACGTGGACGGTGATTGCAAGCCCTGGGCTTGGGTTTTCGGTTGCTTGCCGCGGTGCTGCGGTGCCAAGCGCCTCTGATTTCGAAAACGGGCGGTCAAAAGGCGAACGACCATGGCGTCACCAGTAGCGGGGCCACGGCGGCGACGTCAGCACAGCAGGGTGCTCGCTGGGGAAGGGGAAAGCAAGCCTCAGGTCATGGACGTGGCACCCATTGGCGGACTCGCCTCCCAACCGCTCGAATCGGGTGGTGATGGCGTGAGGTAGGGCCTCGGATCCCTCTGGTGCGTTGCTCTGCTTCATGGCGGTGGCAGAGGAAAGGGGGGTGGGGGATGACAACGGTGGCCCACCTGGCAGAGACAGCACCCGGTTGCTCCTTCGTCACGACGCGGGAGGGCGCCGCTGCGCTAGTGGGCCGGCCCACGGGCAAGACAGGGTGGCTCGGCAGGCCAGCTACCTCGGGCGACCTTGTGGCTTGGCAGGCCGGCTACGGCGCTGGGCCGGCTGCTGGTGCGGGCGGTCTGGCTCGCCTTGCCGGGTCGCGGGCCAGCAGGCCGGCTCGGCTGGTTGGCTGCTGGGCCAGAATGGCCTTTTTCCTTTTCCCCTCTATTTCTTAAAGTTTTTCTATTTCCAAAATATTTTCTAGCCACCCCAATTGCAACTATCTGCGAAAGGGTGTGCGCCATGCACACATACACCCTTAGGGGTGGTCTCTAGGGTAGGTTAGGGTTCCTTCAATGTAGGTACTTAGGTTAAGTTAAGTAATTAATCACAATTAGTTAATTAGTCGAGTTTGTTTATCTAGAGAGGTTGTAGATTTGATTTAGTAACACAAAAGAGCGAATAAAATCCAACTCACACCTAAGATTAAATGGAATGCAAGTGCTCAACTACAAGTAGGTGCTACTTGTGCAACTATATGGTTGTTTTTCTTATATGACACTCACCAATCATGGGTATAATTGCGAAAAAATTTTCAGTTGTGATTTTTGGGTTTCGGAAAATCTGGGATGTTACAGTCCTCCCCCCTCATTGGAATCTCGTCCCGAGATTTAAAGTGTGGCATACCTCTCAAACAAGTAGGGGTAACGGATCTGTAACTCTGACTCTTTCTCCCATGTTGCCTCTCTCTCAGTGTGATTGCTCCACAAAACTTTGCACATTGGTATCGTAGTGCTGCGGGTGTCTTTGGTTGTGAAAGCCCAAGTTTGGTTTTGGTAATTAATGACACCAAGTTGCTAATGCCATGTGTTAAGTGTTTTGAGTTAGGCATAAGAAACACATGTGATGAAGGTTTACGTGGCAAGGAGTGGTGGCCACAAGATCACAAAGAGATGATGCATGGACATGAAATGATGATCATGGTGGAGATACGCATAAAATGATGGACATGATGATCAAGTGGAAGAGAAGGATCTAAGAGCGCAAGGCAAAGGTATAACCATAGGGTTTTCCTTTTGCCGGTCTAAGTTGAGTAGAGAAGTGATTGATCGGGTTTAGGATACATAGCCGACTATCAAGAGGGGCAATCACGGTTAGCTCGGGAATCAAGTGCCACTAGATCAATGTCTTGAGCATATGCATTAGGATCTAGTTGATAGCTAACATAACGCCTTGAAAAATGTTTGTGAAATGCTAACACACATGCACATTGATGGTGTACACTTGGTGGTGTTAGCACATTTGCGAAGGCAGTGGTGTTTGAGCGGTAGTAAGGGGTTTGGGGTTCGCTCTCCCTCCCGCCGAGCTTGCGAGCGCAGGATTCAGGCATTTTTGAGGAATTGAAATGCCTATTTTCTATTGCACCGGAAGTCGAAAAAGAAACGGAGGCGAACGGCGGTCACTGTGGTGACCGGACGCTGCACCGGACGCGGTCTCGGTTTGACCGGACGCGTCCGGTCAGTTCAACGCGGCGCGGGCACTAGGGTTTGTGACCGGACGCTGGTCTGGCCTGACCAGCGCGTCCGGTCAGTTCTCCTGTGCGCTGAAGTAGAGTGCGCGACCGGCGCGTCCGGTCCCTCACGGAACCAGAGCGTCCGGTCAGGCGTCCAGAAGGGTAGAGTGTTGATCGGACGCGCGGCGCGTCCGGTCACGTGCGATCGGACGCGTCCGGTCTCGTCGGGTGCTTACTGGAACACGACCGGACGCTGGCACTGTCGCGTCCGGTCAGACGCCGCGCGTCCGGTCATGTGCGATCGGACGTGTCCGGTCTCGTCGGGTGCTTACTGGAACACGACCGGACGCTGGCACTGTCGCGTCCGGTCAGATGCTGGGGCGCGTCCGGTCACGGCAACGGCTAGTTCTGACTCGCACTGTTTTCGCTTGTCCTGTAGTGACCGGACACGTCCGGTCACCCTGACCGGAGTGTCCGGTCAACGCGATTTCAACTGTGTCGTCCGGTAACGGCTAGCTGCGTACCCCTTCGCTATAAATAGAGGGTGTCCGGGGTTTGAGGTAAACACTTGCACATTTTAAGACCTAGAGACATCCTTTGAGCTAGAGAACAACCCCTCCACTCATCTCTTTGCTTGGTTGCACATCTTGAGTGAGATTGAGTGAGATTCAAGTGCATTGCTTGAGAGTTGCATTCTAGAGGCACTTGATCTTCGAGTTGCTGCGGATTTCTTGTTACTCTTCCGTGTTTCCCGACACGGTAGACGGCTTGGAGCAGCGGAGGTGATTGAGCTCACAATTGGAGATTGTTGGAGCCCTCACCAAGTGTTGTAAGGGGTTCTTGATCCTTCCCCGAGGGAGTTCGCAAATTGGATACTCTAGTGGAGCTCGTGGCTTGGAGGATCCCCATCTTGTGTGCGGTTGTGCGGCGCCCGCCGAGGGCTCGACTCTTGATAGTCGATTAGCTCGCGAACCGACAAGTGGGTGCATCACCACAACAAGGAGTAGCTTGCCGGGAAGCAAGTGAACCTCGGTAAAAATTCTTGTGTCATCTCTTTGCCGAGGATTTCTCTTGTGGTTGATCATTGTGATTGATTCTTCGAGTGCATTACTTCTCTACATCGTTGGTATAAGAATCTAGTCTCTTGCTCTTTACTTTCGTGTTCTAGTCCTAGTGTAGTTTGCTTAGTGTAGCTTTTATCACATAGGAGTAAGTAGCTTAGTGACTTAGCCTTGTTGGTGTGTATTAGAGATCATAGCCTTGCTTCACTAGAATTGTATAGGTGGCTTGCATAGTGTAGTTGAGCTAGTGCTAGTATTAGCTTAGCCATCTTTTATACTAACGTGGTTGTTTAGTGAAGCTTGTAGATTTTTAAATAGGCTATTCACCCCCCCTCTAGCCATTTGGACCTTACAGGTTGCTCTGTCAAGAATCTGAACTGGGTACTCTCGGTACTCAAGCGTGTCCTGAATATCCAGTGCATCTATGTGAACCTGTTCCTCTAGTAACTTTAGACACTTGCGGACAATGTTTTCCTAAACAGTAAACGGTAAACAGTCGGTCACCCTTCGTTTAGCGTTTAGACCGTTTAAACGGTGTTTAAACGGAGTTAAACGGCCTAAACGGTTTTGTACAATAACAATAAAATATACATATTTATGTAGGTAAAAATAAAATTTGCTAGAACCCATACATATTTACACATGTAAAAATGAAATATTCTACCAAATAATCTTGTTGGAAGAAATCTAAATCCCATAACACTTCATATAATTACAATGTTAATTAGTTTCATATTGATTGTGATAGATGTAGTCCTTTAATTCACTTAATTATGGATTAAATGGTTGTTTAGCTCATTTAATCATGTTTAATCTGATTTTGTTTAGACCGTTTAGACGAGATTGAACGGTTTAAACGGGTTTAAACATCCCAACCGTTTAATTCACCGTTTAGGGCCTAAACAACACGGCTGACATGTGTTTACCGTTTAAACGGTGTTTAAACGAACTAAACGACCGTTTAGGCGAACAGTGCTTGCGGAGCTGTGACACATGGAACACGGGATGTACACCTGCTAGTTCCTCGGGCAACTCAAGCTTGTACGCTAGCTTCCCAACTCTTTTGCAGATACGGTAGGGACCAACATATCGAGGGGCTAGCTTCCCTTTCACATGGAACCGGAAGGTGCCGCGGAGAGGCGAGACCTTGAGATAGACATGGTCTCCAACCTGGAACTCGAGGTCTCTCCGACGGTTATCTGCATAGCTCTTTTGTCGGCTTTGGGCAATCCTCAAATTTTCTCGCACTTGAGCAACTCCCTCCTCGGCCTCCTTGATCTTAGCAGGGCCAAAGAACATTCGCTCACCTACCTCAGACCACATCAATGGGGTTCTGCATTTCCTCCCGTACAGGGCCTCAAATGGTGACATATGAAGACTAGCCTGATAACTGTTATTGTATGAGAACTCTGCATGCAGTAAGCTCTTCTCCCAATCTGTCCCATACTTTAGTACGCAAGCTCATAGCATGTCCTTGAGAATCTTATTCACTCTCTCTGTTTGCCCATCTGTCTGTGGGTGATAAGCGGTGCTATAGTCGAGACGAGTGCCAATCGACTTGTGCAAACTTTGCCAGAACCTAGACGTCCACTGTGTTCCTCTATCAGATACGATGCTAATAGGCGCTCCGTGAAGTCGAAGAATGTGCTCGATATACAGATCTGCCAGCTTCCCTACATGGTAGTCAACCTTGATAGGTACAAAGTGAGCTACCTTGGTCAGTCTGTCCACTATAACCCAAATGGAGTCATGTCCTTTTGGGGATCGAGGCAATCCCACGATGAAGTCCATAGATATGCATTCCCGCTTCCACACGGGTACATCTAGTGGCTTCAACAAACTAGCTGGTCTCTGATGTTCGGCCTTAACCCGGTTGCATATATCACATCTGGCTACATGACCCGCAATATCCTTCTTCATGTCCTTCCACCAGAACATCTTCCTCATGTCGGCATACATCTTTGTGCTGCCAGGATGGATACAATACTTAGAGTCATGCGCTTCTGTCAGGATTTCCTTATGGATGGCCTTATCAGACGGTACACAGATTCTGTCATTGCACCAACACACTCCCCGTTCATCTACTCGGAACTCAGGGTACTTACCAGCTTCCATCCACTCACGAAGCTGCAAGATCTCAGGGCATTTCTTTTGAGCCTTATGAATGCGGTCCATTATGCCATATTGCACTCGTATCTCGTTCAACATGCCCTTGGGTATGATCTCGAGGCGAAGTTCACCCATTTCCTGACGTAGCTCGGATGGTACGACTTCCATGGATAGACTGTGGCAATAGCTCTTACGGCTCAAGGCATCAGCAACTACGTTGGCTTTCCCCGGATGGTAGTGAATTTCCAGGTCGTAGTCCTTGATCAGCTCCAGCCATCGACGTTGTCTCATATTCAGATCCTTTTGGGTGAAGAAGTACTTGAGGCTCTTATGATCGGTATAGATGTCGCACTTGTTCCCAATCAAGTAGTGCCTCCAAATCTTTAGAGCGTGCACAACAGCAGCTAGCTCGAGATCATGCATCGGGTAACGTTGTTCATGGTCCTTCAACTAGCGGGATGCATAGGCAATGACTTTCCCATTCTGCATCAGAACGCAACCAAGTCCCTGTCTAGAGGCATCACAGTAGACCACGAAGTCCTGTCTGATATCAGGCAGGGCAAGAATAGGAGTGGTGGTAAGCTTCTGTTTCAGTGTCTAGAAACTGAGCTCACACTCGGGTGTCCACTCGAACTCATTGGTCTTCTTCAGGAGATTGGTCATGGGCTTGGCTATCTTAGAGAAGTTCTCGATGAATCTGTGATAGTAACCAGCTAATACAAGGAAACTGCGGATATCTGTCGGGTTGCGGGGTTGCTCCCACTCTTTCACGGCTTCTATTTTAGCGAGATCAATAGCAACACCCTCAGCTGTGAGTACATGGCCGAGAAAAGCGACTTCTTCGAGCCAGAACTCGCACTTGCTAAATTTAGCATATAGCTGATTTTGCCTCAACTTCTGTAGAACCACTCTCAAATGTTGCTCATGCTCTTCGGCGGTGGATGAGTAGACAAGGATGTCATCAATAAACACCACCACGAACTTATCCAATTCATCCATGAACACCTTGTTCATCATGTTCATAAAATAGGCCGGGGCATTGGTGAGACCGAAAGACACAACAGTGAACTCATACTGCCCGTACCTAGTGACAAAGGCTGTCTTAGGGATATCCTCCGGTTTGATCTTCATATGATGGTACCCAGATCTAAGGTCAATCTTGGAAAAGAACTTGGCATCCTTTAACTGATCTAGGAGGTCATCTATCCTTGGTAGAGGATACTTATTCTTTACTGTCACAGCATTCAAATTCCGATAGTCAATGCACATCCTCATGGAGCCATCCTTGTTCTTCACAAAAAAGATAGGGGAACCCCAGGGTGAAGCACTGGGTCTGATGTACCCCTTGTCAGACAACTCCCTGAGCTGTTTCTTAAGCTCCTCTAGCTCATCGACTGACATGCGGTAGGGCCTTTTAGCAATGGGCCCGGTACCAGGCAGCAAGTCAATCACAAACTCAACATCTCGGTCAGGTGGCATACCCGGTAACTCCTCGGGGAACACATCAGGGTACTCACACATGACGGGCACCTCCTCAACTGATTTGGCCTCCAGGGCACTCATCAAGGCATATGTCCTTTTGTGGTGCGGCTCACATCTGATTACTCGACCGCTCGGATGTGTAATCTCCACATATCTGGGTGAGCAAGATATTATTCCCTTGTGCAGAGTCAACCAATCCATACCCAAGATAACATCCAGACCTTCTGACGGAAGTAAGGTGAGATCGGCTAGAAAGGGGCAACATTCTATAGTGATACTCACTCCCTAGCACCAGAGTCGAAAAGAACCGATGCTAAAACTCCCTGTACCAAAAACATACCGTACACCGCGTCGGGGGCATCTTGAGCATCCTCCACGGTCAGGTGGGTGAGACGGCCGCGGGTGGCTCCCACGGCGGGCTTGCGTGGTGCTACCGGGGTCGGTGCCTGCCTCGCAGGGGTCTGCACAGGTGTAGCCTTCTGTGGACAGACCGCGGACTTGTGACCTGGCTGGCCACAGGTGAAGCACGCGAAGGGCACACTGCCTACGGCGGTGGGCGCAGGTGCCTCCCACGTACTCGGGCTCGGGCTCTGTGCAGGGCGGCCCTGAGCGGGGCGGTGGTAGTTGGCGGAGTAAGTACCACCACCACGACTCTGAGCAGCTCCCTGGGCAAAGCGAGAGCGGGACTGCGGCGGACTAGAGCTGTAACAAAACCGACCAAATTATAAGAGCACAAGTACGAAAACAAGCACCGAAGCGCTCAAATTTTCAAACTTGAGCCCATATAATCCCGGTAGTCAATCGAAACCATGAAGGATTTCAAACCAAACTGCTTACAACCAGGATCGCATCATTCAACATACATATCATACGTTACATTTCACAAGTAGTTCCAAAATAAGTTTACACCACGGAGTTGCAAATATTACAAACCAAGTTTGGAAAGTAGCGGAAGCATAACACACACACCAGTTGATTAACTACTGCCAGTCTTGTTGATCGACAACCCGCAAAAGCATGAGGAAAGTACATAAAGACGATCACGCCCTAGTGATCTAGTCATCATCACCCGCAGGGTGGAGACACGTCTTGCAGAAGCCTTGATAGAGCATATCATCTACAACAGGGGGGAATAAACCCTGAGTACTGGAATGTACTCAGCTAGACTTACTCGTCATAAACCAAAAATAATATGACACCAAGGATTATGCAAGGCTTACACAAGATGCTAACTGACACCACATTTGCATAAAGGCATAAGTAGTTGAAACTCTTATAACCTGTACTAGCAGTTATGTTTAGCATTTACATGTCATCTATCTTAGCACCTGTACTAAACATGCACTTGATTATCATCAAACAATTATTCATATTATTTCCATAGCAGGTATAAATTGTGGCAACATTGTATCATTCACTTAACCATCTGTTCAATTAATGAGATCTACGTTGTCGCTGCTCAAGTCAAGTGCTCACTAACCGGGAGCGACGGCGATTCGAATCGAATTCCTATCCAGCTGGAGGGGTATTTCTAACACTGACCGTGCAGACCCCTACCAGGGTCGCACAGGCCACCTTTTCATATGATTCAGGAATCGCGGGTCCGAATGATGTCGCAACCCCAAGGGCGACACTCTGCCAGGTGATAGGGACTCTAACCCCCCCTTGGTCTCACGCCAATGTCCCCAAGCACATCCTTTCTCTCCTCCAAGAAGCAACCTACCATTCGATTCCCGGCCTGAATCACATTACTCGGCTTCGCGGTCGGAACGACTTATCCGGCCAACTAAGTGTTAGACTGCGTTCAACATGACTCAAGGACGTACAGCGAATCGGTCCTTAAACGACTCAGACGGGCATAGCTCCACACCCAAGACGTGAAGTGTCTTGCGGCTGTAGTATCGAACTCCTGCCCGGTCTCAATTTCATTTTAAAGCATGGTTCCATCCACAATAGCCATAAAGCCACTCGTGACTCCTTCCTACATCTCGCGGGTGACCGGAAATCACCCGACTTCTACCGTACTAAGCAGGGCTAAGCATTGACACGTGCCTAAACCTAAATTAGGATTTAAGTACGATATCTGGACAAGGACAGGTGTAATGCAACAATTGTTTTCATCCAACTCCTACTACTTAATGCAGTAAACAATTAAAAGTACTCAAGATATATTTATAAAATGAGGGGTTCAGCATGCACCGGGGCTTGCCTTTGAGAAAAGTTGAAGGCCGGTGGTCAGGACACTCGGGTAGATCTTCTGCAGGAGCTTCCCCGACGTTTGGTTCTTCTGCTGACTCCTCCGGCTGATTCTGGATCTCCTCCGGTATCACTTGTTCGAATTCGAGGAGTGTTACCCCCTCCGGAACACCTATTGCATGAGTGCATAATAAATCTCATGGATGCATAGTGAAAGATGCAGTATGCTTGGAATGAAATGCATTACAACACTTTTAAAGCTCTATTCAAATCACTTCAAAAGAGTAGGTGCAAATTTCCTCTCCGGTAGAGAAGTACTCACCTAATCTACTCAACCTAAGATAAAGCTGCTCTTCTTCAGTTAAGGCCCTAACACCTAACAATTACAAGAGTAGCATTTCTTAGGATACCATACCACATCTAATCAGCAAAATACCACAGTAAACATTCTGGACAGCAGCTACTTGTTTTTAACATAACTGGAGATTCCCAACTCCAAAAGATATGATATAAGACAATCTGGAAAGCCTAAGAAATGCACTACAATTCATTTTCAGACCTTAACCCCAAACTCCTAAGTTTTCCATGTCAAATTTCATAAGTTCCAGAATCTGTCCTCTCTAAACAGAGAGTAGCAAATTCTGAACTGTCACTTTAAACAGCAACAACTCTCAAACTACTAAGCCAAATGCTCCCAAATTTTGACACAAGCTAGTTTATCAAGTTTACTACAACCTTGGTATTTACAAGTTTTCCAGCAACCATATTTATCAAAGGTCAAACTTAGAAATACTACCAGCTGTCCAGAAAACCTAGAATTGAAAGGATTAAATATTTATTTATGTGGCAAATATTCCTTAAAACCAAACTAATGCTACCATAAGTTCACATAGGTCACAAAAACACCAGAAAGTAGGGTGTGACCACCTAGAACATTTATTTATACTCATTTCTTAATTTACTTACTTAATTAAGTGGAATTTTAAACATATATGTAAACTACTCCTAAAATTCTACAAACATTACAGAGGGCTCTCTGACCCAAAAAGAGACCACTTTAAAAATTTGAACAAATTTTATTCACAGGAACTCCCTATACAAAATTCACAAGTCCAAAAGGCTGATTTTTGTATAATTAATACATCATATTGAAAAGTATCAAACAACAGATTTCATAATTTTCTTGGACACTTTAGGGTACCAAGACATTCTCCAAAAAGTTACAAGAACATTGCACATGTAGAAAAATTACTAAAATTCATTCAATTATTTCTTAGAATAACAAGATAGCCTTATAACTTGAAAAGTGTTTAAGCACTAATGCCCAAATTTTTACCAGCGCTAGGGCAAGTATAAAGTAACCTACCCACCAAATTTCATAATTTTTGGGATACTACAGCTCAAGTTATATATTTAACAAATTTGCATGCATTTCAAAACACATTTAAAAGATCTATTAAATTCTCCCAGAAATTAAACATCACATACCAGATTTATATTTTTCTAAAATACTACACATCATGTAGATCATAACAAAATTTATCTCATGATTTTTGAGCAAGTACAACCCTAGATCTACATTTTCCAAACTACCACAAAATCTGTGACAAAAATAATTAAATGAAATAAATTTCAATCGAAACTGGGCCGGCCCGGGAACAGGCGCGGCCCACGACGCACACGCGCGGCCCGCTTAGACTCCCGCCAGCGCGCGGCACTGACATGTGGACCCTCGAGGTCGGTGACAGAGAGCAGGGGGCGGCGAACCGCGAGCTCCGGCGAGCTCAAGCTCGTCGGAGGGGAGCTCGCTCGGGAAACCAAACACACCCTCACGTTCCCCGTCACACGGTGCTTCGATTCGTGCAAGCCGGAAGGGTAGGAGTGGGAGGGGCTCGTCACCGCGAGCGGCGGCCGGTGAGGGTCGGGTGGCGGTGTGCCGCCGCCGGTGAGGCCGCACGGTCCCATCTAAGCTCGGTACGAGCTTTACTGCAACTAGGCGGAGCGATTGAGGTAGAAAGGGAAGACGGAGAGAGGCCCGAGCTACCCCGGCCACGGTGAGCCTTCATGGCGGAGCTCCGGTGACCTCTCGGGAACGGGCGGAGGTGACAATGCGGCTCACCTCGGGCTCAATCAAAGCCGCCGGTCGGTCGAGGAGGTGCAGGGCGGTGAGGCGGAGGGACAGGCGTGATTTGGTGGCCGGTGGTGCAGTGGAAAACGCGCACGAGCTCGCCGGAGTTGGAGCGGCAATGGCGGCTCGGTTCTGGCGTTTTGAAACCGAATGAGGGAGGGAGAGGGAATGGAGGCAGCCTCGACGCGTCGTGGCGGTCTTGAAGGCGCCGTGGTCTGACCGGTGGGGCCAGGGCCGGCGTACGGTCGCCACCGCGTGTCCACGCATCGGCGAGGCCCTGTGGCCGGTCGGCCACTCCCCCTTCTCTGACGAAACTGAAACGAGTTGAAAGGCGCCATTGTAATCGACTGACAGGGCAACTTCGTCGACGTTTTACTCCTAAACCAGCTCGTTTTAGTGAAACCTCCAATTAGCAAAGTTGTAGACCTATGTGAGCACTACAAATTTGTAAAAGGCATCACGAGCTGGTTCGGTTTAGTTGGTGAGATACAGTGACATCAAGTGGTGCTCGGTGAAACTGAAATGTGATTTCAGTGGTTAAAACCGACTGAAACCCTAACTTCTTGACACTATAACTCATAAACTATGGAGAACCAGACTTGGGTGATGTTGGCAATGTTGTAGAGCTACATGAGGACTACAAGTTTGTCAATATGAGTGGAAGCTGGTTTGGCCTGGTTTGCAAACTACAAGCTTCTAAAGTAGGCCTCAGTAAAACTGGAGGGTCAAATGAAGACTTAGAAAAATTCTAAGTGTTGAGGCAGCCCCTCTAGCTGACTTGTGGGCCACTTTTGGGCATGGTCTGGTCAGTTTAATGAGATGGTCATATTGAGACTTTTGTTCCCCATAAAATTCCCTACAACTTTGCTTAAGGGTGCTCCTCCATGCAAGGTCTCTAAGCTAGACTTTTTAATTGGTCAAACTAGAGCATCCTAGGGCCAAATGGTGGTCAACCATCTCTTGAAGGGCATTTTTGTAATTTTGATCAACATGAACCTTGCTCCAAGAGTTATCCTAAGTATAACTAAGGTGTTGTGGGACATAATTGGCTACTCTACCTTTTTGTTACACCAACTATCAAGTATCCCATGATATGAGCCAAACAAAACTTCTAGAAACAATCACATGTGTTGCATCACATAAAATAACAAACATGAATGATGCATGCTTATGCTTATGCAAATGCAATGCAATTATGGAACTAAACACTTGAGGTGTTACAAGAACCACGCTGCCTCTGGGCCAGGGTGCGAGAGGAACCCTCGCCCCAACGCCTCTTCTCCTTGCGCTCCCTCTGAGCGTCAGCCTCCTGGTGATCCCTCTCCATCTCCAGCACCTTGTTGATCATCTGCCGGAGGGTACGGCACTCATGACCTGAGAGGGCGATCTTGAGGCACAAGTTCAGCCCCTTCTTGTAGTGGTACATCTTCTTCTTGTCGGTGCTAGTCTCCTCAGGAGCGTACCACATCATGCGAATGAAGCGGGTGGTGTACTCCTGCACCTTTAGAGTCCCCTAGGTGAAGTTGCGGAACTCTTCCACTTTGGCATCCATGACTCCCTCGGGCACGTGGTGCTCGCGGAAGGCCTCAGTGAACTCTTCCCACGAGATGCTCCCGGGGTCATCGTGGGCATCACAGTAGCCATCCCACCATGCACGTGCAGCGCCAGTGAGCTAGTGAGCGGCGACTCCCACACACTCCTCATCAGTGCAGGTGGTGAGGTCTAGCTTCTTCTCGATCTCCCGCAGCCAGTCCTCAGCGGCGATGGGATCATCGTCAGCGTAGTCGAAGGTAGGGGGCCTCAGCTTGAGGAAACCCTCCAACTTCCTCTAGAAGTCATTCGGCTGCCCTCCGTGGCGGTGTAGGATTCCCTCAGCCAAAGTCTCTAGAAGTCGGGTCTGGCGGTCCATTACCTCCGCCAGCTGTGGTGGTGGCGGCGGCGGTGGTGCATCTCCACCAAGCGCAGCATTCTCTTCCCCCGGCTGGGCGGCTCCAGCCCCACCTCTAGGCTGAGCGGCTCCTGCCTCTCCAGCGGGTTCCACAGGGACAGGCTCCCCCATGGCAGCGAAAACGGCGAAAGGAGCTCCACGGCCTCCTCCACGGCCACGGCCACGTCCACGGCCCATGGGCACCGGGGAAGGCGAGCGGTTGTTCAGACAGGCGAAGTGGCGGCAAGACATCTCGCTGCATGGTTAGGTCAAAATCGATAGTTTATTAAGTGGTTTCACAATTGATCATAACTTTTTTAAAAGATTGCGACCCAACACTCAATACAAGAAGACGACAAGAACCATAAGACGCAATAAGATCCAACAGTCAATACATGGTTTTATTACAAAGCGACGTCTCCAGTAGCTACACATGGCAGGCTCGCGGGAATCGTGCTACTCGCAGGTAGCTCAAAAGTGGACAATCTACTCTATTCCGAGGGATGAGTCATGTCTCATGGCCACGCAGGGCTCATCAAGGTTTCTACTACATGATCACGAGAGGGTAACTACTCCTGTCCGAAAGTGACGGGTGGTGAAGACAGTCCATCGGTAGAAGCGGAAGCCTCGGAAGTGCGGTCCATGGCATGGAGCTCATCGTTGGTGTGGTGGATCCTCGCAACGCGGGCGAGAGCGTGCTCCAACATCTCAGTCTGTGGAATCTGAGGGTAGTCCACGGACAAACATGCTGCCAGGTTGAGCTTGGTGGGCTCAATGTGGAAAGTTTGCCTGCGCGGCTTCCTGCGCGTCCTAGGCGGAAAGAGGGTCATGTATCATCTCGATCTCCTGGACATGCTTAGCATCAGCAATGACCCAGGCCTGACGGAGACGATTCACCTTGTCTTGGAGGAACTCGGTGCACTTGACGTAGTGGGTGAGTGAAAGTCCTATGTTTGGTATTGGTAATTAGTGACAATGCCTAAGTACTAATCCTATGCCTAAGTTGTATGTAGCATATGAGGATTAGTACATTCCAAGGTTGGTGGCAAGATGGACATGGTGATCATGATGGCCACACTTGGATTTGGACGCAACCCTACGTGATCAAGGCAAAGGTATATGCTTAAGGGTTGTGTTTTAGTAACCAAGACACCTAGTGGGTGTGGTTACATTATAGGATAGATAGCCGTACTATAAAGAGGGGAATGACGCGGCTATTGAACTCCTAAGTGCCTCTAGGTGTGCATTTCATGTCATATGCATTTGGATAGAACTAATAACGCCTCGAAAAATGATTGTGAAAATGCTAACACACATGCACATGGTGATGGTCACTTGGTAATGTTAGCACGTTTGCGATGGCGTTGGAGTTTAAGCGGTAGAGAGGGTTTGGGGTCCTCTCTCCCTCCCGCCGAGCGTGCGAGCGCGGGATTCAGGCGATTTCGGGGAAATGAAATGCCTATTTTCTACTACGCCGGAAGTCGGAAATCAAACGGAAATCAAACGGAAGCGAACGGAGGTCACAGTGGTGCAAGATGGCTCAAGTTATGTTCAATCATGTTAATGGCAAGCCTCCATTCTTTGATGGCATCTCTTCCTTTGATCATTGGAAAAGGAAGATGAAGCAATATATAGGCAATATACATGAGAAGGTTTGGGATGTGACCAATGAAGGATACATCATTCTTGATGAAGAAAATCTCACTCCAAATGACCGCATCAACAAGCAATGCAACACGGCGGCACTTGACACAATCTACCGTGCCGTTGATGACAAAGTATTTGAGCAAATCAAAGATCTTGAAAAGGCAAATGAGCTTTGGATAAGGCTTGAAGAAACATATGAAGGCACTTCAACGGTAAAAAGTGCCAAGCTATATATGCTCAAGGACAAGTTCTCCACGTTCAAGATGAAGGATGATGAATCCATCCCGGAGATGTTCTATAGGCTCCAAGTCATTGTCAATGATCTCAAGGGGCTTGGAGAGAAGGTTGAGGACAAGGACTTCTCACACAAGTTCTTGATGTGCTTACCCAAGAAGTTTGCCACCTTGAGAAGAATGATCTTTAGAGAGGGATTGGACAAGGTCAAACCAACCGATGTGCTTGGAGATATAATGACCGATGCCCAATACAATGATGACGAAGATGAGGTAGAAGAGAAGAAGGAGACCAAGGTCAAGCAAGAGAAGCCCATTGCATTCAAGGCTTCATCTTCTAAGGGCAAGAGCAAGGTGGAGAGTGATGGTGATGATCCATTCGATGATGAGACCATGGCCCTCCTAGTGCACAAGATGGGAAGGTTCATGAAGAAGAAAGGATATGGGACAAGGAAGAGAAGGGACTTCATGAAGGCAAAGGAGGTGCTTTGCTACAATTGCAATAGCCCCGATCATGTAGTGGCAAAGTGCCCCTATGAAGACAAAAGATATCATGATGGGGAGTTGAAGTTGAAGAAAAACAAGAAGGACAAGAAGGAGAAGAAAGAAAAGAAGAGCTTCACTATCAACAAGAAGAAGAAAGGTGGTGGCTATGTGGTTACTTGGGATAGTGATAACTCCGATAGTGATGATGATAGCTCTAGTGATGATGAGAGGACCACTCCGCGAGCCATTGCAAGCATCACCCTCTCCAACAAGTCATCCATCTTCGACACTACATCGACATGCCTTATGGCCAAGCCTACCAAGGTAAAATATGATGATAGTGATGATGATTCTTGTGCTAGTGATGGTTGTAGGAGTGATGATGAGGAGGATGAGGACTACTCCAAAGATGATCTATTAGGCATAATAGATCAAATGAGCAAGGGCTACAAGAGAACAACCAAGAAGTGCAAAATCTTGGAGCAAGAGCTCATTGCCAAGAGCAATGAAAATGATGCCTTGATGGAGGAGCTTGTTGCTCTCAAAAAGAGTAAGGAGTGCAAAGGAATTGAACAAGAGCTCAAAGCTCTTAGGAAATCCTTTGATGAGCTAGAGGCCTCTCGTGAGTGTCTAAAGGAAGACCACGAGGACCTCGAAGTTGCTCACACCAGGCTTAAGGAATCCCACTCCTCTCTACTTGAGCTCATCAAGGAGAAGGACCTCAAGTTGGAGAAGCTCATGAAGGAAGCTAAGGAGGAGCAAGTGATTGTCACTTGTGATATTGGACTAACATGTGATATTATTGATGATTCTTTATTTGTTGGTCCTACTAATGCTTCATGTAGTTCATCATCATCCACCACAACCAACTCTACCTCTACTACTAGTGATTCATCACTTGTGGTTGAGAATGAGACTCTCAAGAGAGAGGTGGATGATCTCACCCGCGCATTAGGCAATGCCTATGGTGGGGATGCCCGCTTGCTAAAATGCTTGGGTAGCCAAAGGTTCTCTCTTAACAAAGAGGGTTTGGGCTATACTCCCAAGAAGGGCAAGGCGGCCTTTGCTACTCCAAAGCCTCGCTTTGTGAAGAGCAATGGTCGTTATTGCAATAGATGCAAGCAAGTTGGGCATCTAGAGATTAATTGTAATAAAATGAACAAGAACAACAATAAGTTTCATGCTAAAATGGATTACATTCCTTTTGATTCTTGTTATGTGCTTACCAAGGGTGAGAAGGGTGTGCATGCTAGGTTTGTTGGTACACCAATTGTGGGTCCAAAGAAGAAGGCCATTTGGGTACCAAAGAGCTTAGTTACTAACCTCCAAGGACCCAAATAAGTATGGGTACCTAAGAAACATTAATTTATTTTGTAGGTAAATTACAAGGCCGGAGGAAGGCATTGGGTGCTTGATAGTGGGTGCTCTCAACATATGACCGGTGATTCAAGAATGTTCAACTCTCTCAAATCAAATGATAGTGGCATTGATAGTATCACATTTGGTGACAATAGCAAGGGTGATGTGAAGGCTCTTGGAAGGATTGCAATCTCAAATGATCATAGCATTTCCAATGTGCTCCTAGTTGAAAAGTTGAACTTCAATCTTCTCTCGGTTGCTCAATTGTGTGATCTCGGTTTCAAGTGCATATTTGGTGTTGATGATGTGGAGATAGTTAGTGTTGATGGCTCCAATTTGATCTTCAAGGGTTTTAGATATGAGAATCTATACTTGGTTGATTTCAATGCTAGTGACACTCAACTCTCAACATGCTTGCTCACCAAATCAAGTATGGGTTGGTTATGGCATAGAAGACTTGGTCATGTTGGCATGAAGCAATTGAACAAGTTAGTGAAGCATGACTTAGTTAGAGGCTTGAAGGATGTCACATTTGAGAAGGATAAGCTATGTAGTGCATGTCAAGCCGGAAAGCAAGTGGGCAACACTCATCCATTGAAAAGCATCATGAGTACTTCCAAGGCATTTGAGTTGTTGCACATGGATTTATTTGGGCCAACTACATACACAAGCATTGGTGGCAACAAGTATGGCTTTGTGATTGTGGATGATTTCACTAGATACACATGGGTATTCTTTCTTGTGGACAAGAGTGATGTATTTGACATATTCAAGAAGTTCATCAAGAGAGTGCAAAATGAGTTTGAGACCACAATCAAGAAAGTAAGAAGTGACAATGGAAGTGAGTTTAGAAACACAAGAGTTGATGAGCTATGTGACGAGCTTGGAATCAAGCATCAATTCTCGGCCAAGTATACACCTCAATCTAATGGCCTAGTTGAGAGAAAGAATAGAACTTTGATTGATATGGCAAGATCAATGTTGAATGAGTATAATGTGAGTCATTCATTTTGGGCCGAAGCAATCAACACGGCTTGCTTCTATAGCAACCGCCTCTATTGCCACAAGTTTCTAGAGAAGACACCATATGAGATCTTAAATGGAAGAAAGCCCAACATTGCATACTTTCGGGTATTTGGTTGCAAATGCTACATCTTGAAGAAGGGCACTAGATTGAGCAAGTTTGAGAAGTAATGTGATGAAGGATTCTTACTTGGTTACTCCACTACTAGCAAAGCTTATAGAGTTTGGAATTTGGCTAGTGGTTCACTTGAGGAAGTTCATGATGTTGAGTTTGATGAAACAAATGGCTCTCAAGATGAGGAAAATAACTTGGATGATGTGAGAGGAACTCAATTGACCAATGCTATGAAAGAAATGGATATTGGAGATATTAGGCCAAAGCAAGTGATTGATGTGGATGACAACAAAGATCAAGTGCTCCAAAGTCCAATTACACAAGCTAGTGGTTCTCTAATGCAAAATCAAGCTAGTACATCATCTCAAGTGCAACAAGATCAACAAGTGGCTAGTTCATCATCTCCAACTCATGATCAACATCAACATCCAAGCAATCAAGTGCAAGTGCTTCAACCAACCAACATTGCTAGAGACCATCCATTGGATTCCATCATTGGTGACATACAAAGGGGAGTTCAAACTAGATCAAGATTGGCATCGTTTTGTGCTCACTCTTCTTTTGTGTCAATGGAAGATCCCAAGGACATTGATAAAGCATTGAGAGATCCGGATTGGGTAAATGCAATTGTTGGGCATTCTTAACGTCACTACCAAAAGTAGACTTAGTTTTCTAATTCTGATAACGGCGCCAAAAATGCCAAACCTATCCCTCATGCCACTTAAGCCAAGTTGTCATCCCCAGCATGACATGAGAGACGCGGTATTGAAATATGCATTTGCTCATCAAGATAAATAATAAAAGGGATCTACAAGCGCACAGATTAATACCGATGTAGCATTTTAACCGGGAAGTATTCTAGGTATCGTTATTTATATTTTTACCACTGGGAAGGGATTTCTAAGTATCATGGTTGATAATGGAATGAGAATATGGAACTGAGTACACATCATTGCATGTATAACCGAGAGTATTTATCAATCTCTTTATACAGGTATAAATGTCACATTAAGTAAAGGTAAAGTGATAATGGTGACAAAGATAATTAATCTGATCAGCTAGCCACATATAATAATGATAAGCACCTCAACAGATATTCTAGCAAGTCATTAGCATGGAATTAGGATGAACTACAAAGATATTCCCTAAGTTATTATTAACTATAAAGTCTAGCATATCATAGTTAGTGCAATTATACTTGGCAATCATGGTGAGAAAAGACTATATCCATGCATAGTGAATATTAGCAAGGAAGATGAAGAACATAGCAATCACTCTCCTGTAATAGTGTTGCTCTGCCTGCCCTATACACGAGAGGGGGACTATATAAGAATCAACGAAGCTGTCACTATCGCGAACTACCCCACAATCCGGCATATAGGGTGCAATCGCAGATAAATACGGTATAGACACCACGTCTACACAATAATTATCATTCACCCACTGTACACATGGATAAACGCTATACGATCCTAGGCATGTATATAATTCCAATCTAACTAAGCCAAGCATATAACTATGATAAACTAAGAACAATATAATTGCAAATATAATCAAGTAGAGCAAAGTCATAATCAATATATTGAAATAGAACAAAGTCATATTCATAATATTGAAGAACAATAATGAACAATTGAAGAACAAGAGAGGAATTACCAAGAATCCTCTTGACAGATCCGGGAACCAATCGAAGATTGACTCCTTCTAGTTCTAATCCTATGTAGCTATGCTAACTAGAGATCTAGTTGATGTGGTGGCTCTAGGGCTTGATCAGAGGCTCTCCTCCTGAATTAGGGTTTGAAGTATGAGACGAGGGCCTCTCCTCCAGGGGCAGGGGCCTTGCATATATAGCCCTTTCGGATGAATCTGGGCCGTTGGATCAAACCGACATTGAACGGACGGTTTTCCTTGATCCTCTAGGTCGGTGGAGCATAATCCTCGAGGCGGAGCCTGATTGGCTCCGGGGCCAGGGCGGGCGCCCTAAGGACCAGGGCGGGCGCCCTGTGTCCGGCTCCGTTACGCCTCCCGTTCGTTCTCGTGGCTTCTGGACTCTTCTAGATGTAAGATAATTACGTGTTCGGTTAATATCCCGTCATTAATCCGACATGTGGGCCTTTCTTCCGTATTTCCTAATAACCCCCTGCAGAAATAGATAAACAGCAAAACTCGTGGAATTCTGTCAGATAAAACCCTAAGTCTAGGTGTTGGTTTCATTTGGATCCTTTTCTCTATTTATTTGATAGTTATAATTGATACTTAAGGACCGTCAACAAACTCCCCCAAGCTTACCTCTTGCTCGTCCCTGAGCAAGGAGAGACTCAGTAGTTGCTGAAATGCCTTTGAATTTTGACGGTACACATGCTTTCAAATAGAGTCTCATCTCTGAGTTAAAGTAAACTGTCAAGACTTAAAACTTACTCATTATACCTTTCACCATGGGGCTTGCAACCGTCACCTTTGTCTTGAGCGGTTAAAAGATAGAACAGTCTAGTCAAGCGCCAAGTCTCTTATTCTTGATTAGCTATAGCTCTTGGAGTTTTTTTGTAGATTTTCAAATAAAACTCAGAGATTCCTTGTATAACTCTCTCAGGTCGCTCTTTTGTGGTATTTCTGGATCCTCACCAAGGCAGTAATGATGTCTGCCTTCTCTCAAAGCAAAGTATGTAGTATTTGTGGTATAAGGCAGAGTGACATTGCCTTCTCTCTCATCCTATTCTAATAAGGCTTTTGATATCTGGAGCTCATCGGTGGGAGATAAAGTATACATACTTACAAGATATTTATTGCATAGTCAAACCATGGATCCAGAGAAACAAGCCAATAAGTCAAATCAAGATGTGCATGTGTGGCGAATGAATGGTGTATGGTGATAGTGATGATAACAATGATGAAAGTCTAATTCTACTTTTGCTCTTTTTGAGGGGATACGTACCTTTCTTGCTTTTAAAGCTCTTGAGGAGAATGAGGTGCTCTATATTTTCTTCTTTTTTTTTCTCTCAGGTGGGTATCTTGTACCCCTAATTCTACTGTCGGACACTTATCCATTTTTACCTCTCTTCTCACACTTTTTCTTTTTTTTCATCGAGGTTTCGAGCACTTGCTCCTTTTTATTTCCTCGTATCTTTTTCTTTTCGAGGTTCCGGGCACTTGCCCCTTTTTATTTCCTCGTATAGAGCACTCATCTCCTTAGAACAATATAGCAAGTGGTAGTAACCAAAATAGCTTGAGCATTTATTTCACAGGGGATAACAAGAATGGGAAAATATTTTTAGCTATTCTCTCCCGGATTAGGAGTAGAATAATTTTATGTGGATCTGGAGATGAGAATGAGTGGATATATGTGGATGCGTACTTCCGGAGTAGAAGCAGCATGTATGAGTGATCGTGCAAGTGAATCTTGATTTTAACCGCATGACAAGCTCCTAAGGGTCTACACAGCTTGACTACACTCAATGCTCATAAGCAGTAAAAAGTAAAGGTATGGCTTAAAGTCTAGCAAGCATGTATGTATGGCTGTGGTAGGAACTTAAACTCTCATCATACAGGAACTCATCATGTAGCATTTTAAGATTTTCAAAGATAAAATTCTCCAGAATTCTAGCATCTCTAGGAATAGATAAACAGCAGCTCAACCTTCCCATATCATATCCGTTAACAACTTAGACTTTAGATCAAGTTCTCTTCCCACAAGTTCAGGTTTAGAGCAAGCTTTAAATGATAACAGTTATGTCTAAACTTAGAGAGAGGACTTCAAATTTGAAAGTTAGGCAAAGCAATTATTCATCATATCCATGCTAGAGTTTTATTATTATCTAGATTCAGTTTAGCATAGCCACTTTATTTATTTATTAAAACACACTAAGCAAAAGATATAGGTATATATATATATATAAGCACAAAATCTTTATTTGGTTTTTTTTTCATAGTTATGTATATTTTTATTTTTATAGGGTAGAAGTATATATAAATATAAAGATAAAGATAGAAATACTTAGCAAGATAATGGAGGTGCTCTCCCCCAAGCTGGATCTTGACATAATCTCTTCTGATGTAGCTAGCAGATGGCGGAGATGTATTTGAAAGTCGGCAGCACCCTGACAGCGATTAGAATGTCCTCCGTCTGCTAGTCTCCTTGAATTCTGTGAAGCTCAAATAGACAACAAAGCTTTGTGGAACTGATTAAGTGTTAGCATAAATATCTAGCCTTTATCATGCTGAGCCTCCTTGATTTTGTTGTTTTTTTTATTTTATAAAGCAGAAGAAAATATTTATGTATTTATTATATATATATTTTTTTTTATGCCACCACAGTGAATGTACTTATGGGTTTTATGCCACTCGCATACTCACATGGGGCTTTAGGGTTTTTAACATTTTTATTTTCTTTTAAGATAGTATGAATATGATTAACTAAGCAAACTATTTAAGATAAAGTAAATAATTAAAAAGAAAGGATAACTACCAAGTTACCTCTTGGCACGGCGTTCGGTGTTTTTAAGTCCTCCGAACGGGACTCTTATTTGTTCAGTCGTCCTGGGACTCGATGGATGGCGTAGTCGGTGCTTTCGGCAGCGCCTCTTCTTCATGTACAACTGTCTTTTCTTTCCATACCTGTCTCGGTGCTTTGGTCTCCTCAGGACAGTGTTGGTTGAGTGGTATGTCTTTAGATCTTACCACTTCTCCTTCATAATCTGCCCATCCGTCCTTGATGACCTGTTGCTTCTGATTGTGGTTACGCCGCCTTCTTCTTGTCCTGACCTGCTTGGATTCTTCAAATACATAGTTAGGGTCAGTAAAGTAAAGACGTACCTTCTCAGAGGGGAAGTGCATGTGGACTTTTCCAGTTCCAATGTAAATGATTGCTTTGACAGTACTAAGGAATGGTCTTCCAAGGATGATGGGTGGATCGTATTCATCTTCTCCCATGTCAATAACCTGAAAGTCTGTATGGACAAAGTGATCGTCTATCTTGACAGGGACGTTAGTTACTGTACCTTCGACCTGTCGGAATGTCTGATCTGCCATCTGGAGCTGAATATATGTTGGGTTTAAGGGCATGGTTCCGAACAGAAGTTCATAGGTGACCTTGGCCATTATGTTGACGCCCGACCCAGTGTCACAAAGTGTCTTGTAGAAGTGGGACCCATTAATGGAGCAATAAATGCTTGGCATACCTGGGTCGTCCTTCTTAGGCAAGAACGGTGACTTGAGTTGGCGATCTTGACCTTTGTGCACGGCAGTGACCATCCTAGCTGTCTCGGTCCACACTTGCTTCTTGCTCTTGTTCCTCCTGTTAGTCCTCTTCCTTGGTTCATATTGGGGTTGCTCTGGGATTTGTGCGGTCTTGTTCTTGAAGGAAAACGTTTCCTTCCTCCCCTTGATGTAGAAACTGATCTTGGCAGCACTAGCATAGATGACAGCTCCCGCGGTGTTCAGGAATGGTCTCCCTAGGATGACGGGAGCCCTCTCATCAGAACCGGTCTCTATCCCTACGAAGTCTGCTGGAGCGTACGAGGAACCCACCCGGACACAGATGTTCTTCAATATTCCTCTCGGGAAACTCAGTGTCCTATCTGCAAGCTGCAAACACATGGTTGTTTCTAATAATAGTTGTGAAAAGAGTTTTTCATAGAGTACCCTGGGCATGATGTTGACGCTGGAGCCAAAGTCACAGAGTGCTTCTGGGAAGTCTCGCATGCCGATGGAGATCGGGATGACGGGGCGTCCTGGATCGCCTCTCTTGACCGGCAGACGGTCAGTACTTACTTCCACGATAGGGTTACTCCAGTAATCTCCTGCATCAAACATGTCTACAAGATTTGCAGATTCTAGTCCTTCCGGTTGTGATGGTATACCGGGGTTAGTAGCAGGAACAACAGCAGCTATTTGATTCAACTAAGATTCAATCATTTTATTAAAGCTAATCTGGTTCTTGATGGCAGTAGAGAAATTATCCATTCTATTATTTATATTTTCTAGTATTTTATCATTAGATGCCAATTTCTTAGACAGGTTATCCATTAGCTTTCCTTGGTTGGACACTAACTCTCTCAAAGGTGGATAATTATTATTATTATTGAAAGAATTGTTACCTTGGTAATTACCTGAGTAGTTAGGCCTCTGTTGATTCCAACCTTGATTCTGCTGAGGACGGTTGTAGTAGTAGTTGTTGTTATTGTTGATGTAGTTCACGTCCTCCAGCAACTCAGGACAGTGATTGCCCGAGTGTCTAGTACCTCCACACTCCTCACAAGTCATGTGGGAGTCGTAGACGTGCATGACTTCTTTCTTTTCTCCAGCTCGATCATCGAGCTTCTTCATGAGTAGGTCTAGCTTGGCAGACAGCATGTCTACCTCCTTGAGCTGGTGCATACCTCCACCTCTCTTGCGTGTCTGAGTTCTTTCTTCATTCCAACCTTGGTTGGATGCCATCTTCTCCACAAGAGCTGTGGCTTGAGGTATGGTGAGTGATAGGAATGCTCCTCCAGCTGCAGCATCCATGGTTTCACGGGCACTGTTAATGAGCCCATGATAAAATGTCTGCATCAGTAGCCAGCTTTCCATTCCATGATGGGGACATTCTAGGATGTAGTCTTGGAAGCGCTCCCATGCTTCTGGAACGGATTCATCATGTTGTTGCTGAAAACTTGTAATCTTCCCACGGAGAGCATTGGTCTTGCCCATGGGAAAGAATTTGGCTAGAAAGTTCGTGGAGCAGAGTGCCCACGTAGTGTTCTTCTCCTTTGTAGCATAGAACCACTGCTTCGCTCTCCCCAACAGTGAGAATGGGAAAAGGCGAAGTAGTATGGCGTCTCTGGGGACATCAGCCATGGTGAAAGTGCTGCAGATCTCTAGGAAGTGTTGAAGATGAGCACTAGCATCTTCGTGTGGCTTCCCACAGAACTGGTTAGCTTGCACCATGTTGATGAGCCCAGGCTTGAGCTCGAAGTTGCGGTCGATCTCCCCAGCAGGTCCAGTGCGGATGTTGTCCGTAGTGGGAGCTGAGAACTCGCGGATCGACTTGTTCGCCATGGCTTCGAATTCAGTCGACAAATTCCAGATGAAACTTCGGCGGTCTTCGGATTTGGATGAAGCTTTGTGCTGAAGTGTTGACGATGTCTTCTTGAGCTTGGCTCTTGTTCTTCTGAATAAGGCTTCGGGATCGTCAACAAAGTTGTCTGGAAGATGTCTTCTATTCATGCATCACCCTGCAATAAATAATCAAAATGGAAAATACAGGGGTAAAACTGTATAAGAGAATTGATAAGCTCGATCAGATTAGTGATGCAAATGATGACTCAAAGTTCCGTATTCATTCCTACTTAGTAATCAACCTTCCCCGGCAACGGCGCCAAAAATGCTTGTTGGGCATTCTTAACGTCACTACCAAAAGTAGACTTAGTTTTCTAATTCTGATAACGGCGCCAAAAATGCCAAACCTATCCCTCATGCCACTTAAGCCAAGTTGTCATCCCCAGCATGACATGAGAGACGCGGTATTGAAATATGCATTTGCTCATCAAGATAAATAATAAAAGGGATCTGCAAGCGCACAGATTAATACCGATGTAGCATTTTAACCGGGAAGTATTCCAGGTATCGTTATTTATATTTTTACCACTGGGAAGGGATTTCTAAGTATCATGGTTGATAATGGAATGAGAATATGGAACTGAGTACACATCATTGCATGTATAACCGAGAGTATTTATCAATCTCTTTATACAGGTATAAATGTCACATTAAGTAAAGGTAAAGTGATAATGGTGACAAAGATAATTAATCTGATCAGCTAGCCACATATAATAATGATAAGCACCTCAACAGATATTCTAGCAAGTCATTAGCATGGAATTAGGATGAACTACAAAGATATTCCCTAAGTTATTATTAACTATAAAGTCTAGCATATCATAGTTAGTGCAATTATACTTGGCAATCATGGTGAGAAAAGACTATATCCATGCATAGTGAATATTAGCAAGGAAGATGAAGAACATAGCAATCACTCCCCTGT
This sequence comes from Saccharum spontaneum, assembly GCA_022457205.1. Taxonomy (NCBI): domain Eukaryota; kingdom Viridiplantae; phylum Streptophyta; class Magnoliopsida; order Poales; family Poaceae; genus Saccharum; species Saccharum spontaneum. Next base: position 19,718,819 of record CM039618.1, on the reverse strand, counting down.
AATAGTGTTGCTCTGCCTGCCCTATACACGAGAGGGGGACTATATAAGAATCAACGAAGCTGTCACTATCGCGAACTACCCCACAATCCGGCATATAGGGTGCAATCGCAGATAAATACGGTATAGACACCACGTCTACACAATAATTATCATTCACCCACTGTACACATGGATAAACGCTATACGATCCTAGGCATGTATATAATTCCAATCTAACTAAGCCAAGCATATAACTATGATAAACTAAGAACAATATAATTGCAAATATAATCAAGTAGAGCAAAGTCATAATCAATATATTGAAATAGAACAAAGTCATATTCATAATATTGAAGAACAATGATGAACAATTGAAGAACAAGAGAGGAATTACCAAGAATCCTCTTGACAGATCCGGGAACCAATCGAAGATTGACTCCTTCTAGTTCTAATCCTATGTAGCTATGCTAACTAGAGATCTAGTTGATGTGGTGGCTCTAGGGCTTGATCAGAGGCTCTCCTCCTGAATTAGGGTTTGAAGTATGAGACAAGGGCCTCTCCTCCAGGGGCAGGGGCCTTGCTTATATAGCCCTTTTGGATGAATCTGGGCCGTTGGATCAAACCGACATTGAACGGACGGTTTTCCTTGATCCTCTAGGTCGGTGGAGCATAATCCTCGAGGCGGAGCCTGATTGGCTCCGGGGCCAGGGCGGGCGCCCTAAGGACCAGGGCGGGCGCCCTGTGTCCGGCTCCGTTACGCCTCCCGTTCGTTCTCATGGCTTCTGGACTCTTCTAAATGTAAGATAATTACGTGTTCGGTTAATATCCCGTCATTAATCCGACATGTGGGCCTTTCTTCCATATTTCCTGATAACCCCCTGCAGAAATAGATAAACAGCAAAACTCATGGAATTCTGTCAGATAAAACCCTAAGTCTAGGTGTTGGTTTCATTTGGATCCTTTTCTCTATTTATTTGATAGTTATAATTGATACTTAAGGACCGTCAATAGCAATGCATGAAGAGCTCAACAACTTCAAGAGAAATGAAGTATGGGAACTAGTTGAGAGGCCTAAGGATCACAATGTCATTGGAACAAGATGGGTCTTTCGCAACAAGCAAGATCAAGATGGAATAGTAGTAAGAAATAAAGCAAGACTAGTGGCTCAAGGTTACACACAAATAGAGGGTCTTGACTTTGGTGAAACTTATGCCCCGGTTGCAAGATTGGAAGCAATTAGAATTTTACTTGCCTATGCTTGTGCTCACAACATCAAGCTATATCAAATGGATGTGAAGAGTGCATTTCTCAATGGGTACATTCAAGAAGAGGTATATGTGGAGCAACCTCCCGGTTTTGAAGATGACAAGAAACCCAATCATGTTTACAAGTTGAGAAAAGCTTTGTATGGATTGAAGCAAGCACCTAGAGCATGGTATGAAAGATTAAGAGATTTCTTGCTATCCAAAGGATTTATCATGGGCAAAGTGGATACTACTCTATTCACCAAGAAGCAATCTAGGTTGAATCACAAACTTGTTCCTCACCCCATAATTCAACATGATATTCTATCTAAATTTGGTCCCTTGTGGTCATTGGTGCCAAAGGGGGAGAAAATATAGTTCACAAAGATAGAACTCGAAGGGGGAGAAGCACAAAGGGGGAGAAAATGTTGTTCACAAAGATAGATTTGATAAAAGAAGGGGATCAACTAAAATTTTGAGCACACAAGTAGGGGGAGCAAGCTCTTAAACATGAATGTTGCATTTCTTTGTGCACTCATATGTATGATGCATAGTTATGCATTTCTTTTTCTTCAATACTTTGCTTGTGTGGTGACTTGCTAGTATAATTTGAATGGTGTATTGAAGTACTAGCATGAATAGGAAGTAGTTAGATTTTTCTTGCTTCATGTTTTTCAGAGTGGTACTAGAACCTTGCTTATAATGTTGATCTCACGAGGTTTCTAGTTATGTTTGTGCTTTTCCAAGTGATATCTAACTACACAAGGTGCTAAGATGGTGTTTATCGCTACTCCGATGGTATCACGCTTCAAAGGTCTATAATCTAAAACACTTAGCACCTATTGGTAGTCAATGCTCCTAATCTTTCCTATCTAACATGTATGCTTCCAAAATCCAAACATATAGCATACATGTAGGGGGAGCCATTGCTATCAATTTGAATTCATGATCACTTGTCCATACTTCTTACACATGGTAATATACTTGGACAATGTGACATGGGTTCAATCAAAATTTTATCATAATATCTTTGTGAAAGGTTTGTCACCAATTACCAACAAGGGGGAGATTGAAAGTCCTATGTTTGGTGTTGGTAATTAGTGACAATGCCTAAGTACTAATCCTATGCCTAAGTTGTATGTAGCATATGAGGATTAGTACATTCCAAGGTTGGTGGCAAGATGGACATGGTGATCATGATGGCCACACTTGGATTTGGACGCAACCCTACGTGATCAAGGCAAAGGTATATGCTTAAGGGTTGTGTTTTAGTAACCAAGACACCTAGTGGGTGTGGTTACATTATAGGATAGATAGCCGTACTATAAAGAGGGGAATGACGCGGCTATTGAACTCCTAAGTGCCTCTAGGTGTGCATTTCATGTCATATGCATTTGGATAGAACTAATAACGCCTCGAAAAATGATTGTGAAAATGCTAACACACATGCACATGGTGATGGTCACTTGGTAATGTTAGCACGTTTGCGATGGCGTTGGAGTTTAAGCGGTAGAGAGGGTTTGGGGTCCTCTCTCCCTCCCGCCGAGCGTGCGAGCGCGGGATTCAGGCGATTTCGGGGAAATGAAATGCCTATTTTCTACTACGCCGGAAGTCGGAAATCAAACGGAAATCAAACGGAAGCGAACGGAGGTCACAGTGGTGACCGGACGCTGGACCGGATGCGGTCACTGTGTGACCGGACGCGTCCGGTCAGTGTCCAGTGTCTGCGCGTTTTTCAGTTGTTTGATCGGACGCGAGGCGCGTCCGGTCACAGTCGACCGGACGCGTCCGGTCGTCCAGGGAGCTTACTGGACTCCGACCAGACGCGGGCACTGTGGCGTCCGGTCAGTTCTTCAGCGCGTCCGGTCGCTGGTTCGTTTTGCGCGACTCAGGGTTGACCAGCGCGTCCGGTCAGTCACGGGACCGGCGCGTCCGGTCGTGACCAGCGCGTCCGATCGTTGCGACCGGCGCGTCCGGTCAGTGCTTCGCGAAACTAGCCGTTACTCGACCGGCGCGTCCGGTCAGTCGGACCAGCGCGTCCGGTCAGCGCGATTTCAGCTGGATCTCGTTCCTAACGGCTATATTCGAAGGGGTACGTCTATAAATACTCGTTGGCCGGCTCAAGGCTCTAACTCTTGGACATTTGACATACTTGTGAGCACTTTGAGCTAAGCAACTCCCCTCCCACTCATTTCTCTTGCTTGTTTGCATATTCGAAGTGAGATTGAGTGATCCAAGTGCATTTGCATTGTGAGTTTGCATCTAGTTGGCACTTGGTGGTTGATTTGCTGCGGGATTCTTGTTTCTCTTGGTGGTTGCCGCCACCTAGACGGCTTGGAGCAGCTTGGAGGCGTTGGCAAGAGTTGGTGATTGTTCTTGGCCACCTCCGGTGATTGTGAGGGGTTTGTGCCTACCTCGGCGAAGCGCCAAAGGCAACATTAGTGGATTGCTCGTGTCATTTGCAACCTTTTTCCATTTGGTAGGTTCTTGTGGCGCCTTTTGAGAGGCTCGGTGTGAGACCGATTAGCCACCGAACCACGTGGTGAAGAGGGACACAACGGGGACTAGCGTGCCGGCAAGCACGTGAACCTCGGGATAAATCTTTGTGTCATCATTCTTATTGTGATTGATTGATCCCGGTGTTCGGTTGTTTTGGTATTCATTGTTAATCATATTGATTGGCTCAATACTTCGCCCCTCGGTGAAACCCTCCTAACTCAACTCCGCATTACTTTCTTAGTTATCTTTGCTAGCTAGTTTGCTTTGCTAGAGTAGCTCTTTTGTGTAGCTTGCTAGTTGTAGTTATAGTTACCTTCTCAGTTTAACTTGTGCGGTTGAGTGCCAATATACTAGAATTGTGATTTGGATAGGTGGCTTGCAAACACCCCATAGGCTAAGCAAAACTCGCTTCTCGCTATTTGTTGTATTGATAAACTTGTTTAGCTTGTCTTTGTAGAAAATTTTAAAAGGCTATTCACCCCCCTCTAGCCATCAAGACCTTTCAGTGAGGTGGTGCTCGTTGTAGGTGGAAGCAACGGCAACTCTCTCTGCCTCATCCTCCAGGGCATTGCAGTGATCCTGCAAGCCACACCTGGCGAAGGCACGCTTCTTCTCCTTCTCCTAAAGCTCCTTTAAGATACACCTCTGACGCTCGATGCGATCCTCGTACTCTAGCAGCTAGGAGGACAGGTAGTCATTGCGGAGCTCGTGTTCCAGCACCTTGTCCTTGAGCTCGGCAATCTCTGCCTTGAGTATCCTCTCACGGGACTCATGGAGGACCTCCATCTTGTGGGAGTTCTCGCGCTCCATCATGAGGTCGCGAATCACCAACTCACGCTTCCACTCCTCCTGGGCTAAGATATCGTCGCGCTAGAACTGGAAGTCTCGAAGGCTGTGGTTCTGTGACTCCACCTCCATGATGTAGTGGTCCTAGGCAAGGATGTACTGCGCGGAGGCACTCAGACAGGGGTCGACCTCGACACGCGCAGTGTAGTCAGCAGCAGCATCTTGTGGCACTGTGACCTGGTTGAGGTTGAGGGCACGAGGCAGCAGACGGTAGGGCCTAGTCTGGAGGTAGTTATGCGCGTCACGCATCATGCCACGGAGAGCCGTGCACGAAACGGACTGCACGCAAGCAGCGACGGAAGTCTCCACAGCCACCTCCTTGAAGGCGTGAAGCACGGGTACGTATGTGCTGGCAGGGACCCAGAGGTGGACGACGACGTGACCCTGAAGAAGTCCGTCCAGTCTAGCCTCACCTCGGCACACGCACATGATCCTCTCAGTGGGGACGCCTAGCAAGTCCAGCACCCCGTACAGGATCGTGGCGAACCCACGGTAGTCTCGTGCGTCAACAACAAGCTCAACAAGTGGAGCCATCTGCAAAACAACCGTAAAAACAGAGTTAGCAGGTTATTCCTCATAAGGTATCCAGGTAGAACAGAGTAAGTCTGAGTCACAACACGATAAGATAAGGCAAAACAGGGCAGGACAGGGGTATCACATAGGAAATCCAACTATGTGAGTCAGTAACTCAGGGTGAAGCAAAGCGAAGTAGAGGAAAGTAGCCTGAAGTGAAGTGAAGTCGGGCGATGGAGAGCGATGATAGGTAAGAAAGCAAGCAATATTTGTGGTAAGACGTGTGAAATGAAGTAAGCCATGCAAGAAAATACAGCATGGTCAGTAATATAACCAAAGGTGTTTAGATTCGTACATATTTCTATCGGCCAATCCTAAGGGTTCGTCCTAGGGTCAAGCATGGCTCTGGTACCAACTGAAACGATCCTGCATTCCGTGAAGGGAATGCCACAGATTCGATGTGTAATAGATGAACAAGTTCATGCCATTACCCAAATCTCAGTCGAATAACAGAGTCATACATGAATATCAGAGTACAAATAGAAGGTTTACATTAATTATTATCATCGCCACGCAGGGCGGAACATGCTCACACACAGCATCCAAAACAACTTCTCGAAGACAGCAGCGGAAACTAGGACTCCTCGCACCAAGCTTGAGCGCAGGGCGAACCCCTACTCCTCCCAGTCGTCCTCCTCGTCGTACTCGGGCTCCGAGCCTGCCAAAAATCTATCAGTACACTTGGTACTGGCCACGCATCACCCACCCTATGATGCATTTGCTTTGTGTTACTGGATGCAATTGGGGTTGAGAAGAGAAACCTATCTTTGGCTATGGATTCCTATGCGAGTAATCATTATTTTAATAATAAGTTCATCAAATATTAACCCATCTCATTCACACACGATATCCCATCCCAGCACACATCTCCACATCACATCTCATCTCACTCTCTCATCGGCATGGACAACTCCCTCTCGTCCATGTCTCAACGGCCAAAGCCGGATCACATACTGAAATCCCAGGGAAGGTAGAAGGACTCCTCTCTCTAGTCAAGTGAAGCTGTACTTAGGAAAGGTCCATAGCCGACAAGTTGGCATATGTATCGATCGATCAACCAGAAACTCTACAGAGGTTTACACATTCCACAAGATAGCTATCCTCGACGATGCCTCGTCTAAGCTGATTGCGGGCCGCCTTCTGACTAGAAATGGTACCACCCTATTACTCAGAACTAGGGTCGTGTCAGAGTACCACCGACACGCTGAGACTGTGAGACGTAGTACCTGGCCCCTGGGTACTACGCTGTCTTGGAAGGGTGTGGGTCCTCTTGCCCGTACCTCCCTACACTATCCGCTAACCTCTCAATAGTAGTGGCACCGCCCTAGCAAGTCGAACATCCGTCTCCTCCCCATAGAAGCGAGTGGGTGTGCAAGGATTCCTAAGACCCGATCCACGGACGTATCAGTCCTTAGGGTGACTAAGCAGGATATCTTCACAAGGGGAAAAACCGTTTTCCGCTCAACGGAACACCCGGCACCCCGTGCCATCACAACACCTCCCATCCCGGGGCTTCATCCCATGAAGACACTCCACCCCGGGACCTCTCCCTGTCACATGTACCCGCCACAGGCACTTCACATGGCAAACGCCCAGGTAGCATCCTCCGGCAAGACTCGTCCTCACGACTCGTCGTAGATCCTACTCGGTCGACTCGACCCTCACTATACACACCCAAGACTCACGCCAAGATCTCCCTAGGTTCATTATTAGGTTATTAACAGGTTTACGGCACCTCGTGCCTTATCTCAAACGCCTCTCACTCACCAGCATCACATCACATATATAATGCGAGTAAGAGTAAAGTAGAAGTAACAAGTAATATAGCAGCATCTAGCCTAACAGCAGGGTGAGCAGGTGTGAGGTTGCAACAAGGTAAGTGGCTCAGAAAGCAGTAAACTACCATGCATCCTATCAGTTATATTACTGCATGAAAGTAAAGCACTAGCAATTCTAAGAATTTGCAATGCGTAATAGGATCTACGAGCGGGTGGGGCGTGGCACCTAGCAGGTCGTCACCCAAGTCGTCGGTGTAGTCGGGGTCGAACTCCTCAGTCGGTGGCTCCTCCGGGTCTGTTAAACGTAACATATAGCCGCGTTAGCGGCTCCTATAGAGATGCACAAAGAAGCAACTGGAAATCAAAAGATCCAAATGCACTCAAATATAGGCCTATGACGTAGAGCTTATTTTTAGAAAAATTTGGACTCTGGTTTGGCATTTTTCTGAGCTTCGGTTAATTAGTTATGAATTTTTGAAGGTTTAAATAATTTCTGAAAAAGGAAAAACAGGTTGATTATTCTGGGGGTGACACGTGGCGGCTTGTGACTGGCTGTGGTGAACAGAGAGACTGATGGGTGGGACCGGTCAACATTGACCAGGTCAATGGTCAACGGTCAAGGTTGACCGGGACGGGTCTGGGCTCCAGTGGGCCAGGTCAGGGCCGGCCCGGGCCCAGACATGTGTCGCTCGCGGGTGCGGGCTCCCACTGGGCCTTTGGTTCACCAGGCACGGCTCACCGTGGACTTGCATGCTCGGTGCATGGACCGGAGACTGGTTCATGGTGGGCTCGGTTCACCGCTCCTCCCCACCCCACTCGGTCCACCATGGACCGAGCGCACACAGACGCTGTTTCCCCTCTCTTCTTCCCTCTCCCAAAATCCTCTGCTTTCACCAGAGGTGCCCGCCGGCGACGGCCTTGCCTGGTGGCGGCCTACGGTGGCTCGGCTCGGTCACTAAGGGCTTCTACGGGTTTGTGGCCGTGAGAGGAGCACAAGGGTGAGGTCAAGGCTGTGAGTTAGGGGCTCTAGCAGGACCTCCCACGGTGGTGGGGGCTTGCCGGTGCCGGCGTGCGGCGGCGAGGTGCTAGGTTGGGCCCTAGTGCCAACCGAGACCATGGCGCGGCTCAAGTGAGTGTGGCGGGCGCTGCGGAGCTCCTTTGCGGTACGCAAGGTGGCCGGTTGGATGAGGGTGCGCGCGTCGCGGAGGCGCCCCGGTGCACGGCCACGCTGGCACGACGTTCCCCAATCGGCGGCTCCCGAGGCGCCCTTCTCCTCCTAGCGCGCGCACGGCTTGTGCCTTGGCAAGGCGGGGCAAGTAGTGCTTCAATTTCTACCTCTACCGTGGTGTGGGTGGCGAAACCACCTCGCCATGGCCATGCTCTGGCCATGGTGAGCGTGCTCCACGGCGGCCAACCGACGGCGTGCGTAGGGAAAAAGTTGGGGCTCACCGTGGGTGGCGGTGAGGAGAGGGTGGCGGTGCAGCGTTGAGGCGAGGCCGGGACGAGTTGATGCGGTGCCGTGTAGCGGGAAGAAGACCGTGGCGGAGCTCCCGTCGCGTCCGGCTCCGGTGGCCCCTCGCACGAACAGCTCCGGCTCCGCGCCCTTCATTCTCTCCTTTCCTCCCCGTTCTCTGCTCCACCCTGGCTCCGCGCGGTTTGGTGGGTGAGACGGAACCGCAAAGTGGCAGCTGCGTGGGAAGAGGGCCAGGGCACCCGAAGCTACCCTTTTGTAGGGAGCCGAGGCCACGGCAGTCACGGGAAATTGGCCAACGGTGGGTGATGGGGACGGGGCACGTGGACGGTGATTGCAAGCCCTGGGCTAGGGTTTTCGGTTGCTTGCCGCGGTGCTGCGGTTCCCAGCGCCTCCGATTTTGAAAATGGGCGGTCAAAAGGCGGACGGCCATGGCATCACCGACAGCGGGGCCACGGCGGCGACGTCAGCACAGCAGGGTGCCCGCTGGGGAAGGGGAAAGCAAGCCTCGGATCGTGGACGTGGCACCCATCGGCGGACTCGCCTCCCAACCGCTCGAATCGGGTGGTGATGGCGTGAGGTAGGGTCTCGGATCCCTCCAGTGCGTTGCTCTGCTTCACGGCGGTGGTAGAGGAAAGGGGGGTGGGGGATGACAACGGTGGCCCACCTGGCAGAGACAACACCCGGTTGCTCCTTCGTCACGACGCGGGAGGGCGCCGCTGCGCTAGTGGGACGGCCCACGGGCAAGATAGGGTGGCTCGGCAGGCCAGCTGCCTCGGGCGGCCTGGTGGCTTGGCAGGCCGGCTACGGCGCTGAGCCGGCTGCTAGTGCGGGCGGTCTGGCTCGCCTTGCCAGCTCGCGGGCGAGCAGGCCGGCTCGACTGGTTGGCTGCTGGGCCAAAATGACCTTTTTCCTTTTCCCCTCTATTTCTTTTTCTATTTCCAAAATATTTTCTAGCCACCCCAATTGCAACTATCTGCGAAAGGGTGTGCGCCATGCACACATACACCGTTAGGGGTGGTCTCTAGGGTAGGTTAGGGTTCCATCAATGTAGGTACTTAGGTTAAGTTAAGTAATTGATCACAATTAGTTAATTAGTCGAGTTTGTTTATCTAGAGAGGTTGTAGATTTTATTTAGTAACACAAAAGAGCGAATAAAATCCAACTCACACCTATGATTAAATGGAATGCAAGTGCTCAACTACAAGTAGGTGCTACTTGTGCAACTATATGGTTGTTTTTCTTATATGACACTCACCAATCATGGGTATAATTGCGAAAAAAATTTCAGTTGTGATTTTTGGGTTTCGGAAAAACTGGGATGTTACAGCCAGACCGCGCACCCAAAGGTACGCAGAGAAGTATAGTCTGGCTCTTCCCCATAGAGGCGATGGAGAGGAGTATCGTTGTTAATCACTTTGGAGGGTAATCGATTAATAAAAAAACTGCAGTTTGGAATGCTTCATCCCAGAACTTGAGCGGCATTGAGGCATGTGCAAGCAAGGTTATCCCCATCTCTATAATATGTTGATGCTTATGTTCAGCAGCCCCATTTTGTTGGTGTGCATGTGGGCAGGAAACAAGATGATGAATGCCAATGCGATTAAAGAAAGAATTAAGTGATTGATACTCCCCTCCCCAATCCGTTTGCATGGATTTGATTTTTTGATCAAATTGATGTTCAACTAAATTTTGGAAGTCGCGAAATCATTCAAACACTTCTGATTTGTGACGAATCAAATAGATCCAAATAAATTTGGAGTAATCATCAATGAAACTCACGTAATAAGCAAAACGACCAACTGATTGTGGAGCAGGACCCCAAACATCCGAAAAAACAAGATCTAAAGGGCTACGAGAGACACTCGTTGACTTGGGGTAAGGCAACCGGTGGCTCTTGCCCTGTTGACAAGCATCACAAATACGTTTATTGTTCACATCCTGAATAAAAGAAAGTTGATGACGACTAAGGACTTGACTAACGACAGGAGCTGATGGATGGCCTAGCCGACTATGCCAGATGGATGAAGAGGGCTTGATGACTCCAAGAGCTTATTTATTTGGTGAACTACTCAGCAAGAACTTGATGGGAAAGAGGCCTCCTTCAGCCCTGCCTCTGAGAAGTGTTCTCATCGTCACCGCCTCCTTTATAGAAAAATGATCAGGATGAAATTCGATAAAGGCATTATTGTCTCGAGTGAGACGATTAACAGATACTAAATGTTTGCTAGCATCAGGAACATGAAGAACATTGCATAGATGAATCTTATGTGGTGGGGATTGCCCAATACTATGACCAACGTGTGAAATCTCCATACCTGAACCATTGGCGGCGTGAACACGATCCCCGCCGTGGTACTTGTCGCGGTAAGACAGCCTGTCCAATTCGCTGGTGATGTGATTCGTAGCGCTGGAGTCCATATACCAATTTGTATCTACCCCATATCCTGAGGTAGCAGCTGAAGCAGATTTCTGAGGCGGCCCTGCAAAATTTGCATCGAACCTCTTGAAGTAGTTGAAGGCCGGGTGGCCCTCCTTGCCGCAGATCTGGCAGAAGACACCTGCTTGGAACGGCACACGAGCGACGTTGCGACCACCCTTGTTGCGTCCACCACCGCCACCACGGGTAAAGACCCCGCGCCCACGGTTGGAGTTGTTGTTGCTGCGTCCTCCACGGGACGCCAGATTGACGGAGGAGTTGGAGCCCCCGTTGCGAAGCTCCAGTCGCTGCTCATGAGCGACGAGTTGGGTGTAGAGCTCTCCCAGAGAGATTGGCTCCACCCTGTTGGAGACGGAAGTCGTGACGGAGTCGTAATCGTCGCCGAGGCCGGTGAGGATGTAGGAGACCATCTCATCGTCCTCAAGGCGTCGCCCCGCAGAGCCATCTCATCTGCGAGACCCCTCATCTTGGCGTAGTACTCAGCAATGGTGGAGTTGCCTTTGGATGCCGTCGCCAACGCCATCCGGGTGCTTATCATACGTGCATGGGACTGAGAGGAGAAAAATTCCTCAATCTTGGCCCAAGCCTGAGCAGCAGTGGTCGCGGTAGAGATCTGTTGAAGAATCTCCCGCGAGCAAGACACGAACAGATAGCTCAGGACCTGCTGGTCCTTCACCACCCACGTGGTGTACTCCTTGTTCAGGATCGGCGCCTCCTTGGTGTCATCACCCGCCTTCTTCTCCAGGTATTTGGCCGGCGGCACAGCTTCAGGGCTGAGGAACTCAAACACCTCGGCTCCTCTGATGGAGGAGAGAACTTGCGCACGCCAAAGTGGAAAGTTTCCACGGGTCAGCTTCTCGCTGACAGGAAGGAAGCCAAGAGCGGTGATCGCAAATTGTTGGGCGGAAGATGAAGGTGAGGAAGCCATGGCGCAATTCCGTAGGAAACTAGGCTCTAGATACTATGTAAAATTAGGTTAACGAGATGTCTATCTCTGGCCCTCGATTCCGTGTTTATATTAGCTGGGAAACAGCCTCCACAGCGGTGGCATTTACAAGAGGAGTTTGTTACAACAAAAGATTACATTGGTTAGCTACAATCTAGGATCTCAATCATATCTAGAACATACATCTCACCTAGACACAAAGATATACACGAGACTATATTTTATCTAACAATCTCCTCACCTGACATCAATACATCACGCCGGCAACCGGCGGCCAGTCACTGGCGGCAAGGTGGCAACGGCAAGATGCTGGATGCAGCGAGCCGGGCAGCCGGGGCGAGCACAAACGGAGAAGACGATGAGTTGAATTGCTAGATCGGAAATACCAAGAGTCAGGCCGGTGTGTATAGGAAGAGGGATCGACGGCAAGCAATCAGTACGTGATTTCTAGGCTTCTTAGCTAGTTAGCTGGTAGCCTGCTTCTCTTGTTTATTCAATATTCATCCACGAAGTGGGCTTTGCGGCCTGTTGCCCTTTGCTCTTTGGACTGGGCTGCATAGTTGCCGGGGTCAATGTCTGATTTTACTGGAGTCCTCCACGGTGAGATTATATGGGGTATCACAGGTTCTACGGAAGTCATCGGGGTTGGCGGACCCCGACGCAATACTGTACATCCGCCCCTGTCGCGGGCTGATGATATTCTGGTGTGCAGACGCCAGATGCCATGCAGTAGCTAGACAACTATACCACTCTCCACAGTTTAGGGTGTGTTTAGTGGGGAAAATTAGGTGAAAAGTTACTGTAGCATTTTTCGTTGTTATTTGGTAAAATTTGTCCAACCATGGACTAACTAGACTCAAAAGATTCGTCTCGACATTTACAGTCAAACTATGCAATTAGTTTTTTTTTATCTACATTTAATGCTCCATACATGCGTTCAAAGATTTGATGTGACAGGTGAAAGAGAAAATATTTTAGGTTTGCATGGGAAGTAAACAGGGCCTTAGGTCGCAATTATGCTTTCCTGACCGCAATGTGCCAATGTGGGGCGTTGGTTCCCGACAGGACAGCCAAGCACTACTGCACGAGGCTGGACACTACAAACAGATGGCTCCAAATCGGCCATCACTACCACGCCCTTGTTTAGATTCCCAAATTCACCCCTAAATTCCACTATGCAAAAAGAAGATTCCCCATCATATCAAAATGCTGACACATGTATAGAGTACTAAATGTAGATAAAATCAAAAACTAATTGCACAGTTTTGTTGTACTTTGCGAGACGAACATTTTAAGCCTAATTAATCAATATTTGGACAATTATTACCAAATAAAAACAAATTTGCTACAGTGCAGCACAGTGGTGCTACAGTAATTCGGGGGTGCCCAAATCGGGCATCTAAACAAGGCCGGCGACAAAGAAACCGGTCGTCAGTCGAATCAGCAGTGATTCGGGCACCGCCTCCCCCACCAATGTGCAATTCTCGCATCCTGAGAAATCAGTCATCGTAAATTTTAATTAAAATTATATAAAAAAATACTAACTCTAATGAGATAAAATAAGTACCGTTAGATTGGTTATGAGATATATTTTCATAATAAATTTATTTCGAGACATAAATGTTAATATTTTTTGCTATAAATTTAGTCAAAGTTGACACAGTTTGAACGGCACGTTTCCTATAATTGCACAATCAACCGGACGGAGGGAGTATGAGATATCCCCTCCTCGTGTAGCCTCTAGCCGATGACGGGACCGATTACCTCAGCTCACTCGTTGAAATGCATGATTGGCTCGATGCGTGCTTGGACCAACAACCATTGCCGTTGCCGCAGTGCGCGCTCGGTTGCTCACTGGTCAATGGTTAGTCAGTACTTGTAGACCAGCCTCCCGTCGTCTTCCTCGCGTCGCGTCACAAGACACCTCTTATATACTCCCTATAGCCAAATTAACGCGCGCACAGTAGTCTGGCTCTGCACAGGAGCTGCACATGAGCTGTGTTCCTGCATCTTTGATGCATCGTTCACCTTTCCGCTGGCCGTGGCAGAGGCGCAGAGCAGCGATCGAGAGCAAACATACAATTAGGGCAGGCAGAGTGGTCTGTAGGAGAGACAGAGAGGAGACGTATGCAGTACTCCCTCCGTCCTAAAAAGAATATAATTCTAGCATAGTACAATATTTTAGTATATCAAGTTTGACTAATTATATATAAAAAATATAAATAATTATGACATAAAATTAATATCATTAGATTTGTTATGAGGTATATTTTCATAATATATTTATTTGGTGTCAAAATATTAATACTTTTATCTATATATTCGGTCAAACATTGGACACGGAAATCAAAAAATAAATTAGAATTGCATTTTTAAGACAGTGGTAGTATGGCCTTGTTTAGATACCCAAATTCACCCCCAAATTCTACTATGCAAAAAGAAGATTCCCTATCACATCAAAATGTCGGCATATATATGAAGTACTAAATGTAGATGAAATCAAAAACTAATTGCACAGTTTTGTTGTACTTTGCGAGATGAATATTTTAAGCCTAATTAATCAATGTTTGGACAATTATTACTAAATAAAAACAAAATTGCTACAATGTGACGGGACACTTACTATGCAACCTTTGCCTCTAAAGTTTGGAATCTAAATAAGGCCTATGTTATTCTCTGCTGTGTCACATCTTTGCATATTAGATATCATACGGAGATAGGTAGGACAGTGGGGTCAGAAAAGCCAGGGTTTAAAGATTTTCTTGACCTGTAAGGTTCATGTCTTCTACTCCCTCCGTACACAAAAACATGCAATTCTCATTTTTCGAGAAGTCTAACTTTGACTAAATTTATATAAAAAAATACTAATATTTATGATACAAAACAAATATCATTAGATTAGTTATAGAATATATTTTTATAATAAATTTATATGGAGACATAAATATTAATATTATTTACTATAAATTTGGTCAAACTTGAGTCAGTTTAACTGGCACGCATCCCATAATTACATTTTTTTTGGACGGAGGGAGTACCTTAATAATAATTGCTCTGGAAAGGTTAAGTTGTCCTTCTTTTTTTATTTTTTTTATTTACAGTATGCAGCGTTGGTCTTGTGGATGGGTGATGACTGATGACCACTCGACGTGGAAAGATGTGCAGCTAGCGGCTCTCGCTGCCTCCAGCCGCCTACTTCCTCCGTCCGTAAAAACATGTAAATATGGGTTACGTGTCAGAAAAAGTAGTTCATATTTGACCAAGTTTATAGTAAATAATATTCATATTTATGGCTCCAAATCAATTTATTACGAAAATATATTTCATAATTAATCTAATGATATTTATTTGATATCATAAACATTGATACTTTTTTTATCTATAATTAGTCAAAGTTAAGATACTAAAATGTGACACTGTGCTAGAATTGCATGTTTTTCTAGATGGAGGGAGTACTTTTTTGTCTTTGTTTTTGTCACTTCCACGTAGAACAGAAGCTGGCCTAGAATAGAATCACTATATACAAAGAGCTGAGATGGCATTGTAAAAATACCCTAAAACTGTTTATTCATTGTCCTCTTTGCTAACCTTCTGCTTTCGGGAAAGTTACATCCTTTTCAAGGGTACCCGTCTGCCCCCGCTCCAACCCTTCCTAAAAATTTGCTTCTCCTTCGGGCTCATAATCAGCTTAATCTTGTCAACTTTGATGAGGTTAGTGTTCTGGGTTGAGGGTTAGGGTTCAATTTCGGGGTAGCGTACTTCAAACGAGACTCAAGGGTGAAGTTAATAAGGACACCTCTAACAGTATGAGCTAATACTAGCTATAAGCTGATAAATATAGAAGAAAAGGGAGACCACGGCAAGCAGTTTTGCACATCGTGATGTAAAAGAGAGATGTATCGTGAAATGTGTGACTATCTTTTGTCTATACTAGTCTCTTGATTTTTGCACTATTCAATAATTAAAAAATTGATTCAACTAGCTCTAAACGACCATTGAAGGCATCCTAAGTAGAGCTACCTTGGTGCATATGCACCATAGTAAAGAGGAGAAAATCACAAGCAAATGGCGCAAAAGAGACTAGAAAAAAAGTTAAAAACCATAAGTTGGTCCAAGGACAAGTGGCCAATGGTGGAGCTAGAATTTTTATGAAGCCTGGGCGAGATGCAACACAATACTTACACATAATATAGAGCATTGGACATAACATCGAATGTGCCTGAAAGATAGGATAGCCGAAAGTTTGTTGAGCAATTGTTGAGTGGCTCTACAGACTACAAAGCTCCTCTGACCAATTAGCATTTTCCTATAAAGCTCAGACCAATTAGCAAAGCAACGATGTGCTTGACGTGCTGGCCTAATGCGTTCACCAAGTGAGCCCGGCCACTGGCCCAGGGTGGCCGGGCCTTGGCTCCGCCACTGCAAGTGGCTAAGGGCAATTTAATCCAGTAGCTATGATGATTAGTCATTAATTATGGCATCGACTAAGTAAAATAGTAATATGGCATTCGTACTAAGAAAGAGAAATAAGAAAATAATTAGTATGTCTACATGAGAAACAAGATAGAAAGAGATATGATATGTAGATGATAGAAGAGAATATAGTTGGTTGGGCAATATATATATATATATATATATATATATATATATATATATATATATATATATATATATATATATATATATATATATATATATATATATAACATGTTGAAACTGGCATTGAGGACCAGAGTGTTTCATTTCATTTGACTATGCCTAATCATGCACATCATGTTAAATGCTATGGGCAGCCTATGCAACGGTCTCAACCCCTTTATTGATGATGCGGAAGTCTTATGGCTCGTTTTGCAAGGCTTCTAGAGCGCCGAAATGAAGTGGCTGAAGCTTGGCAAAGTTTGGGCGCCAAATATGAGCAATGAAGCAGTTACAAATATTAATCTCATATTAATCTCACCCTTATGTCATCTTTGTAACCTAAGGTTAAATGACATCTTATGGCTGGTTTATGGCTTCCATAACTCTCATACCATTGATGTCACAAAGCTGTATATATAAATGGGAAAGATGAATGAAAACTTGGTCTTGAGCTCTATTCTCTTTCCACTTGTAATACGTTATCAGCATGATTGCTCGCTGCGCTCCTTTGATCAAGGTAGAATGGCACCCCCTTCCATGCCTTTAGCCTACCTAATTCTCCAATCGGTTATGCTACAGTTCCACCATGCTCTTCTTTGTGGGCTAAACCTTTCCCATCCTATTGGTTCAACATGATCTCCTACGCATGATTTGATTCCTCCTCGAGGATCAGCCCTATGATGCCCACATGGAAAAGGTGATTCCGGAAATGGCTGTGCCGCAAAGTCCAGGACCGGCATCTCCATTGCCGGCACCGGCGCCATGTCCTATGCATGGCTACGCCCCGTGTCCACCACACGAGGTGTGCCCCGTGAACCCGGACTTCGACGCCGTGGCAAGGACACCAACGCCTCCTCCACCACGGACTCCACCACCGACGATGGCAGCACGCATGTCTACCCCATCGCGTCTTATGGCATACGCCGGCGTTGATCCAACGCCTGCTGCACCACCTCCATCATCGGCATCGCCGGAACACGTCAACGACGTCGTTGCACCTCCTCTGCGCATCATCCGCACATGGATTAGTGTTCCTCATGGACCATTAGCTCGTCGGCTCGCGAACGGAGAAAGTGCAGGTTCGCTCCCCTCCACAGAGGGTGAAGGCCACACTCGTCAGCCTAAGCATCACGTGGCATTAGGGGGAAACGCTGGCTGTCACAAAGCAATGATCTAATTGCTCATATCAATTTACTATTTCATATAGTAATTGTACCGAAAACTTTCAGCTTCAATTTGAAATAAATACAGCATACATCTTCACGGTGGTTATTTTATTCCATTTGCACTTACGTTGTTTTTCCATTCTATTGTTTTTACATTGTTTTTCAATTCCATTGCACTTACTATTTCTTTTGTATTCAAGTTTTACTTGATTAATTTAATTTGCATTCTATGCAATTCAAGACAAATTATATTATATTTTATTACATTCATGCCTAAGATTTATTAACTTATTAATTTAATCGATGGCAACACACAATTGTAGGCATCATGACGAACCGTGAGTTCGCTGAGCTTGCTCTCGATGGCTCAAATTTTCCTACATGGGCACTGGACCTAAAAGTCAGTCTATCGTTGCGCGAACTATATTCGGCCATTACAGCTCCCCAAGAGGGTGTAGCACCTTTGGCTAATAATTTCAAGTATAATGTTTTATTCATCATACGGAACCACATCCATCCAGATCTCAAAGCCGAGTATCTGATGGAAGAGGATCCCCGTGCTCTCTGGAAGGCTCTTTAGCAGCGGTATGAACAGCAAAAGGCAGTCCTCTTACCTGAGGCTACCCATGAATGGAATCACCTTCGCATACAGGATTTCAAATCCGTAGGTGAATTCAATCATGTTGTGCACAAAATTAGTGCTAAGCTAAGATTTTATGAGAAGGAACCATCTGATGCGGACAAAATTGAGAATACACTATCTACCATGCTTCCCGCTCACATGATTCTTCAACAATAATACCGTCAAAGGGGTTTTACTGTTTATTCTGAGTTGATCAAGACATTGCTTCAAGCAGAAAGGCAAGATGAGCTCCTTTTATGGAACTCCAATAAGGGCCCTATAGGTTCCAAGCCTTTGCCTGAAGTGCATGCCAACACTTATAATAGAAAACAAAAGAGAGCCATTCAAAATGGTAATCCTGAAACCTCTAATGCTAAGAACAAGCGCAAGAGACAGAATAAGGCTCGCAGTGCCAAGGGCAAAGATAATTCTAAGTCCAACAGAGATAAGTCCAAAACTTGTGAGAGGTGTGGTTGCTACAATCACCCAACTAAGAAGTGTCGCACCCCAAAGCACCTAGTGGAATTATACTTGAAGTCCGTAGGACGTGGACACTCTAATCAAGATCGTTCCAAGCAAGGTGGACAATTTGAAGCGCACTTCAATTATCAAGGCGATGCCCAAGGATGCTCCACTGCAGTGGGACCAAGCAACACCAAGGCTCCTCCTATACTTGATGACACCGTTGACGACGTTAATAACATGCTCTTAGAATAATTTCTGAGGATATGTTTGGAGGTTACGCTTAGGCTCCTTGTCATTTTAGACTTTCATTTCCATGTGCCCACATGATGTAATAATTTATATTTGTCGTCAAACCTTTTATCAATAATGAATAAAATCTATATTTATTTTGTTGAGAATTTATTTATTTATTCTCCATTTAATATAGATTGTACGGGAATCAATCCGATGGAGGAGGAAATGTGCCTAGTGGATAGCGGTACCACTAACTCTATACTCAGGGAGATAAAATATTTCCAAACTCTCACGAAGAATAGAGGAAATGTTTTAACAATCACAGGACTTGATGTAGTAATAGTAGGCTCTGGACGAGCCACTATTACATTCTCAATGGGTAGGTAATTGAGGATGCACTCTTGTATCCTGATTCAACTTGTACCCTACTGAGTTATAGAGATATCCGGAAAAATGGTTTCCATATCGAAACTTGTGATGAGAATAACAAAGAGTTTCTTCTCATTACAAAGAACAACTAATATGGCGAAGTAACACTTGAAAAAGTTTCCACACTCTCGTCTGGATTGTACTATACTTATCTCAAACCCGTATAACATGTTGCGTATAAAGTAATTTTCTAGAATGTTAATGCATTTCAAACTTGGCATGATCGTCTTGGTCACCCTGGCATAGGGATGATGAGAAAAATTATAACTAATTCTGTTGGTCACAATTTAAGTAATACGCTTCCCCAATCCTCAGATTATGTGTGCACCGCATGTGCCACTGAGAAATTAATTTTGAGACCCTCTTACCTTAAAATTCGAGCTGAACCACACAAGTTTCTTGAACGTATTCAAGGTGACATATGTGGTCCTATCCAACCATTGTCTAGACCATTCAGGTATTTTATGGTTTTAATAGACGCATCCATGTGATGGTCTCATGTGTGTCTTCTTTCCACACAAAACCATCCATTTGCAAAATTAATCGCTCAAGTTATCAAACTAAAAGCGTAATACCCTGAACATCAAATCCAGTCAATTCGAATGGATAATGCCGCTGAATTTTCCTCTCGAGCCTTCAATGACTATTGTAAGGCCTTAGGAATTCAAGTTCAGCACTCTGTTCTATATGTCCACACTCAGAACGGGTTGGCAGAATCTCTCATCAAGAGAATCAAACTTATTGCAAGACCATTATTACAGAATAGCAATCTACCAACATCATGTTGGGGTCACGCAGTTTTACACGTTGCTGATTTAATTCAATTGCGTCCAACTGCATATCATACAACCTCCCCACTATACCTAGTACGTGGAAATCCTCCAAGCATTTTTCATCTGCGAAAATTCGGTTGCGCTACATACGTACTGATCTCACCACCACAGTGTACAACTATGGGCCCCCACAGAAAATTAGGAATCTATGTGGGATATCAATCATCGTCTATTATAAAATATTTAGAGCCTCTTACAGGGGATCTATTTACGGCCCGATAAGCATTGGAGGGAGAAATTATACCACATAAACAATACCAGGAAATTAATTGGGATGTAATAGCCATCTCCAACCATGATCCACGTACTTCAGAATCTAAACTTCAAGTTCAGAAGATAATCAATTTGCAACACATTGCAAATAACACGCCAGATGCATTTACTGATTATAAGGATGTTACCAAATCCAATAATTCTGCAAGAAATGTGCGTGCAAGAGTAGAGGTACCAAATAAAACTACTCAACTCCCTTGTAAGAGGGGGAGATGTATGTCAATTCCTACAGATGCAGCTCCTAGCAAGCAAAAGAAAAAGAAGACTAAATCTTCCAAAATAGTAAATGCAACTCAAAATCATGTTGGGAAACACCCTGTGGAGGTTCAACCTTCACATCCCACATCAACAGTGCACTCAACTACTGATGTTGGGACATCGGAATGCCCTGATGCAACCATTTTGGAAAATGATGATGCATCTGAAAGGGTACATGAAATTTTCATAAATTATCTCGAGTTTGGAGAATCATATGACTGAAAGACTACAATTGTCGACATTGATTTTTTCGCAATGATTGCAGAACTCATCCAAAACGATCCAGATCCTAAGACCATGGCAGAGTGCAAATCATGCTCGGACTGGAATCAATGGAAAGAGGCAATCTAAGCAGAAATTACTTCGCTTTCAAAAAGGAAGGTATTCTCTCAAGCAATACCTACACCTCCAAAAGTTTTCCCTGTGGGATTCAAATGAATTTTCATCTAGAAACAGAATGAGAATAATGAAGTGGTGAGATACAAAGCGAGGCTTGTAGCACAAGGGTTCACGCAGAGACCCGGCATTGATTTCAATGAAACATATTCTCCAGTTATGAGTGGAATAACATTCCGATATCTTATATCTCTAGCCGTACAAAATCGTTTATCTATGCAGTTGATGGACGTAGTGACTGCATATCTTTATGGGTCACTTGATTCGGATATATATATATATATATGAAGGTTCCAGATGGAATTTCTATACCGAATCAAAACGCAAGTCGCAACATGTATTGTGTAAAACTTCAAAAGTCACTCTATGGCTTAAAACAGTCGGGAAGAATGTGGTACGACCGACTCAATGAGTACCTTTTGCGAAAAGGATATTCTAACAATGATGATTGTCCGTGTGTTTTCATCAAAAAGTCACAAAAGGGAATTTGTATTATATCAGTGTATGTTGATGATTTGAATATCATTGGCACCCAACGAGATATTGATGAAGCAAGTAATCATCTAAAGACGGAGTTTGAAGTGAAGGATTTGGGTAAAACCAAATTTTGCTTAGGTTTACAACTTGCACCTTCCAACTAGAATTTTTGTGCATCAATTTGCCTATATCCAAAAAGTATTGGAGAAATTCAATATGGATAAATCATATCCCAACAAAACCCCTATGATTGTTCGGTCTTTGGAAATGGAAACTGACCAATTTAGACCATGGGATGAAGGAGAAGATATTTTGGGACCTCAAGTTCCATATCTTAGTGCCATCGGAGCTCTCATGTATCTTGCAAATTGCACCAGACCTGATATTGCATTTGCAGTGAACTTGCTAGCCCGATATAGCGCTGCTCCTACCAAACGTCATTGGACGGGAGTAAAATGTATCCTCAGATATTTAAATGGCACGAGAGATCTTGGACTTTTCTACAAAAGAGGTCCAAATTCTAACATTATTGGATACACTGATGCAAGATATTTATCTGATCCCCATAATGACATATCACAAATAGGCTTTGTGTTTTTACACAATGAAACAACAATTTCATGGAAGTCATCCAAACAAACTTTGGTGACTTGTGGCAGAATCGCCTAATCAAATGCCCGCCCAAGAGTACTCGTCTTCTATTAGACACTAAGTAACCAGCGGAGAACACTAAACCACACGATTCCGTCGAGCACACCACAAGGGAGAACTCGAAGATCCATATTTTTACATCAGGATCACAAATGAGAGAGTAAAGCTTACAACATCTTTATCATTTCTTACATCACTTTTAGTACAACAACAGAGTAATTCGTTATGTAATTATAACAGCGGAAAAGAAACATTATTAGAGTTCAGCGGAAATAAAACCATTCGAATGACAAGTTAAACATTAACGCGAAGAACGTTTAAATGCATGAATGATAACAGATTACTAATATTTTCCTTGTAAAACTTTTAGTGAGAGTTTCAATAAATAACTCTACTCCGCATCGCAAAGGAAATCCTCGCTGAGCCCACCAGGAGGTTTCCACACACAAGTGTCAGCTTATCAGCACCTGTCACCTGCAACAGAGTAGAACAAACCCTGAGTACTCAATTGTACTCCGCAAGACTTACCTGTCAGGAGAAAAGAAAATGACTCCAAGGATTATGAAGGCTTTTTGGCTTGTGGGTTTTCTTGTTTGCAAGAAGCAGCGCTAGGGGTGTGTCCTTAATTTCTTATTTTTAATAGCCATATTTTATTCCTTATCCAACCTTCTATGTAAGCACCTAGTCTATAATCAAGCAGGGTTGAGCAAACAGAACCAATTCTTCATCTTTCAACTATCAATTCTTACTACGATGCCAGAGCGTAGTCAAGCCGTACCGTCACGCAGAAACGGCGATTCGCGAATCAATATGCCCAGCTGGGTGCCCCGAAAACACACGCCTTGCTTGTACCGCGGGCACAAGCAAGACCAACCCGTTCCACTCCTGTCAAGGGGTCCAGGTCCCCGTCCAAGCTCGGACTCTAAGCCCCCAACACTGCAGGCCCGACCTCAGTATGGTGCTTAGACCTCGTCAACCCAATATATATAACCACCCTAAAAAGCTGGTCCGGAAAGAGCCGGAACCCATGACAGGAGAGAAATAAGTCTTCCTGCTCCCATAAGCAAGTATATGCTCGGGACAATAATTCTGTGACTTGACCAGGGTCCATGCAATGAACGGTCCTTAATTGACACAAGCGGAACAAATGCAACCAGAGCCCCGCTCTGTTGCCCAACCAGGTCCAAGTCCATCCAACCCGTTCCGTCCGGTCTTCAATTATCCATATACATTTATATTTCATGTGATAGTAACATGATAATAGTAACAATATTATAATTCCTATCTCTCGCGTATGACAGACAATCACTCGGCTTCTACCGGAGTCCTGTAGCATAGCATTCTACACGATCCTGTCATACTAGTAAGACTCATGGGATGAAGATATATATATATATATATATATATATATATATATATATATGCAAGTGGGTTTCATTCGACTCCTTAAAACTTAATGCACAAACATAAAATAAAGCGCAGAATAATAGGGGTTATGCACCGGGGCTTGCCTGGGTAAAGATTTAACCAAAAGTTAGCATTCCATCACGATGACACGATCCTCAAGGCGCCATCTTCTCTGCTGCTCCAGATGACTCCGCAATCCTTCAACGCTCCTATTATGACATTCGTGGATGAAATGCAGAGATGTAAATAAACACGACAGTCGCAATTTAGAATCTGATTTCGTCTCTCAAGCTAACGAACTAGCGTAGAGACTAACGTACTAAGCCCCGTACCCCTGCTACCAGTAACACGCTATTTTTCGACAAGTATTTCAGTTATACAAACCCAAGGTTTCACTTTACTTATTTTGTCAATTTTAATATACCTTAGAACTAGGGCTCATTAGCGATCTTAGCAACTAATTATTCTAGAGCTACCAAAAATTACAGCGAGCATATAAAAATTGTTGGAGCCTACTGTAAAAGTTTTAAAGCCAACACTTTTACCATTTCCTCACAAAAATTCTCACAAGTTTATTCTTCGCAATATTAAACATTTTAGAATAATTAGCGAACTCCTAAAAATATTATACAACTATGCGGATAAAAGCATACCAATCGTTAGATCTTGATTTTTGGAAGCTAACAAAATTAGTTTCACAATTTTAGGATTCCTACACATTCCCCTATTGCATTTACAATTTAGCTTAGTAACTAATTTAGGAAAAACATTAGAAACTAAAAAGGCCAACAACCAGCGGACCAGCCCGACCGCGCGACGCGGCCCGCGCGGAACGCGCCCCTCGCGCCAGCAGGCCGGCCCAACCGGCCCGCCACAACTCTGTTGTGCAACTTATGCAACCTGGCCCCTAGATTAGCAGGCTATTCCGCAATGGTCCAGAGCACTATTTCATACGAGCCAAACGTTACACCGAGCACCCTGGAAAAAGTCACCTTCTCAACGACGGAGTCCTGGACGCACCCGCGCGCGTCAGCGCGGCCATGCCGGCCCTCCGAGGGACCCGCGACCACAACTGCTAAGCCGACGAGTACCTACGGACCAACGCGCGACTGCACGAAGCCCGAAGGAACCTAACGATGCGCTACCGTAGCATGTCCCCGATGCCGGCCGATCCGCGCGGCGGTGCGACTGCTCCGGCGGACCTACGTGCTAACGAAGGGGCGGCGATGGGCGGGAAGCATCTGGAGCTTACCTTGGTTCTCGTTGTGGTGAAGATTGAGACGGGGAAAAGCTGCGGTGGCCTGCCCACGTGCGGCCGCACCACGCGGCGGCGCTCCGGCGCGGACAAGACGCGTCAGCACCGTCTCCGATCAACGTCCTGACCAACTGACATGAGCAACGGATAGAGGGGGTCATGGCGAGTTAAGAATCTCAACCAACGGAGCTCTCACCCACGGATGGTGGCTTACCCCCAAATCCCTGGCCGCGGTGGCGCTCGAGGCCCGTGGTGCGCCATTCGCCAAATTGGCGCAACGTAGGACTCGGAAGGGGCTTGATGGGAGTGGGGCGGATTTCTGACCTCTTTTTCTACCTACTTCAGAGAGGAATCGAGCTACAACGCCTTGAGCTAAGCAAAAACGGAGGGCGGTCGTGCGGTGCTCGAGCACGCAATGCGGACGCGGAGGAAGCACACGGTGAACTGCCACAGGGCTGACTAAAAACGGTGCGGCCCCAAGCGCTGGCAGCGGTGAGATCAAGCGCGCACCGCGAAGGGACAAGAAAGGACTTGGCGTGATGCTCTAAAATCCACCAATTCCGAGCGGTAGCATCAACGAGCACAGGGGACACGGCAGAGAAGGCGCGTCGCGACGAGAGCGGCACGGCAGGATGCGGAGGGGTCAACACCAACAGCACGACTGGACCGGGCGGCCAGGGCATGTCGGCAGCGGCAGCGATGGCCAGCGGCCCACCGGCCAGCAGCATGACACCACAGCGTGGTAAGCACGCACGGTGACTACGGACACCGGCCGAGCACGAGCAAGAGTTGACTTGCACGGATTTTAAAGCGGAGCAAGGGTTGCCAACGATCACAACTGGGCTTCAATCCATCATTCTAGTCTAAAGCCATCACTACCAGGTTCCTAGCGAACCACTCATTACGATCAAGGGGCAGCGAGGGAGGGAGATAAACGAACGCCAAGGTGGGTTCGTCGCTGAAACGCTGGTTCGCGAACAGAGGGCCACGACCAGGTCCAGATTGTGTTCAGGCGAGGTTTAAGCACATTATTTCTGGACAACAAGACATGCAACACCACTTATGACTTATGCCAAGCTTAAGTATCCTCCTACAAACAATCAACAGTGCAAAAACATGCCGCTATCGTTTAATCGTTTTTTTGCTAGAATTTCCATTTCAAAATAGGCCGCAGCTAAAACCTACAGCCCTAAACACCTTTGCCCAAATTTTAAGAGGTATAAACCTTGCCGATTCCAACTAACTAACATAGCATGCCATAGTCCATACTTTATACTAACTTATAGAAGCAAAATATGTAGATATTATTTTATCGTTATGCATGCTATAATTCGCCAAAAGGGATACCTTTTAATCATGAGTTATATCACACGTGTTATAGAATTTGTTTTCACGCTAAATGATTAAAACGTATTACTCTATTTTTCTTATTAGGATTTCTCTTTAACATGTTTACGCACTATATAACTTACTTAGATCTTTATTTGATTCCTCTCAACCACAAAGTGAGTCGCATAAGATTTGTTTTCTCATTCCATGTGAGTTTAAAATTTGACTCCGAGAAACTTGTTTAGTTAATTTCTTTCAAACCTTAACCATGGTGCTAAGCTAGCTCGTAACACCAGGGGTGTTACATGACTACATCTACAAATCATTCTGAGATAGTTGTTCTATATGAGGCTTCACAAGAATATGTATGGCTTCGCAGAATGATCAACCACATACAACAGTCTTGTGGAGTTGTGGTATTGATGTCATCGATTCACCAACCATTATATATGAAGATAATACTATGAAGATAATACGGCTTGTGTTGCACAAATGGATAAAGGATATATCAAAAGCAATATTACCAAGCATATTTCTCCTAAATTGTTCTATCCTCATGAATTGCAACAAGAGGGAGAAATCAATATCTTGCCCACCAAATCATGTGATAACATCGCTGATTTATTCACTAATTTAAAAAATGTGTCAAAAGAATTGGTATGCGTCGATTTAGGGATTTGCAAGGTTCAGGGGGAGAAATCTCCTAGATATTGCTCTGTCTGACACATCATATCGTACTCTTTTCTTTCATGAGCTTTTCCTCTTAAGGTTTCTCAATGAAAGGCCTCGTTTAGATACCAAATTCACTCCCAAATTCCACTATGCAAAAAGAAGATTCCCCATCACATCAAAATGTCGGCACATATATGGAGTACTAAATGTAGATGAAATCAAAAATTAATTGCACAGTTTTGTTCTACTTTGCAAGACGAATATTTTAAGTCTAATTAATCAATGTTTGGACAATTATTACCAAATAAAAACAAAATTGCTACAGTGTGACGGGACATTTACTATGCAAATTTGGCCTCCCAAATTTGGCATCTAAACATGGCCAAAGTTTTTAATAAGACGATAATAACATAAGCATATGTCATATTCCTCATTTTTCCCTCACAAGGATTTTTAGAAGGAATATTAAAGACATAAATTGACCTCTAAACTATGTTGAGTTTTATCCTAAAAGGTTTTCTCATAATAGTTTACAATGAGACAATAATCATAAAATGCTATACTTTCTCCTTAAATTTTTCCATAGGGTTTAAAGGAGTTTTTAGTAGCATATCCATATATATTTCTTCCTTTTTTTCCCACAGGGTTTTTGGAAGATAGACATTCATGGATCTCAAGAAAGGATTCGATCAAGGGGGAGTGTTACAAATATTAATCTCACCCTTATATCATCTTTGTAATCTAAGGTTAAATGACATCTCATGGCTGATTTATGGCTTTCATAACCCCCATACTATTGATGTGATAAAGCTGTATATATACATGAGAAAGATGAATAAAAATTTGGTCTTAAGCTATATTCTCTTGTCACTTACCATTCTTTCCACTTGTAATAGAAGCAAATAGGGGCTGAAGTTAGGCGCATTGGGCTGCGGCGAGCCGTGGCATGCGGAGGCAATGAACCAAACAGAGCCTAAAGCGATAGCTATATAGCGTTGTTGTGATGCAAGTGATGCCGGTCCTAGGCTTCCCCAGTTCCCCTGGTCATGGTTTCGTGAATGAATAATTCAAGCCTGACGTGGATATCCAGACATGGCTCGTTCTCGGGGCAGGTAGCACGTCAGATATAAACATGGAAACGGAGCACCTAATTTGTCTCTATACTTGTTCTTCAGATTGGATAATGTCATAACAGCGAAGCCAGAATAATTATATCACAGTTCCGCCCAGATACAATATTATATCATGGACTGCGTAAGCCATCTTTGTCGAAGACATTGAGAGGCAGAAGAGGGAAGCGGCAAACAAGCAGCAGCTTCGCACTTCTCGAATCGAGCTGCCGTTCTCTTTCAAAGAAGCTGGCACATAAAATTAGGGATACAACAACAACAATAACATAGCATTTTATTCCAAGCAAGTTATGATAGGCTAGAGATGAAACCGAAAAAAGATGAAAAATAGAGACACATAAAAGGACATAAAGGACACAAAACAAAAAGATGTCACGGTTCAGACACGTTGATTGCCAATCTCCAAGCGCTCATGTCTATAGCTAAATCCTTAAAGATATTCCACTCCTTAAGATCTCTCTTAACGGACTTTTCCCAAGTTAGTTTAGATCGACCTCTACCGCTCTTTACATTATCGGCCCGCTTTAAAACTCCACTGCACACCGACGCCTCAGGAGACCTCCGTTGGACATGTCCAAACCATCTCTACCGATGTTGAATCAATTTCAAAACAAGAAAATATTTCCTTAAGGTCCATTGCTTAAAGACTGACTATATATGGGTAATCCATATATAAATAAATATGAACATTTAATACCCCGTACCACATCCAAATCCAAATA
This sequence comes from Saccharum spontaneum, assembly GCA_022457205.1. NCBI lineage: Eukaryota > Viridiplantae > Streptophyta > Magnoliopsida > Poales > Poaceae > Saccharum > Saccharum spontaneum. Next base: position 19,690,086 of record CM039618.1, on the reverse strand, counting down.
GTCAAATTAAGATTTCTCATACGCCGTTGCATCCGATACTATCGGACAACAAATCAAATCCAGTAATCCAAGCCCACCCTGAACCCTGTTCTCTGCAAAACTAATACTCCCGCAAATCCAAATTGTAAACTGTTTTACTAAATTGTAAACCAATTTTGCTTTTATAGAAAGATTCAGAGTTTTTACAATGCAACTAGATATAGATTATATCTAGATACATTTTAAAAACTATATAGACCGAAATGCCAAAAAGCCTTACAATTCATAACCAGAGTGACGCTAAGCAAAAGCTACGCCAGGAAAAAGAGCAAACTAAACAATTGAGGTATCTAACCCTTCCCCCAAATCCAATGCCACAATTTGACAAGCTATCATACACGGTGTAACACTTGATATTGAATTAATATGTACTTAGAAAGCATTCCGAACACATATATGGAAATAAAAGATAGTCAGCAGCATAGCAAAGACGACCAGGTATCTCTCAACAGGCGGAGGACATAAGAACGACACTCTGCTGTTCTGCAACTGCCTCGATTTCCTCCGTCCACCCCCACCATATCACCCACCTAAAGTCTATTGCTGCTGCTCGTCAAACTCATGGCCATGATCCAGGAGGTAGTTGGCTGCAAGCTCCTCATCCTTGTTGCATGCAAAGAAAACTTCTAGCACAAGCTCACGGTTGAACCCCATCGCCTCAAGCTGTTCAAGAATACAATAACGTATAAGTACCAAAACACACACACACACACAAGCAAGAGCTCTGAGTTGGGAGTATTGCTGGCATAACAAGCACCATCCATATCCAACTACACAGATTTGGATGCACCATCCATATCCATTCATAGATCCTCTCAAATTACGTCATAGAAGCATAGAAAACTCAAGGCAATATAAATTAGAAAATTGTGTTCTGCAAGTAGAATAGTAACTACATCTAGAATTTGGGATTACCAAATTAAAATAAAATTTGTATCTAGGATTAGTGTCTAGCACTAGAAATTAGGAACAACTCCTGAGGCCTCAAGAATAACTTCAGAACTAATGTAAAATTATACTTATAAAGCAGACACGTAATGTAAAAGTCCTATGGTTATCCATTGCCGTTACATCCTGCCTAGACCATTAAATTTGTGTTCCAACAAAAGAACTGTACTTTCATTTACATGCAAACATGAGCAAATTATTTGGAAACACATAAGAATTCAGGCCAAGATAAAGAATGTTTAAAAAGAACTGCAAATAACATAAGTTATAAAAGAGATGTACCCGCTGGATAGCCTCCCGTTCCTCTGGGGTAACTGTCAGCGTTTGTGGCATAGCAGCTGCCAGTTGACCTAGTATGTTTCTGGTTCACCACAGCACAAGTAAATATTTCTGTACTCATGACTTATATTAACATAATTATGCAGTTTTCCTTACCCTCCAGGACCACCCTCAGGAGTTTCATTCACCAAGCGGAGAAACTCAGCTTGATTTTCCTGAATCAACCGCAGGATTTGTGGGTTTTGTTTGCCTAGCTCTTGAAGCATTGGCTGCCAATCAACAGATCATACAATCATTGATCACACTCAGGTGAAATGATCATTAAAATATGAAAGGGCAAGAAAAATACTAAGCAATAACACAGTAAAAGCACCTGTAAGATCTGAGGATTAGCCTGGACCAACTGAAGCAGTGCTTGAAACTGAACAGGATAAATAACAGTTAGTAAATTACAGGCTCATTACTTATTTGTATGTAAGAAGCTGCACAGTTACTACCTGTGGAAGCTGTCGCAAGGCATCAAGGGCACCAGATCCTGCACCTGGAATAACACCTGGATTGGCCCCACCACTTGGAACGCCCTTTTCAAAAATTTAGTATCAGAACAGGTAAGAAATAATATTACAGAAAGGGAACACTGTTTTCAGGACAAACATGGAAAAATGTCAGGTAACTATAGCTGCAACTTGTAAGGGTACAATACATTTGAATTATATGATGCATTAACAGAGGGAGATGTACACAGCATTGATCATACATGCAAACAGTATGCAAGTCAGCAAGACAAGCAGTTAAATAATAGATGTAATCATATCGTATGAAAAAAGTTACGATGGCATTTCCTTTCATGGCAGTCATGCCACAAACATAATGTGTAGGGATAGTGAATAGTTTCTAAAAGAGTATACCAGTTCACATAGTAAGAAAGGTGTTGGAGTATAGGCCCATTAGAGGCCCATGTATGGTACTATATATAGCCACCCTTAGGGTTGGCCCAATAATGAGAAAAATCAGTTTCAAGATGGTATCGAGCTAGGTTTCCTCTCTCCCTCACCTCACCTGCCCGCCACCAGGTGCCTGGCGCCGCAGCCGCCGGCAGCCATGGCTGGCCACACTCCTCTCCACTCCTTCCTCTCCCTCCCACCCCTTCCCCACTGCAGCTGGCCGCCAGAGGCAGGCGCCGCCGCCTCCCAGTACCACCCAAGCGCCGCCGCTGCCTCCCAGTGCCACCCTCTGGTGTCCCCGCCACCGTCAGGGCCAGGGCCGAGCGACGACGCATTCGGGACGGACGCCTCCCTCGCCTCCGCGGCCTCGAGGCCGGATCCAGCCGCAGCGTTCGGGTTCCAGGCGGCCGAGAGCGGGCAGGTCCCGCACCCGGGCGAAGCTTCGGTCCGCCTTGTCCACCCGCCGCCGGTCCAGCAGCGACCAGAACTGCTCGGGAGTCCACCCGCCGCCGCCGCCGGGGCCGCCCTGGCCTTGCTGCTGCGGCGACGCCGCCATGGCGATCCCCTTCCTTTCTTCCCCTTCCCGCAGCGTTCCAGCGCCCGCTCGCTGCCTTCCCCCCTCTCTCTTCTTCCTCCTGGGGCCGGCCCCTGCTTCCTGGTGCGGCTCCAGCCGCCGGCACAGGCGCCGCCGACCACCAGCGACCTCGCCCCTCCTCTCTCGGCGCCTCTTCTTCCCCACTTCCGACCAGGGCCGTCCCTGCTGGCACGGCCACCAGCCCAGCCGCCCAGGTGGCCGCCGCTGCTGCCCTAGGTGCGGGCGCCGCCGCTCAACCTCCCGGCGCGGCTGCCGACGCACCTGGCGGGGCCGTTCCTGGTGACGCACCTACTGGCCCTGCCACCCTGCGCGCTGGCCTTGGTGCCCCGCGGGCGGATCTCGCCGCTGCTGCTCCAGAGGGCCACGCAGCTGCTGCCCTGGTGGCTGCGGCCCCTGCTGGTCTAGCGGCTGCTGCCCCTGCCGCGGGTGGTGCTGCTGCCCCAGCTGCCTGGCATGCTACTGCCGGCCCTACCCCGCCGCACGAACCATGGCCGACGCCCTCGACATGTCTCTCGATGCACTCATCTTCAAGAGTTGGGGCGCCCACTAACACCCCGGCGGGGGACGCCCTGGCCCGCCAGATCACCGCGGCCATGCCTTTCCCGGTGCCTCAGTCGCAGCCGCCAGGCCGCTGCACCAGTGCCGCCGTCGCCGGTCCAAGCGCGGCCACGGGCGCGGAGGGCCCAGACACCTTGGCCTACTCCTTCAGCACCACCGCTGGGCTGCGATCAGTCAGTCCTGATTGGATCGCCGACTCGGGCGCCACTTTCCACACCACGCCCGATGCGAGTCTACTTTCTTCTCTCCGTCCTCCCCACCCTTCCTGTCCCTCTTCCATCATGGTCGCCAATGGCACCTGCATCCCTGTCTCCTCCGTGGGCACTGGCAGTTCCCACGGCTCTTTTCATATCTCTGATGTTCTTGTGGCTCCTGGTATGGTTCACAACCTTCTCTCTATCCGCCGTTTCACCACCGACAACTCTTGTTCGGTTGAGTTTGACCCCTCTGACCTTACCGTGCGGGATTTGGCCTCCCGGGTTCCTCTGCTCCGATGTAACAGCACTGGGCCTCTCTACACCCTTCGGTTTCCGGCGTCTGTTTCACCTCCATCGCCTTCCTCGGCGTCTGTTTCACCTTCTTCGCCTTCCTCAGCCGCTTTCGCCACCACTCCTTCTCCCACTATTTGGCACCGTCGCCTCGGCCACCCTGGCCGGGATGCCCTGATGCAGCTCAGTCGTAGTTCCGACATTCGGTGCTCTCGGCCTCACGATGATCACTTGTGTCATGCATGCCAGCTGGGCCGTCACGTTCGCCTCCCCTTTCAGTCCTCTTCCTCACATGCCACTCGTGTGTTTGATCTTATTCATTGCGACTTGTGGACTTCTCCTGTTCTCAGCATGTCTGGCTATAAGTACTACTTGGTGGTGGTCGATGATTTCTCCCATTATTCCTGGACTTTTCCTCTGCGTGCCAAGTCCGAGGCTTTCCCCACTCTTAGCCACTTCTTTGCTTGGGTATCCACTCAGTTCGGCCTCACCATCAAGGCTGTCCAGTGTGACAATGGCCGTGAGTTCGATAACTCAACCTCCCGTGCTTTCTTCCTTTCTTCCGGTGTCCACCTGCGCATGTCTTGTCCGTATACCTCCTCTCAGAACGGCAAGGCAGAGCGTATGATCCGCACCACCAACGACATCATGCGCACCCTTCTGCTCCAGGCATCTCTACCCGCTCGCTTCTGGGCTGAGTGTCTGCACACCTCCACCTATCTCCTTAACCGACTCCCTTCTACTGCCTGCCCAGCTCCCACGCCTCACCACGCTCTATTCGGTACCCCTCCTCGGTACGACCACCTCCGAGTCTTCGGCTGTGCGTGTTACCCTAACACCGCCGCCACCGCTCCCCATAAGTTGGCTCCCCGGTCGACCCTCTGTATCTTTCTCGGATACTCTCCGGATCACAAGGGTTACCGATGCTTTGACCTTACCACTCGCCGTGTCCTCATCTCTCACCATGTTGTGTTTGACGAGTCGGCATTCCCTTACTCCACCACCTCTCCACCCACACCTCCCGTTGACCCTGCGGAGGCTTCCTTCTTTCCCACTGATCCGGTGATTCTACCACCCTTCTCCCTCTACCCTGCAGGTACTGCTCCGGCGCGCTCTCCTGGTGACCTTCCTCCGGTACCTGACACGGCCGAGGCAGCCCCGGAGCTTCCACCCTCGCCCCACGTGGCTTCGCTGCCTCCCGTTGTTCCAGGTGCTGCCGTTCCGATCGCGGGACCGAGCGCACCGACCCCACCTCCTGGGCGCTTCGGCCTCGTCTACCAGCGCCGGCGTGAGCCGAGTCTGCCTCCACCTCCTCCCGGACGCTTCGGCTCCGCCACTTTCGCCACCGGCGCCGTCGTCACCGGTACATGCTCCGCCGGCCTCGCCGCGCTCTCGCGCCGACCCGCCGGTGTACCACCCGCCTCTTCTTCACCGGGACCCTCGTCACACTCACTCGATGGTGACGAGGCAGGCGTCTCGCCCGCAGGCCCTCGCCGCCGCCGCCTGCGAGCCGGGGATCTCTCCGGTACCCTCTTCTGTCCGCGCGGCCTTGGCGGATCCTCACTGGTGCCGCGCGATGGACGAGGAGTACGCGGCCCTCCTCGCCAACCAGACGTGGGACCTAGTGCCCCGTCCGCCAGGTTCCAACATTGTCACCGGCAAGTGGATCTGGACGCACAAGAGGCGTGCTGATGGTTCCCTGGAGCGCTACAAGGCTCGCTAGGTCCTCCGCGGCTTCACTCAGCGGCCCGGCATTGACTATGCTGAGACCTTCAGTCCCGTGGTGAAGCCAGCTACAGTCCGCACCGTCCTCTCCCTGGCTCTTGAGCGCTCCTGGCCTGTGCATCAGCTGGATGTCAAGAATGCCTTCCTCCATGGCACTCTCACTGAGACGGTCTACTGCAGTCAGCCGACCGGTTTCGTGGATTCTTCTCATCCTGACTTCGTCTGCCGCCTCAACAAGTCTCTCTACGGGCTCAAGCAGGCACCCCGGGCTTGGTACTCTCGATTCGCTACCTTCCTGCAGACTCTTGGGTTCACGGAGGCCAAGTCTGACACCTCCCTGTTCATATACCACTATGGGGGTGAGACTGCTTACTTGCTCCTCTATGTGGATGACATTGTTCTCACCGCCTCCAGCGAGTCTCTGCTCCACCGCATCATTGCCTCTCTCCAGAAGGAATTTGCTATGAAGGATCTTGGGGGTGCTCCACCACTTCCTCGGCGTCACTGTTGAGCCCCGACCTTCAGGCCTGTTCCTTCACTAGCGGCAGTTCACTTGTGACATTCTGGAGCGAGCAGGGATGACCGCCTGCCAGTCCTGCTCTACCCCGGTTGACACCCAGGGCAAGTTGTCCGAGGCTGGGGGTCCGATGCTTGGGCCAGCGGACTCCACTACCTACCGGAGTCTTGCTGGCGCGCTCCAGTACCTCACCTTCACACGGCCGGACATCACTTATGCTGTCCAGCAGCTCTGCCTCTACATGCATGCTCCGCGGGAGCCCCACCTGGCTGCTATGAAGCGGCTTCTCCGGTACCTCCGTGGCACCCTCGGCTACGGGCTGCTCCTCGGCCGGTCCTCCACTGCCGAGCTGGTGGTCTACACCGACGCTGACTGGGCGGGCTGCCCGGACACCCGCAGGTCCACCTCCGGCTACGCTGTCTTCCTCGGCGGCAACCTGGTCTCTTGGTCGTCCAAGCGCCAGCCGGTGGTCTCCCGCTCCAGTGCCGAGGCAGAGTACCGTGCCATTGCCAACGGCATGGCCGAGGCCGCTTGGCTCCGCCAGCTCCTGACCGAGCTTCACCGCCCCCTCGCCAGGAGCACGCTCGTCTACTGCGACAACGTCAGCGCGGTCTACCTCTCCACCAACCCCATGCAGCACCAGAGGACCAAGCATGTGGAGATCGATCTGCACTTCGTCCGCGACCGTGTGGCCATCGGCGACGTCCGGGTTTGCGGACATCTTCACCAAAGGCCTCCCTTCCTCGACCACCTCCCAGTTTGCGGACATCTTCACCAAAGGCCTCCCTTCCTCGACCTTCTCCGAATTTCGTTCCAGCCTCAACGTCTGCAGTGGCTAGTTGTGGCTGCGGGGGGTCCTGTGTGTGTTGTGCTCTTTCTTGTTTTCTTTCTTGCCCAGTCTTGAACTCCGCTGCGCCGGTAGTCCAGACTGCGGGGGGGTGTTGGAGTATAGGCCCATTAGAGGCCCATGTATGGTACTATATATAGCCACCCTTAGGGTTGGCCCAATAATGAGAAAAATCAGTTTCAAGAAAAGGGTCCAAACATTTAAGTCAAAACATAATTTGACAGCACATACCTGAGGAAAAAGGTTCAGAGGATTTGCATTAGGCCCTGCAGAGGCAGCGGATGGCTGCAATGGTGGTGCAACTGCTGGCTGAGCAGGTGATGGAGCCTGCTGATTTGTTTGTTGGCCAGTAGCAGGAGCTCGGGCAACAGGCGGAGCCTCCACATTCTCAGGAATTCCCTACCAGGAAAACCAGATTAATGTCAGTGCCAATTTGTATGCAATCCTTTGCGCGAGTAATATTAAATAAGTATCCTAAATGTGTTATGCAAAGTTTGATCTTTTTTTACAATAAGACAAATTTACCTTTTCACAAATAACAATATACCAGAAAAAGTATTGAGCAGGTTTTTGAGAAAAATGAAAGAAACAATTGAACAAATCAGAGGCAGGATGAAGCTGCAATGCATTGGTAAAACAATTCGTTAACATGAAACTTACAGAATACAGGTAGTCTATAGCTCTCTCAGGGTTATTATATGCAGCACGTAGAGCACGGATAACTGTATCACGTTCCCAAGTACCACCACCCATGTCAAGAATTTGTTGGATAGTCTGTTCTAGATTGTTGCCAGATACAAGGTTTGAAGCTGCCTGACTGTACACATCAGCATCACCACTGTAGAACAGCCACATGAAAGAGCAGGATTAATGTACTAAACTAGGATAGAACAGCAAGAAATAAAGAATAAAAAAATTAATGTAGGCTTGCAAGGACCGATAAGCATGAGCCATCCTATGTGATGTCTATAATATAAAGTATATAAATAAGCAGAAATAACCTTAGATATATTACATATAAGGGCATGTTTGGCACAGCTCACAACAGCTTCATGAGCTGTTGTAAGCTCTTTTTTTTTTTTGCCAAACACTCATTTCCAAAACAGCTTCATGGGTGAAGCTGTTTTTCTCCTCTCACAAAGACATGAGTTGGGATGAAGCTGAAAATAGTAGCTTATCCCAGCTCTCTCCCTCATTTCTCTCTCTCATCCATGCATGAAGCAGTTGGTGAAGCTGTTTTGCCAAACAGTTTTTTCCAAAACAGCTCAGCTTCACCTAGAAAGTTGCTCATGAAGCTGTTTTCCAAAAAAAACAGCTTTACTAGTGAAGCTGAGCTGTGCCAAACGGGGCCTAAATAAGGGATCAGATTGTCAAAAATAATTTCTAGGTGGTCTCAAAAATCATATCCCATTTGCGGGATACAAGAACCAACTGTTCGATAAATATGAACAGGGAAAATAACAGTGTAGTTTATTATGCCTCTAAGCCCTGAATTTATTATATTTGTATCTCTCAAATGGTGGTGTGATGTCTGGACTTGAAATTTTGTGTGGCATCATATAATAATAACTTTATCTATACATGGTGAAGTCTTCCAAGATTTTTTAAAAAATTTAGATGGGAGTTTTTTAAGTTTTCACCAGATATGCTCTCTATATATAAATACGTGTCACCGCAAGGTCATAATGTTCTATTTTAAATTATACCATCCACGTGTACACAACTTAAAAATAAATGTCCAAGGTGCACGGGCTTATAGAATGGCAGTCTATTAGTTCCCAGTTTATATATAAAAGACATAAGTCTAATAAATGAAGCTTATGATATAAGTCCCCGATCAGTCTTGCACAAACATAAGAAAAGAACACAGAAGTGGAATGAAAGCTTGTTCTTTATTTCTAAAACCAAAAGAAGATAGTAATGGATATATTTCAAAGCAGTGATTATAAAGGTTCTGGAGCTTACGATGCAGCAACCGTAGTAGCAGGAGCAGCCTGAGGCTGCGCACTTGGAGGTGCCCTGTGGAAGACAGTAACAATGGCATAAGAGAAGCCATAGGGTCACCACAAAAGATGAAGGGGAAAAGATGGCTCACGTTTCAGCTGTGGCAACAGGAGCTTGTGTAGGTATTCTTGCAACTGATGTAGCAGGGGCCACAGGGGCTACAGGTGCAGCAGGTTGGACCTATTGCATAGTTAATAAGAGACCAAAATATAAGAAAACAGTTGGTAACAATAATGCCAAAACAAAATACAAGGTATTATATCATCATATGTGTTATACAGCACATACTTGTTAGTTTGTATGTAAAAACAACTTAAATTGATTATGTACATATAAGGTGCTCAGGCACAAGTACCAAAAAGGGATTAAATTTGATCATTGCTCCCACTTTCTTTTCTTTTTTTTTTTTTGCCGTTAGGTACATTTGGTGACTGGAATCATAGACAAAACTAAATCTGCTAATTCATATCCCGAAGTATACCAGGATACGAGTCATATGACACATGAGAACACTAATGATATGCCAATTCATATCCCACACAAGACAGACCAGATTTTGAGTGCAATTCAGTTTTACAGCTCACCATTGCAACCCTGAAGAAGAACACTACCGAAATACAAAAATAACTACATATATGCCAAAACTAACCGGAGTTGCAGGAGCTTTTGCAGCAGTAGCGGTAGAAGCTCCACTCGACGATGCCTTAGCCTAGAAAAAATCATGTTATGCATGACAGATTAATTAACCAAATAAATCAGTGTCAATTATAACTTAAGTTTTGAAATGAAAATATATAACAATGGGTCATGGAAGCTGTTAAAAGTCATCTTCACACAAAATCCACAAATTCAGGCTAGGCCCAAAGCGGAAAAAAAACACACACAAAACTTGATATGAAACACTCGATATCTTATGTTGTCTTTATCACCTTGAAAGCAATCAATTTATCACCCAGTCAAGTATAGGTTGAGTTTTATATGAAATGCGGTCAACAGTTGACAATGCAGCCATCGGATTTCATAAAACAGCAGTCAAATTTGGAGAGTAAACAAGAAGAAACTGGAAAAGGGAAGAGGTGAAAGAATCCAAATCCAAATCTGCATATGTTGAATCTGAGACTTCCATTCTGGAAGACAAATCAATTGGGTATACAGAATTGAGACGATCAAATAACATTTTGCAAGACATTCAAAGAAGACATAATTTACAATTTACATGGAAATCATCAAAGAAACAAGTCACAATGCCAATTCTCAGGCAAATGACTACACCATCTAGAGCACTAGCAGAGGTAAACATGACAACGAGCTACCATAGATAACTTATGAGCACCATAAGGCAGTGGATAAAACATAACTACTTGTTTTACTAGCAATCCATCCATGTAACAATGGGCAGAAGTAAGATATGAAACTGAAATTAACGCAACCAACCTAAAACACTCAAATATGGCATGATTTACAAGCAAACCAATCACACTTTCCAGTTAAGAACAGGATTATTGAATAAATCGCTGATGGGATAAGCCAGAGAGCACCAAATACCTTGGACAACATTATAACAAGGAAGCTGTTCTCAGCAACTCCGTTGCCTTCCAAAGTGGTCTCGTCCTTGAGAATTTTCCCTTGGTATATGAGCATTTGCTGGTCTGCCGGGTAGGTACTCTGACCCTGAGTGGTCTCGATGATCCTCTTCACCTCAGCAACCTGAAAATACACAAGCAGTGAGTAGGCTGCAGGACTAGAGACGTTGCCGGGCAACATAAATCTAACGCCACGACATGCTGAATCATCCGCCTGTACAGCAACCGCGCCACATTACTGTGATGATTCGAACGAACACACCCCCAACCCCAAACTCCAACCAACGACAAACCCTAGACGATGTCCCGTGTGAGAAACTGAAGCTCTAAATTCAGAGAACCAGAAGGCAGCGGGCCCCATCACCCGCCGGGCTGGACGCCCCAAGAACAAAAACCCTAGATTCAGATCAAAGCCCCTGAACTACCACCGGCCGGCCGCGCAATCGCTGCACCAGACCACCGCGAAATCGCACCGAGCCGCACCCGAATCGAGCGAAACCGCAGAGAATTGCACGGAATCGCTCGGATTGGAGTGAGAAGGACGGGGAAGGGGGGCCGTACCGACGCATCGGGGCTCGCCTCGATCTCGAAGTTGGTGCCCTTGAGGGTCTTGACGTTAAGCTTCATCTCGCCCGACGCCGCCTCAGTCCGCACACGCTCTCCCCCTCCTCGCGCTGGCTGACTCCGCTCCGAGGTGGGGAGGGTTTCGTCACACCTCGCCTTGGGGTTGGGGGTTCGACCTCGCGAAGACGACGAGAGCGCACGGGTAAGCGAAATTATAGGCGAAAAAATATCCGGAGAGCCGCACCAGGCTATTAGAGAGAAATCAGCGCGTGGGCGCTCGGGACTGACCTAGATACTCTCGCTGTCCAGTGGGGCCGTGACAGATGGACCCAGAGCGTCAGTGAAATAGGCGGGTGGTTGGATAGGGAGGCAGGCGCTTGCGTTGTGTGTGGGATGTGCATCGGCGGCGGAGTAGATCGATGGAGCACAGAGTGGGCGCTCGTACGGGATTCCGTGGAGTACTCCCTCCGTCCCAATGAATATGCAATTCTCGCATCCCGAGAAATCAGTCATCGCAAATTTTGATTAAAATTATATAAAAAAATACTAACTCTTATGAGACAAAATAAGTACCGTTAGATTGGTTATGAGATATATTTTCATAATAAATTTATTTTGAGACATAAATGTTAATACTTTTTGCTATAAATTTGGTCAAAGTTGATACAGTTTGAACGGCACGTTTCCCATAATTGCACAATCAACGGGACGGAGGGAGTACTTCGCAGCGGGGAAACGGATGTGTGCGCGTGTGGGAAAAGGTTGCTGGCCTGCGTGGCTTTGGTTTGGTTTGGAGCACAAGAATGAAGGGAAGGAAAGGCAATCGATCCATCTACCGATCCCTTTGTAGAAAGCGCGAGGAGATAAATTCCGGACCGCACGGTGCACTCTGACTGGCTAGTGACTTGTACTGCATCCACGACGCCACGACGGTGGTGTAAATTTTGGCCACGATTACCGGCCCGCAGTAGGTGTAGGTGTTGCGGCCGGACGGAGACGTGGTTGGTGTCATTTTGTGCTTCCGTGTAGACAGCATGGCGGTTGGTGCCATTTTGTGCTTCCGTGTAGACGTGCGTGTTCACTCGGCGAAAAGTGGGTGAAAAGTTACTGTAGCATCTTTTATTATTATTTGGTAAAAATTTGTCCAACTATAGATTAACTAGGCTCAAAAGATTCGTCTTGACATTTACAGACAAACTATATAATTAGTTATCTTTTTAATCTACATTTAATGCTCCATGTATGCGTCCAAAGATTCAATGTGATGGGTGGAAGATGAAATATTTTGGGTTAGCATGTGAAGTGAACACACCCCGTATGGTGAAGGTTTAAAGCCTTTATTAAAGGCACATAAAACGAGGCTGGCTGCTGGGGCTTTTCGGATAGGCAGGGCCGAGGCTAGGGCCGCGGGCCAAGGGGCGTCAAAGAGGAGAACGTCAGAGGCGATTGACTATCCTACGAGCAATGGGAGAGGCCAAGAGGGTGACGGTGAGCCAAATTGAAGGATACTAGTATGGTTGGGAGACGCCGCCGCACCCGTAATGAGCAGTGGGGAAAATATTTAAAATTTGACTCAGCAAAATATTTTAGAGAAGGCAGTGGTTCCTAGATGAGCTAATGCCAGCTCCATCGATGCCCGGCGAGGCAGTAAGGCAGCGAGCGAGTGGGTGCTGCGGTGCCGGTTGCTCGATCTAGCAGTACGGGTGACACTAAGACATGGTGTGCCGATGTTGGACTGCTAATCCTATTCTTATGCTTAAATGCTCAATATCCAAGTGGGTTTACAAATTTGATCATGATCAATTGCTTTGTGGATTGTCTCTTGACTAGCTAGTTGGTGTTTATCCCCTCGATATCGCATGTTTCTGAGATGGAACTCTTTTCCAACATAAAATACACAAGTCTATTCGTTCAATAAAAGTATGGGTTAACCATTCCTCCTCTTAAGTTAGGGGTTTGGGATTAATAGAGTAGTATAACTACAGCTCTAGTAGTTAAAGGCGGGAGGGCTCTGACCTGACTATTGGTTGGAACCAAACAAATAGTGAAGCAAGTCTGTGTTCCATTCTTTATGTTCTCATCAATTCCCAGTAGTCCCTATATCAGGTCCAATCCTTTCTATTTCAAAATTTTAATTAAACAAATTGAATTTATGGATTATTTATGCTGTAATTCATTGTCTTCTTCTAGAATTACACAATCAAAAGGGCAAAGACATTGAAATCCATTTTATTCTCTAGTATGTTGTGTTCTCTAATATCTATTTTTTGTTCACTAATAAATTGCATTTTTATATTGCTCCCTTGTTGATTTTAAATGTTCAAACTTTCATGTATAGGTTTAGCTTTTGCTAATAGGGATGAAGATATGACAGGCAAAAGTAAACTAAGTAGTCTATAATTAGATATTTGTTTCATATCACATCATGTTTTTATAAGGTTTATTGTACAGATGTATATGAAATTGAGATATTCTCTACGCATTTTATTCTTTTTTATGTGAACTATAAATATGTGGGCCTATTATAAATTGTTTAGGCATTTAGGCAGTGACCCTATGTGTTGATTTTTACCAGCTCCGCCACTAGACTGAAGGTTTTATTCGACTATTCGTGGCCTCGAGGAAAGGAGTCACACGAGAACAATGCTACAAAAGAATGTGCAATGATAAACACTAAGGTGTTGTTTGGTTTAGCAAAAGTGAAAGCAACGTAAATGGAAACCATTCCCACCCGTGCCTGTTTCAGAGCAACTGATTGTGTCTTTTGTTTGGTTGTCGTCGTTGCCAAAGTCGAAAATGCCATCGTTGCCGAAGTCGAAGGCGCGAGGAAGACTCTTCACTGCTATAGTTCAATGTAGTATGGGAGGTAGGGCTAAGAGGGTGTGCAGTGCACGCAAGAGGATTGGGTGGCGTGCATGAAGGTGGCGGCGCGTTGATTTTTTTCGTGAGTTAGGAGCGGATTGTGCCATGAGAGAAGGAGCTTCTATAAGACTGGATCTGCTCACAGCGTGACCTATGATAGGCTGGGCCAACCGAACGTGAAACAATGTCATCTCTAACACTGTGAATCGTTGCGGGGTTGGAAACGCCGAACCAAACAACTCCTAAGCTTTGATCGGATGGATATGACTGTGTCAATCTATACATGTTCCTTGCAATTCTACGCCATGTCTCCCGTCAGAGATACATGCTTAGGGCATGTACAACAGGCATCGTCTATCATCTATCTATCTACCTCTACCTTACTAAAGCACCATCTTTTTCTATGCTAAGTATATAAAAAAACCTCCCCCACTGAGATAGCTCCTCTTCACGCACCCCACAAAATATACATAGAAAAACAACAACATCAAAACAAACCATCCAAATTATTTCTAAGTTTTCTCTCTCGTTACTCACTCAAATCGGACGATCAAGATTACGTGTATGTCAGCCCCTCCCATCTCCCACATCCCACACACAAGGAAAGCCACAGATCGGGCCTCCGTCTGTGTCGCGTCTGGAACATCGGGGTCGTGGATGGAAACTCATCCGCGTGACATCCGCGCCCCATCCTCGACTATGACACGTTCATCCCTGTCCTCGACTACGACACGTCCGGCGTGACCGTCTCCGACGGCGACGACTCGCGACCGCGGTTCTCGACGAGCGCAGGGCGGCGGCAGCCCTGTCATGCGGCGCCCGCCAAGGATGGGAAGCAGGCGCTCCAACGGAAGATGCCCATCGGCGGCGAGGCCCCGGTCGATCCGGCGGCGGCGCTGTGGGAATGCCAATCGACCCGACGTGACCTCCAGCCTCACTTCATCAGAGAAGGCGCAATAATGGGACGCTGCAGCTGGTGCTACAGGTAGTGGAAGTGCGGATGGTCAACCACGGCACGAACCCCTCTTTGCTCTCAAAGTCGTTGCTCCTCTCATCCTCTGGTCATCACCGCCGCCCTGCCCTACGTGAGGGAGCTTGGGTGTTGTATACTCGTATGGCCATTGTATCGGTAGATACGAGCGGCGATTGATCGGTTGGTTGGTTTGTGTTGTAGGTGTGGGGAAGTCGTGGCTGCTGCTGCAGTTCACGTACAAGCGCTTGAGCCCGTGCACGATCTCACCATCGACGTCGAATTCGGCAGCCGCATCATCAACAAGTCCATCAAGCTCCAGATTTGGGACACGGTCTGTCCTGCTCCTCTCTTCCATTCTTCCTTTCTCCCCTCTTCGTGATGTTGTTTACCATGTGTGCGAGGTTTGTTGTTTTAAGCAACGGGAGGCGGGAGCAGCAGCCGGCACCCTGCAGTGCAGCACGCAGGCCGGCTCCAGTAAGCCATGGGCAGTTAGCAGACCAGAGGCTGCAGCCGCAGGGCGCAAGAGCTGCAGCAAGCACGCCGCTGGCACCCGGCGCAGAGCTGCACTCCGCAAAGGCAAACGCCAAACCGGCAGCAGCGTAGCAGCCTAGGTAAGCAGTTTATTTTATTTCAGTAATTTGGTTCCTCAAATTTCATTGTTTTGGTCAGCCATCGTGCCTTCGGTTAGCAGCAATCGACAGTGAGTGCCTCATCTATTTGATTGTGAACAATTTGAGCTCATCACTGTTACCTGTCCAGCAACAACTGCGGACAAGTGAAGTCTTGTTCATCCTATGTATTAGCTTGTTCCTTTCATTTGTTAATTTTGTATCACAAATTTGTGTTGTCATTCTAATTGTTTGGGTAGCGTAGGGTAGTGAATGAACATGTTTGGTTTAACTACAAAATTTCTTCGGCAACAACTACGGACAAGTGAAGTCTCGTTCATCCTATGTATTTGTTTAAAGATAAATCACTTGAAATTGATATATATTCCCTGGTTCTCCAAGTAGCAAAAGCACAGGCAGAGTCCAAACTCCAAAGTAGTAGGGCGATGTATATGCACAGATTATTTGATATCGTCGTGCAATCCGTCCAAAAATCGCATAGCACAGTACAATAGATTTGTGTGGTGGCCATACGTGATGAGCTGATCGACCAACCCAATTTTTTTTGGTGTACTCTGAGACCGACCCTGACTGCCTAATACTTAACAATTGGTGAGTTAGTAACTCATGCTAATCCTTGCCAAAATGATCCAATAGAATTTGACAGAACTCTGCCCAAGAAACATGATGCACATGAGACTCGACCGATTGCAACCACCGTGCCGCCGCGCCAGTGAGAAGCATACATGCCACCTTGTTCCACCAGACTACATCTCAAAATAATCATCACACTGAGAGATCCACAACTTAGGATTCTCCCCATCGAATGAGGGAAAGTGCATCTTAGGTAACTTGCTATTGCCATTGCTACAGAAATCTTAATGGAGATGGGCAAAAAGGGTTAATGGAGGCAGGCATTGCAACCGCCTCCAATCAAAGGTCATGGTTAATCGTGACTTTACGGAGACAGTTGCCCTACCCACCTCAGTTAATCATTTAATGGAGGCGGACGCCTTAAGGCAAACGCCTCGGTTAATGTTAATTAATGGAGGCGGTCGCCCTAAGTTACTTGCCTCTGTTAATGTTTTAACTGAGGCGGGCGCATAGCGACCGCCACAGCTACAGGATTAATGGAGGCGGCCTATTGTTATATGCCTATCAAAAATAACCTCGGCAATTTGATTTGAATTCTATTTTCACAAATCAAACACATATAAAAACAGAATCAAGACATATGAACACACATTACGCATATCGGGCACAAACATATAACACATTCATTGGTGTCATCCATCATCAACCAACATCATTCATAGTTATTACACATGCATAATGTCATATGTTTACATGTGAAACTAAGATCACCCTCTAGTTTATACACTTTTCCCAAAAAAAGGTTTGACAATGTGTAATCCTTGATTTGTAACTTGGTGCTCTAGTTTCTAATCTTCTCAAACTTCGGATCCTGCGCTAATTCGCTTTCCTCGTTGAAGAACGTTCCCCCTTCATGCACTGCCGCTCTGGGAGCGCGGCACTACCGCACCAAACAGCGGCATCGCCGCACATGCAGGAGAGATTAGTTCACAGTTCAAAAATCACCTAAGGAAATTTAGATCGGATAAATTTCTTAGCTTCATGCAGGGTAGTAGATCACAGATCGACAGCTGAAAGTGGTGGGAACACCACACATAAGTAGATCATCCTCAAACCCTAGAAATCACCTCAACAACAAGTAAAGCAACACAAGCACAAGTGACACAAGTGAAAGGTCTTGATGGCTAGAGGGGGGTGAATAGCCTTTCAAAAATTTATACAAAGACAAGCTAAACAAGTTTATCAATATAACAAATAGCGAGATGCGAGTTTTGCTTAGCCTACGGGGTGTTTGCAAGCCACCTAACCAATTCACAAATCTAGTAAATTTGCACTCAACCGCACAAGATAAACCGCACAACTTAGCTTACAACTAAAGCTAACTAGCTACACAAGCTAAGAGCTACACTAACAAGCTAGCAAGGTAACTAAGAAAATAATACAAGAGAGAGTTAGAAGGGTATCACCGAGGGGCGAAATATTGAGCCAACCAATCAATATGATCAAGAAATTAATTCCACAATACACAACCACCGGGATCGATTAGTCACAATAAGAAAGTGATGACACAAGATTTATCCTGAGGTTCACGTGCTTGCCGACACGCTAGTCCCCGTTGTGTCCCTCTCACCACATGGTTCAGTGGCTAATCGGTCACACACCGAGCCTCTCAAAAGGTGCCACAAGAACCTACCAAATGGTAAAAGGTTGCAAATGACACGAGCAATCCACTAACGTTGCGTTTGGCGCTTCACCGAGATAGACACAAACCCCTCACAATCACCGGAGGTGTCCAAGAACAATCACCAACTCTTGCCAACGCCTCCAAGCTGCTCCAAGCCGTCTAGGTGGCGGCAACCACCAAGAGAAACAAGAATCCCGCAGCAAATCAACCACCAAGTGCCAACTAGATACAATCTCACAATGCAAATGCACTTGGATCACTCAATCTCACTTCGAATATGCAAAGAAGCAAGAGAGATGAGTGGGAGGGGAGTTGCTTAGCTCAAAGTGCTCACAAGTATGTCAAAGAATGCAAGAGTGAGAGCCTTGAGCCAGCCAACGAGTATTTATAGACGTACCCCTTCGAATAGAGCCGTTAGTCAGTTGAAACTGCTGCAGTCGCGCTGACCGGACGCGCTGGTCACAAAGACCGGACGCGCGAAGCTTGACCGGACGCGCTGGTCCCGTAACCAACCGGACGTGCTGGTCAAGTCTAAGCAGCTCTCCAGAGAGTCAACGATCGGACGCACTGTTAGACGAACCAGATGCCACAGTGCCAGCGTCCGGTTAGAGTCCAGTAAGCACCCAGAACGACCGGACGCATCCGGTCGACCGTGACCGGACGCGCCACCGTGTCCGATCAAAAGACCAACACGCGTGCAAACCCTGAGCACTGACCGGACGCGTCCGTTCAAACAGAGACCACGTCCGGTCCAGCGTCCGGTCACCTCTGTGACCTCCGTTCGCCTTTGTTTGAATCACCCTTTCACATATGAGCTAGACTAAGTATGTGTGTCACTTTAGCACGTGTTTTAGCTCGTGAAACATGTGACAACGCCTCCAAATCTCGACATTGGCGTAAAGGAAAATAGGTGTTTCAATTCCTCGACATTGGGAGAGAGGACCCCAAACCCTCTCTACCGCTCAAACTCCAACGCCATCACAAATATGCTAACACCACCAAGTGATCACGTCATGTGCGAGTGTGTTAGCATTTTCACAATCATTTTTCGAAGCGTTATTAGTTCTATCCAAATGCATATGATTATGAAATGCACACCTAAAGGCACTTAGGAGTTCAATAGCCGTGTCATTCCCCTCTTTATAGTACGGCTATCTATCCTATAATGTAACCACACCCACTAGGTGTCTTGGTTACTAAAACACAACCCTTAATCATATACCTTTGCCTTGATCATGTAGAGTTGTGTCCAAATCCAAGTGTGATCATCATGATCACCATGTCCATCTTGCCACCAACCTTGGAATGTACTAATCCTCATATGCTATATACAACTTAGGCATAGGATTAGCATTTTCACAATCATTTTTCGAAGCGTTATTAGTTCTATCCAAATGCATATGATTATGAAATGCACACCTAGAGGCACTTAGGAGTTCAATAGCCGTGTCATTCCCCTCTTTATAGTACGGCTATCTATCCTATAATATAACCACACCCACTAGGTGTCTTGGTTACTAAAACACAACCCTTAAGCATATACCTTTGCCTTGATCATGTAGAGTTGCGTCCAAATCCAAGTGTGGTCATCATGATCACCATGTCCATCTTGCCACCAACCTTGGAATGTACTAATCCTCATATGCTATATACAACTTAGGCATAGGATTAGTACTTAGGCAATGTCACTAATTACCAACACCAAACATAGAGCTTTCAACAAGGATTTATCCTGTGGTTTAGCTCGCCACTAAGGCTTGCCTAAGTTCACGTTGTTGAAGTATGCCACTAAGGCTTGGGCTTTGCAACCCTACCTCATTCTCAAGTCAAGAGAGTGAACTCTTGAGATAAGGAGTGATTTTACTAGCTGCAAGAGATGGTTACAAACCTCTCGGGGCTGCCACAAGCTTGGCAAGCTCACCGAACGACGCTCTAGCCGGCTAGGAGCCAAGCTCCAAGAGTAACAAACACAACTGCTGGCAAAACGTGAACCAAATGCTCTTTAGACTTTGGGAATCAGTGAATCAGCTCTCTACTCGAGTTTTGTTGCCTTTTGTCTTAAGATTTGATGGTGGAATCACTAGGAATGCATGAGAACTTGAGGAGAAACAGTGAAGGAGAGAGAAGATGAGCACCAGCTCTGTTCTGTCAAACTGAATGAGTGAGGAAGAAGGAGAGTCATTGGAGGAGGACAGGGAAAAGTATAAATACCCCCTGCCTCCCAACAGTCACTTAAGTGCGGTAGTGCTGCCCTAAGTGCGGCAGTGCTTCTATGCAGGTGCGACACTGCCGCACCCACTAAGGCAGTAAAGGTGTGGGAGTTGTTGAGCTGGCGTCTTGGCTGAGATGTGAGGATGTTATGTGTAAAGATTTGAGCACTTGGTTGCATATTTTTAACCAGATGTTGTATCCCCTTTATAGTACGGCTTTTCCTATACTCAAATTTAAAAGATAAAATGAAATTAAACCTCCTTGAGCAAGATACCGTCCACAAAAGTAATTGGGAGTTCCTCCTTTCCATGTAACATCCTCTATGATGAATTCTCTGCTTGTCATCTTAATAAATCTCATTAGTTCCTTAATTAGTGGTCATCAACACCAAAACCCATGATAGAGCTTGATTGCACTTACAGTATCGGTATAGGAGAAGGAGCATGACAATAACCTCCTCATTACCATCCCCACCACCGTCGTCGTCAGCAGCCATATGTCTTGGAATAAATCCTCTATCATGATGTAATCACGAGCATTGTTGTCGCCGACTGCTGCTACTGCTGCTGCTGATGATGATGAGGCGGGTTGTCGTCCTATATGGTCTACATTGACCGTTGTCGACGACGACGAGTTCCCTCCAAATGCACCGCCAGTTACATATACTTTTCTCTGTGAAAAGTCCAGACCGTGTAATCCTTGACGAAACTAAACCTGATCAAGTGAGATTGCACCTTGTTGTCTTCGTGGGCTCTCATGTTCATACAGTGAGAACATGGACATGTGGTTGTCGTCCAATTCAGACTCTAACGGTGAGTTTTCGCAGCGGCAGCAAACTTCCTCACATGAACTAGGCACTGTGGTTATAGTCTCAACATCCGGTACATCCATTCGGACCTGTTGTCCATACCTGCAAACCTTATTCCACAAGCAACGACAAAGCAGTATTACAAAGAAATAGTCGCAGAGAAGAGAATAGATCTAGAGCTAAAGAAATAGCAGTTTTCTCTCTCCTCCATGAAAAGGTGACCTAGATCTAGATCTAGAGCCCCAAATGATAAAGAAGAGAGAGTAATGAGGTTTGGAGAGTGTATCTACCTTTTGCGTGTCCTCCAACACAAGAGCAAAACTTCTCCCCCTAGATTTTGCTCAATTTTTAGGGTTTTGGAGCTCAAAACCCTTAAAATTAGAAGAGGAGCCGCAAGGAAGAAGAAAGGGGGGCAGCGGTTGGGTGCATTTATAGCCACAGAAATAACAGAGGCGGACACTATAAGGAAAACCGCCTCGTTAATCACATATTAATGGAGACTGTTATTTTAAACCGGCCGCCTCGGTTAATGGATTAATGGAGGCGGTCACTTTAAGATGATCGCCTCGGTTAATACCTATTAACCGAGGTGGTTGCGCAATGTTGATCACCTCCGTTAATACATTAACAGAGCCAACCGCCTCGGTTAATGGGTGATTAACCAAGGCGGTCATGTTAAGGCGACAGCCTCCGTTAAACATTAACCAAGGCGGCCGCTCAGGAGGCCGGCCGGTCCCGGAATAACCAAGGTGGCCATCCTGGACGCCCGCCTCTGTAAAAAAGAGCGTGATGCCACCCAAACACAATCTGTAGTAGTGTGCTATGATTGACACACTCCCACCCGAACGCGGATCAAAGGGACGCGGACCCAGGCACTCCAACTGCGGATGCGATACAGAACAAGTAATCGATGGATGAGAGGAAGCCGACATACCCTTGACCAAGAGATGGGTTTGGAACCCAGGCTCCCACTTGGGCCGTGCCGGGTGCCGGCTGATGTTCCTGCTGCGATCGCCACCGGATTGGTGAAGATGCCCACCGAGGTGGCAGGGCTGCCATCGAGCACCACGTGATGGACGGACTTGCGAAGCACCCCTGTCTCCAGATGGATGTCATCGACAGCGGTGTCCAATCATCGAACACCTTGGCGGCGCTCTCCATGGAAACGAATCGGTCCGCCAGCATCTTCTCCTTGTAATATCTGAACAGATTGAAGACATGAACAGGTGACTGATGAGAACTTGTTACCCTTTCCTTGCTAGCCAACACTCTCTAGCAGATTCATGACTTCAGTTTTACTGGACATGGTAAGAATAAAAAGTAGGCCTGAGCAAGCAACAATATATAATATTGCTGGGTTGGTTTAGGGCATATGATAACATGCATGACATGCTTTCCATCCAAGTAGTATTCATCCTTCTTTGAAGTAACTGTCCTACGCAAGCGTACCTCTTCTTTACCAACCTGTAGCAAAGTGTATTTTCATTCACAACCAGGAGAATAGGCAGCATGTACATTATTGTGCCAACGCAAAAGGCAACCATCAGTCCATCACACAAATGTCGCTGAAACATGTTAAGAATTGGAGCGATGCTGTCAGCTTCCATACATGAACCAGCAATGTACGTAGAGCTGATAATTATATGAGTGCCTACCATAAGAGATCTAGGTGTTGCTATTTTTCAATAAAATATGCAACCTCAGACTCTAGAAGATAGATTGGAATAGGTAAATTAAAATCTGAATAGGTTAGAGGACTTACTAGAGTATAATTGTCTGAATTGTCAAACACTATCCCAATAAAAGCATATACAACCGAGTGTCTAGCACTTTCCTGACAATGGTATTAGTAGGGTATATCAAACACCAGCCACCTATTCCAACTATCTAGATTGCTTAAACGAAGAGGAGGCATACATGGAGAAGGGCACCCGTACCTTCACTTCTCATGTCTGAAACATGTCACTCAGGACAAATCGTATAGTTGGAGTATTAGGCCAATCTCAATGTGTTTCATTAGGTCAGTCTCGATGGATAGTTTTATGGCGTTGTTTCCAAGATAATGAAACTTGGATGAAACACCCATCTCAATACAAAGTTTCATTTTATAGTTTCATAGGCATTTAATTTCATGACTCATAGATAGTTAGTAACTGTGCCAAGAGAGTTTCTCTCATTTCTTCTCTCAGTAAATACACCGTCATGTCATAAAAAATACCTATGTGGTAACATATTTAATGCAAATGAAACTTCTACCAGGTATTTTTTTTCTTATTTGTTTTTAATCCAAATTAATTATTTGTATTCTATTTGAGACTTACTCTACATTCATATAGTCGTGTTTTTCATCTAATTGAGGTGTTAGAATTTTAGAACGTTACCTAAGAAACATTTATCAGGAAAACGAAAAAGACAAGAAAATCAATTTGTTGAATCATAAAAAGGTGCTATATATAAGTTTTTTTTTTTGCTTCAAGCAGTGTTGTGCCTGTACATATCATTCGATCTGTTTTCGTTTTGCAAGTAAAATTAGCGCTATATATATATATATATATATATATATATATATATATATTATACAATAAAATTTTATACATAGTCTAGAGAGACCGTAGCGACGAGTTCGCCGTAGGGCCCTCGAAATCCTAGGACCAGCACTGTTTATTTCTCCTAAAATGTGCCGCCTGGAAGGATGAATTTGCCCCTATGCTAATCAGGGTTAAAAAAACCGGCCGGTTTACCGCGGTTTACCGCGGTAACCGCCCTAACCGGGCCGGTCCGGTTCCGGTCCGGTCCGGTTAGGTATTCCCCAAATTCAAATTTAAAATTTGAAAAAAAAATGCTGAAAAAATTCCTAAAAATAGTCCATGATTTATAGAAGCCAATGGTGTAAAAATTTTTCAAATTTGAGTTCGTTTAGTATTTATTTATACGAATAGAAGTTTGAAAAAAAAAGAAAAAAAAACAGTCCCGGCCCGTTAAGGCCCATGAGGCCCATTAGGCCGCCACGGGCACAAAACGAGCCGGGAGGTCGCGGGGGGGGGGGTGTCAAACGCGCCGACGCTCCTTTTCCTCTCCCTTCCGCGAGCGTCCGACCCTAACCCTTCCCGACCGCCCGCCGCCGCCGGCTTACCGCGCCTTCAGCTCGGTTTACCGACCGGGTCGCGCGGTTTACCGAGCCCGCGACGCTCCGTCGGTTGACCGGACGGATCTAGCGGTTTACCGGTCGGTTAGCCCGGTAAACCGACCGGATCCGCGGCTAACCGCGCAGGTGAGTTTTTTTTGTTTTTTTTATTTAGAGTAGTTTTAGGATTTAGGTAGAATTTGTGTTAGGATTTAGGATAGTTTGTTGGTTAGGTTTTAGGTAGGATTTATTTTAGGATGTTTTTTTAGGATTTAGGATTAGAGGTAGGATTTGTGGTAGGATGTATATTTTAGGTATATATTGTGTGACTTTGTGTATATATTGTGACTTTGTGTATGTGAGGTATAGATTTTAGGTATATTTTAGGTATATATTATAGAGGATTTGTGGTAGGATTTAGGATACATTTTATTTAGGTGTGACTTTGTGTTGTCCGTTTATGCAGGTAGAGTAGACAATGTCAGGCAGAAACAGAGACGTTGTATGGGAGCATGGTGAAAATCTTGCTCCTGGATGGAGATGCAAATATTGTCATGTGACGAGAGCAGGCGGTGGTTGCACTAGATTTAAACAGCATTTGGCTGGGTACGGGGCGGACACCTTGCATTGCGCCCGTGTGCCACCAGATGTGCGTGCGTACTTTCGGCGAGATCTTGACAGAGCTAAGAAGACGACTGCTGACCGGGCTCGACAAAGGTTGGCACAAGAAAAAGCTGCAGCTGAGGGAAACCATCCCCTCGGTGATGATGAATATGAGGCTCAGATGAAGGAAGCACTCAACCAGTCAAGAGCAGAATATGAGTACGAGCAGAGGGTGCAACAGAGAGGAGGTAATTACCACCGTGGAGGGGGTAGTGCTGGTGGTGGTGGTTCGCAAGGTGGGAATCCTATTGACAGGTTGTTTAGAAGAGCAGGATCACGGAGGGAGACTCCAGTGGAGGTGAAGGACTATCATGTGGCAGCGGGTGGGAGGAGAGGAATGCAGCAACAAAGGATTGATACAGGCTCTTGGACGCAGAAGGGGAAAAATGCAAAGGAAGCTATTGGTAAAGCTTGGGGAAAGTTTTTCCATTATGTAGGAATCCCAGGACGAAATACCGATAATCCGTACTTTGTTAGTGCGGTGCGAGAGACACAGAAGTGGGGTAAGTACCTATACGTAGAGACCTATGGCCTTATGTATGTTTCCATATTCTCATTGTTTGCTTATGGTTTCAGGTGAAGGCATCGCGTCACCCACTGGAAGAGATATTGATGGCAAGTACCTAGAACAGAATGAGAAAGACTTGAAGGATAGATATGCGAAGTTTCAGAAGGAGTGGCCCAACTTTGGTGTCACGTTGATGTGTGATTCATGGACTGGCCCCACAAAAATGAGTGTCATAAACTTTTTGATTTATTGCAATGGGGTCACATGGTTTCACAAATCCATTGATGCATCTGGAAAAAGTCAAGATGCTAACTATTTGTACAGGGTACGTCCTAAACATAGTTGTCATGTGTTTCTTTTTATTTATATATATATGTGTGTATATATAATATGTTATGCGTTTTTTCAGGAGATTCGGAAGGTGGTGGAGGAGATCGGTGCCGAGCATATTGTACATGTGGTCACCGACAATGGCGCCAACTACAAGAAAGCTTGCACCTCACTGAAAGAGGAGTATGGACACATTGTTTGGACACCTTATCTGGCACACACCATCAACTTGATGTTGAAGGATATTGGTAACAGGACCGATCATGCAGGTATGTTGCAAGTATGCAAGCAAATTTCAACTTGGTTGCACAACCATTCTCAGTTGAATCATATGATGAAGCAAGCAATTGGTGGTGAGTTGGTCAAGTGGAATGGCACTAGATTTGGGACCAACTACATGTTTTTAGAGAGCTTTCATCGAAAACGTGAACAGTTCATGCAGTGGATGGCATCTACTGAGTTTTTGCAGAGCAAGTGGGCACGCACTGAAGAAGGTCGCTATGCTCATGTAAGATTGTCAAATATTCAGTGGTGGGAGGGATTGGAATACATCATAAATACAGTTCAACCAATTTACAAGTTCCTTCGTTTCGCTGATCAAGACAAGCGACCCAACATGTGCGAGGTGGTGTACGAGTACCAGAATTGCAAACAGGAGTTAGAGTCGTACTTTGGAAGGAATACGCAAACATGGAATGAGTATAGAGAGATTATGGATGCAAGGATTCGTGACGTGTACATAGGGACGTATGTGGGTTCAGGTATGATAATGACTTATGTTGATTTAGCAAGATGTATATATTGAATATTTCTCGTATGCTTATTTGAATCATATGTTGCAGCTGCTGTTCTAAATCCAAAGCTTACATATAGTATGGATCCAACTCCAACAATGTTCGGTGGCCTGAAGGAGACATTTCAGCAAATGACGGATGTGGAGTGCGCCGTGCAGGCATTGCAGGAGGCTGAGATTTTTCAACAAAAGCGTGGTGAGTTTGGTTCAGAACTGGCAATGAAAATGGCGATGGATCCAAGGACAACCCCATGTAAGAGATACTCTAAATCTGCACCAATTTGGTTTCGTATATTGGAACATATAGCTAACATAATGTGTTGCACTTGCAGTGGCCTGGTGGATGATATTTGGTAGAGATACTCCAAATTTGCAGCGCCTTGCTTTGCGGCTTGTTTCACAATGCATCTCCTCCAGTGGATGCGAGCGGAACTGGAGTACTTTTGCGTTGCTGCATACTAAGGTTCGCAATCGGTTGTCGCACAAGAAACTAAACAGGCTTGTTTATGTCAATTACAACCTTCGGCTGCGACTAGCGGATGTGAACCCACGAAGGTATGATGAAGAAGATTTTATCGACCGGTTCGCCGAAGTCTCATTCTATGACCGGAGCAATCCGATTAGGGAATGGATGGAGTACGGTAGATCTAATCTGCCTCCTGTTCTTGATGAGGATTCTGACGAAATGGACGTCCCTCTGCCATCACACCTTATTAGGTACATTATATTTATATATATACAAATGTGTGTGTATGTCTCACCTGTATTATGTGATTCATTTGTTTGTGTTGGCAGTGACCAAATAGACCCCGATGATCTACGTCAGGCTACGGGGCATGATTGCATCAGTGATTGGGCCCGTAGAAATGTGGGTGCAAGTCACCTCGGGAAGAGGAAGATGCAGATGGTGCCTCCGAAGGGTCACGGCAAGCGTCACCGAGGAAAAGGAAAAGCTGTGACCAGCGACACAGAGACTGAGGATGAGCAATACCAGTCCCAGGATAGTGGTGACGATGACAGTAGTGACGATGACAGTGCCAATGACGGTGCTAGTGGGAGTGGTGGTGGCGGTGCTGGTGGGACAGACGGTGGTGGTGGTGGGAGTGGGGATGCTACTATTGGTGCTGGTGGTAGTAGTTATGTAGGTCTTCATTTCACAGGTATCCATTACACCTACATACACACAATTGTTTCTGTCTATGCCTACTAATTATGGTTGATTGCAGGCGAGACCCAATTCACACATGCTACTCAAGACCGTGACCATGGACAACCGACATCGCAGAGGAGAGCATATGCATCGACGGACTACGACACTCCACAGTACTCTTTTTCCTCCTACAGCGATACCTCACAGCCTACTTATAGCTATCCCATTCCTGACATGACCATGCAGACTCAGACTAGATGGGTCTATGAATGGGAAGACCCTAGTTTTTACAATATGTTAGTTCAATAATGGGAGACAACAGTAGCATGGACAGGACAAACTTGGCAAGATTACAAGGCTGACCTGCTTAGACAGCAAGGTATCTCTCTTATGTCCACCGCTGAATATGAAATGTCGTGCCAACAAGGGGTCTTCCCATACATCCTACGTAGTTGACCATGCGAGCGGAAACTATATCTTTGTTTGTGTAAGCGACTATATATTGTATTTGTATGCGACTATATATTGTTATTTTAGTGACTATATATTTAAGCGAATATGTATTTGTATGCGACTATATATTGTTGCTTTAGTGACTTATGTTATTTTTTACCACATTGTGTGGTCTTTTTACATTAATTTGTGCAAAGGAAGTACCAAAATTTCTTTTTTATTCATAAAAAAACGGTTTGGAGCGGTAAACCGGCCGGTTACCGCTCCAAACCGGCCGGTTTACCAGCCGCGAACCGAACCGAAGCATGTTTGAATTTAAATTTGAATTCGGCCGGTTACCGACCGGTTACCGGTCAAACCGACCGGTTTACCGCTACCGGCGGCCGGCGGTTACCGGAAACCGGTCGGTAAAAAAAACCCTGATGCTAATTCACGTGGACTCTCAGCGCTGGGCGCTGGTCGCCGCTGGCATGGGTGCTGGCTGGCTGGCTGCGCCTGCACCTGCATGTGCCTGGCTGCCTCGCCTGCATGTGCCTGTCCATCACGTACTTGTGTACGACATGCAGTAGGGTCGGCCTCGGCGCGTCGTGCAGCAAGGCCGGAGTCGAGGCAACGGCATCGCGTTCCCATCAGCGATGGGGTGCCGCGGCGGAGGCACGTCGCGTGGCGGCGGCACATCGTCGTCCAGCGAGGGCATGCCGAACGGCGGCGGCACGTCGTCCATGCGAGGGCTCGCGGAAGAGACGAAGCGGCGGCGGGGACCGGGAAAGACTAAGCGACGCGGCATCAGCTGCCTCTTCTTTACGTAAGTTTGCCTTGGGGCAAATTAGTACCTTAGCTGGTTGATTTAGGTGAAATAAAATAAGAAAATAGGAAAAGTGGAAAAATGGTAGAGAAAACGAGAGGCAAATGTTTTGGCTGCTATTTTTACGAAAGCAACGTTTGGATGCTAATTTTGCGAAGCATGTTATTTAGGCTGGTAAAAGTGTAATTTTCTCGGTAAAAGGAGCCCGAGTGAGCAACTCCTCTTCCTGCTTCTCTTGCTCCTCTCTCTGTCGCATGTACCTCCCAAATTCTCTGGTTTCATCGCCACCGTTTCCTTCCACTGTAAATTCCAGAAAGATTATTTAACATGAAAATAAACAGCACATACTTACTCTGTATACAAGACAGGCTGCCAATAAATTCAGAGCAAAAGTAAAGCAAACCTCTTCAGGTCTGTCCGCAGCATCATCAATTATTTCTTTAGTATAAGGATTTTCTACTGCCAGCGGAACATCAGAAGAACCAGTCAATGAAGAGGAAGAAATAGCAACATCAAGAAGCAAACCTTTGTTTGATCCACTTTTGTTCTTGTCCAGCTCGGCGAGAACAGGATTCAAAGGCGAGACGAGGAACTTCTGAACTTGTTTAGCTCGGCGAAATCAAGATCGAAAGCCTGCGAAAACAGGATATCCTAATGACACCTTTTTCAACCGAGATCTCTAATATATAAATAGAAAAAGATGAAGAGTTCATGTCGAACTTGTCATGGATTTTTTTTCTTGATCTGAGCTGATGTCTTCATTCGATTGGAATTTGATTCCGGCTCGCTATGCCTGGCTTGTTGGCTTTTGTGGCAGCACATCCGCCGCGGTAGGAGCCGCGCCACCCTGCTGAGGTTGTGCCTCCGTTCCTGCCCTGGACAAGAGGAGAGGCATGCAGCCTCGTCCCTGCACGTGAGCAGGAGGAGCGGTGGCGCTGGGAGACGAAGAGATGGTTTATTTCTTTTTAGTCAGAGAGCGTCCCACGCGAGCGAGTGGGCCAGGGAAGGCCGAAAGCGAGTGGGGACAGTTAGGCCAAAGAATGGGCCATATGAAAAAAGGCTGGATAAAAAAAGTAGAAATTTTGTCTCTTTATTATTAGATTTAGATATAGATTATTTGTTTTATATTGCTTAGGATAATTTGTTGTTGATGTTAGAATTTGAACATAGCACCTAATTTAGTAAGACACTCTGCTTTATTTTTTTCTTTGGACTAAAACTTATCTTGAGCACTAATTAAGGCTGCATGCTGATGTCGTGCCTAAGAGCATCTTCGACTGCCTTTGTTTAACCCACCCTCTAAATTCTCATTTAGAGAGAGACATTCTAATAAAAGTCTTTTTCTACATCTCTTTACCCGAACATTTTTTTATTTTGTTTGGCACTTTAGAGAACTAGCTTCGCTCTCTATTTTTGGTGAGTGAGAAACTAGAAATAACAGATGGAAGCATTTGGAGATCCAGTTGAACAAAGTTGTTGAAGTGTCCACTAAAATCTCTATCCTATCAATACAAAAGGATATAAAAGTTTCTCAGAGTTGCTCTATAATCAGATATTCTATATCTGATTGCCTTACTTATATTTGAATCCGACGTCTAGCAAAACTATTCAAATATAATTCATATTATATGATAACCAAGAAATATTCAAATATCCACAAACTCTACCGTATAGTAGCTCCATAAAAACCTGGAGTTTGTAGAGCATCCCTTTAGGTGCTCTCACAGTTCCACCTTTTCCTCGAATATAGTGCATGGAGCTGAAACAGTTTGGCTAAAAAACGTGGAGCGGAGCTAAAAAAACATGTAGCAGAGCAGTCTCAAACACCCCTCTAATAGTTGCTTACTAAAACATGCCAATGTTAATATGTAATACCCAAATTTTAGAGATAACAAATTTTGGATAATTTAGATAATAAATAATGGCCACTTTAAAATAATACTAAAATAAGTTTGATGTTGCATTCATGCTGTTGCACTTACTTTATTTTGTGGTGTGCATTTATTTTATTTTATTTTGCTTTGATTTAGAAAATTTCTATTTGAAATAAGCTTTGGAAAATAAATAGAAAAAAAGAGAAGAAGACAGTCCACTTACCTGGTAGATGCGGGCCGCTCTTCTTCTTGGTTTTGGGCCGATCGGTAGGAGCAGGCCGTCTCGGCAACGCAGCCCAACCCGGCGTCTCGGCCCAGCTCGCGCGGTTCGCGGCCCAGACGTCCGACCCGTTGCTGCTTCTCCCTCTTTTCGCTGACTGGTGGGGGCCGTTCGTCAGCCGTATCTCTTACCTCCGGCTCGTAGTCGAGTTGGACTCCAAGTCGGTGAGTTTCGATTCCAACCGATTCGCTTTGGATCGATCCGTAGATCATGTTCCCCTATATAAGGCACATACCATCCTATGCTGTATCCGTTTTCGCCCTCCTCTTTTCCATCTACTAACCGGCGCCGCTTTCCTCTGTGTTCGTCGCGCCATTGACGAGCTCAAGCTCCGACCACCGCGGGAGATTGCCCGGTCATCATAGCTTCGTTTTCCGCAAGTAACTGTCGGGGATCCTTGACGCGGTAAAGATTCCGCACTGAGCCTCCTTGTTTTTGCATGTCTTTTGTTCCTTGTTTGACTTCACCGGTTGCATAGGGGTTTCGCCGGTGACTGTGATCGTCAAATTTCACCTCCGTCCGGTCTTCGGTTCCGGGTGAAGCCCTAGGTGAGCTCGCGCAGTTCCCCGCTTCCTTTCCATGTTTTTCCCTTGGTCGGGGGTGGCCGAAATCTCGTTTTTGAGGAGCTCCGGCGAGCTCATGGCGGCAGCCATGGCGGCCACCGGCCGGATGAACAGGAGATGGCCGGAATTTTCTTTATGTTATACTCGATTTGATTGTCAGCCGTCCGATTCGAGATCGATGGCCCAGATTAGAAGATACCCCTTCGCGGGTAATAAAGAGCCCCTGCACTTTCTGGAAATTAACCCGCGGTCCCAAGGCGTAAAGCTGAGATTACGTTTTCACATTTGGAAAGCGTATTTTCAACCGGTTAAATCAAAAATACGTTTTCAGCAATTTACAGTTTTGCCACTAGAATTGTTTTAGTCATAAAATCTTCGTTTTAACTCCGATTTGATCCGTTCAAATTGCGTTAGGTTCGTATTTGCGAGCTCTACATGTTAGTATAGTTTTACAGTTAGTTTTGATAATTTATTTTTCGAGTTTATAATTAAGTATTTATTTATCTATAGGAAATCTTAGAAAATTCATAACTTTTACGTTTTAATTCCGATTTTGGTGATCTTTGCGTATGTGTGATCGTAGAAACGTGTAGAAGAGTTTTATAAACTTTTATTACTGTTTTGTTACTGTTGGTGTACTGTTCTAATTATATCTATTTGTTTGCTTCGTGTATGTTTGATTGGATGCATGTATGTTGTTGATTGATGATCGAGTATAGAAGGTGAGCAGTACTTGAACGATTCGGAGTATTACTTTGAGCCAAGTCAGCAGTACTATTTGGAGAGCTTTGATCAAGGCAAGTATAACACAGGACTATCCTTGTTACCTATTCACTATAATCAATATCATATGCATGTGTTTACCTTGACAACCTTAGAGATTATAACTTAGTGCTTGATGTCTTGATTCCTTGTCAACCTTGGGCATGCATATGGGTAGCTATGGCTAGTGCTTAAACTAAGAACAATGATCTTGCAATATGATTAATGGATCAAGCAATCAATCTTTAAGATGGTTTAATTTTTGTTAAAAGGGGACTAGAGCCTGTGTGTTATTTTTGATGCTCTAGTTACTCTCCGTAAGGACTTATCTGTACGTGATCATCCGGGATATACAGTACAGCTGTGAGGGCTATATGGCTCTGGCTTTAGTTGTTCAAGAGACCTTTTCTAGCTTGTTAGTGGTTACCTTAAATGGCGTAAGAATGGCTTGACACGTTGGGTGTAGTGCGAGCCCCTGGCCTAGTGTGTATAGGCTGCGGTTGTTGTGCCACAGGGAAGGGGGGTTCTACATCTGCCTGCCGAGTGAATCTAATGGCCCTAACTTGTTAGACGAACTCTTGAGTGGCTTTATATGGTTTATGGGTGTTTGGGCTTGATCTCCCCACTCATTCGGAAATCATGACTCACAGTGAAAGTGTACACCTCTGCGCAGAGTTAAAAACTGGTATACTAGCCGTGCTCACGGATACGAGCGGCCTTGGAACATTTACAGATAGATGATCACCATTGTTATATTATGTTTAATTATTGTTGATTATTATTATGTTCTTGTTAATGTTATTCGTTATCATTATTGCAATTGATCATTGGTTCTTTAATGGGAAGTGGTTTATCTTGATGCTACTCAAAAGAAAGTTATAAGACTAAAAGCTAACCGCAGTTAAACAGTGTCTAGCCATTTGAGCCTCATGAACCCTGTGTTATATTTGTTGAGTTCGACATGGACTCACTCTTGCTATTTCCACCATAACAGATGAAGATTATGATGAGGATTATCGTAATGAGTACTAGTCTTGGTGTCAACCAGTCAACCGTGTCCCTGTGTGGAGTTTCCGCTGGAGATTATTATTAGATATTACTATTTATCGTTCAAGACTATGTTTTAAATATTTATTCGTTATGTAATAAGCACTGTGATGATACTATGTAATTTGTCTGCTTATGTGTGCGATCATGACCTGGGGCGCACATGAGTACTTTATGCATCCTATTTTTGTCCTTAAAAATGGGTGTGACAGATTGGTATCAGAGCCGTGTTGACTGTAGGACGCAAGCCTAGTTAGAATGGTCGTTGATAGCATCCATACTTCACTTAATTCATGCTTCCTCTTTTCACCTTGTTAATTACTAAAGTTTTATGCTTCCTCTACTTTATTCTATTGCGAAAATACATTGATTCTATCTAATCTATGTCTAAATCTTGTAGATGCCTCCTCATCCCCGTCTGTCAGCTGCACAATATGTTGCTCGTTTCAAACCCCAGGAGCCAAAGGAAGAGGGTGATCAAGAGCTATCTGATGCTGAATCAAGAGTTGGTGATACACCTATGGAGGATGTAGTTATGGGGTGGACTACGAAGTTTCATATCATGGTTCCTAAGGCTGATGCTTTCTTCCATGATATGTTAAAAAGAACCTTGGACAACTACTACTACGACTGGGAGGCTACTTTAGAGTATCGCAGTGCAGAGTATAGTCATCCATGGATGGATTCCTATTGGAAGACGGAGTTATGGGTCAAGAAAAGTGATCCTACCACTAAGGAGCCTAAGGTGGAGTCAAAGTTCATTACCCGAGTGAGCCGGGCAACCGTGGAGACAAGCATGGAGGATGTCGCTTTCAATGCATTTGTTTACTACCATGGTCTACGCTCGGACAAGACGCTAAAGGGTGCACTTCGGCACTTTCCTTGTTTCTTGCATGACAAGGGTATTTGGACCGTGCCACTTGCTGATGATTCCTCCTTGACTTTACAAGCTACGGTGGCATTAGCTCGTGAATTGGCACTTCATGAGGCGGACCTGAAGGATGAGTTGCTGAAGGAAAAAGAACTTAAGGAGCAAGCGTACAAGGAGATTGACCAATTAAGGGCGGAGTTAGGTCGTCCTAAGATTTATGAGAAGCTTAATTAGGAAATAGGAAAAATCCCTATGTAATAAGAACGATAGTAGTTGCGAGTTAATTTCGAGTTTGGATTGATTTAAGAGTCAGTTTGTGGTGTGAACAATTGTGTGATTGATGGATTGTTATTATGATAAAGTGTGATTTGGATCTTTGTAATGTGTGCTGGAGTTTTGTAGACATGCCTACAAATTCCATGGTTAAGAATATTAAGTTTGATCAAGATATATTAGTGAACATGAGGTTAACTTAGTTCTGTCCTTTGCTGATTTTTGGATCAGTCTGGGATGTTTTAGAAATAACTTAAAATCCGTTCATGGGAAATTTAAGAAATTTTACTGGGAATAATTAGACTTCTATATCTTTCCAATCCCACAAGAATCACCTTAATATCTATTATGAGTTAAGAGATATACCTGCTTCAAGTTGGAGTTACTGCACAGTCTGGAATTCGGGAACAGTTTCTGTTAAGTTCAGTTTTTGACCAATTTATTGACAGAATCAGAAAAAGTGTTGTGAATACGAGTTGTAGGTAATTTTATAAGCTTTCCAACCATGTAAAGATCATCTGATTTGGACATCTGTAGCTCGAGATATGACAGTTTTACTGAGTTGCTGAAATTGAAGTTTGCCCAGAAAATCAGATTTTGTTTATCTATTGTATACATCATCTCGGATTGTACTGAATTTCATCTTCTGTGTTTTGGGAACAGATGTCAGGCAGAGGTCGTGGCAGAGGTCGTGGGGGTGTTAATCCACCCGTTACTATGGAGGAACTCATGCAAACCCAGAATCAGCTGATGCAGATGTTTATGCAGCATATGCAGAACAATCCCCCTGTTGGAGGACCACCACCTGTTCAAGTAAGGGATAAGCGTGGAGAATTTTTGAAGGGACGCCCTCCAGTGTTTTCTCATGCCGCTGATCCTTTAGAAGCAGATGATTGGGTGAGGGCAGTGGAGAAACAGCTGAATATAGCCCAATGCAATGATATGGAGAAGGTGTTGTATGCTTCTGGTCAGTTACAAGGGACAGCTCAGACTTGGTGGGAGTCGTACCAGGCTGCACGCCCTGACAATGCTCCTCCTATCACTTGGAATGAGTTTGTTAGAGATTTTCGAGCTCGTCATATTCCTGAAGGTATAATTGAGCTGAAGCAGGAGGAATTCAGAAACCTAAGGATGGGACAGATGAGTGTGAGTGAATATCATGACAGGTTCACCCAGTTGGCTCGCTATGCTCCCAATGAAGTTAGGGAAGATGCAGACAGGCAACGTCTTTTCTTGAAGGGAATTTATTATGATCTTCGCTTGCAACTGAAGGGGAATAACTATGCTAGTTTTCAAGAGCTGGTGAACAAAGCTATTGTGCTTGATAATGAGCGTAGGGAGATGGATAGAAAAAGAAAGATGAAGGTGCAAGGCTCAGGAAGCAACAACCGTCAACGCACAAATTCTCAGCATGGCTTTCATCAGAAGTTTCAGGGACCGGTTAGCCAGTGGAATCGCAATTCAAATCAGAGGTGGTCCCAAAATTGGCAAAACAATCGGTCGCAACAGCGTTCATCATATCCACAGCGTCAACAGTATCAGCAGACTGGGCAACAGACTCCTCGCACTGGAAATCCCAATGCTACCCCCATAAAGAATAGTACTCCCAGCACTCCTATTAGATGCTTTGTCTGTGGTAAAGAGGGCCATTTGTCTTATAATTGTCCTGAGAAGCAGAACCAACAGACTCCTCAGAGCCAGAAGAGCAACCAGAGGCAATCCGGTGCTGGAAGGGTGAATCACGTGTCTTCTGATACAGCTCATAATGCACCAGAAGTTATGATTGGTACGTTCAATGTACATTCCACTCCCGCAACTGTTCTTTTTGACTCTGGAGCATCTCATACATTCATATCCAATATTTTTGTTAAAATGCATAGTATACCCATGCTAGCTATGAAAGAACCTCTCTTAGTAAATTCACCTGGAGGTACCATGCAAACCAGTAATCGTTGTCTTCCAATTAGTATGGTATTAAGGGGGGTAGAGTTTAAGATAACTCCTATAGTGTTGCGAACATCTGGGATTGATGTGATATTGGGTATGGACTGGATGATGCAAAATCAGGCAGAGATTCAGTGTCAGCAGAAAGTGGTAGTTGTGACTGCGCCTAATGGAGATAAAATCAATGTGGATGTAGCAATGCAGAAGCAACCAACCGCGGTGGTGAATCAGATTGAAGATACTATTAAGGAGAATTCAGTGATTGAGGATTTTCCGGATGTCTTCCCTGATGAATTGCCAGGTATGCCACCTGACCGAGACATTGAATTTCTTATTGAATTATTACCTGGAACTGCACCTATAGCCAAACGACCATATAGGATGGGAGTAGATGAATTAGAAGAACTTAAGAAACAAATTAAAGAATTACAAGAAAAAGGTTTTATTCGACCTAGTTCATCACCTTGGGGAGCACCAGTTATTTTTGTTGATAAGAAAGATGGTGGTCAGAGGATGTGTGTTGATTATCGGTCACTAAATGAAGTAACTATCAAGAATAAGTATCCTTTGCCCCGGATTGATGACTTGTTTGATCAGT
Organism: Saccharum spontaneum; assembly: GCA_022457205.1. Lineage (NCBI taxonomy): Eukaryota > Viridiplantae > Streptophyta > Magnoliopsida > Poales > Poaceae > Saccharum > Saccharum spontaneum. Next base: position 19,653,217 of record CM039618.1, on the reverse strand, counting down.
TGAGAGGTGCTTGTGTGTTTTCTAAGATTGATTTACGTTCTGGATATCATCAGTTGAAGATTCGTGCCTCTGATATTCCAAAGACAGCTTTTACTACAAGGTATGGATTGTATGAGTATACTGTTATGTCGTTTGGATTGACCAATGCACCTGCATACTTTATGTACATGATGAACAAGGTGTTCATGGAATATTTGGATAAGTTTGTGGTGGTATTTATCGATGATATACTGGTATTTTCCAAGACAGATGTAGAGCATGCTGAACATTTGAGGTTGGTGTTGCAGAAGCTTAGAGAGCATAAACTGTATGCGAAGCGAAGTAAATGTGAGTTTTGGTTGAAGGAAGTTTCTTTTCTTGGTCATATTGTTTCTAATGGAGGTATATCGGTGGATCCAGGCAAGGTGAAGGATGTATTGAATTGGAAACCACCTACTGATGTTAGCGAGATTCGCAGTTTCTTGGGTTTAGCTGGATATTATAGACGGTTCATTGAAGGGTTTTCTAAACTTGCTAAACCTATGACATCTCTGTTAGAAAAGAATGCCAAATTTGTGTGGTCTGATAAATGTCAAGCTAGTTTTGAGGAGTTGAAGAAGAGGTTGACTACAGCGCCTGTTTTGGTTTTACCAGATTTGAGTAAGAAGTTTTCCATTTATTGTGATGCTTCTCGTCAAGGTTTGGGATGTGTTCTTATGCAAGAAGGCAGAGTTGTGGCTTATGCATCTAGACAGTTGAGAAAGCATGAGTTGAATTATCCTACACATGATTTGGAGTTAGCAGCTGTTGTTCATGCTTTAAAGATTTGGAGACATTATTTGATTGGACATAAGAGTGATATATACACTGATCATAAGAGTTTGAAGTATATTTTCACTCAGTCAGATTTGAATTTGAGGCAACGCAGATGGTTAGAGTTGATTAAGGATTATGATATTGAGATACACTATCATCCTGGTAAGGCTAATGTAGTAGCTGATGCTCTTAGTAGGAAGAGTTATGCCAATAAGATAAGAACATTGTCTATGACTAGTGAGTTATGTGCTGAATTTGAATATTTGAACTTGGGAATTGTTATTAATGCAATGGAATTAGTGATAGAGCCTACTTTAGAGCAAGAGATCTATAAGGGTCAATTGAAGGATGAGAAACTAAAGAAGATAGCGGAGGATATAGTGATTGGTAAGTCACCAGGCTTTAGAATGGATGATAATGGAATTTTGTGGTTTGGAAAGAGGCTGTGTGTACCTGAGGATCAAGCTATTAGACAGGCAATTCTTCGTGAAGCTCATGAGTCAGCTTATTCTATTCATCCTGGTAGTACTAAGATGTATTTGGATCTTAAACAGAAATATTGGTGGGTTGGATTAAAGCGAGATGTGGCTGAGTATGTGGCATTGTGTGATACTTGTCAGAGGGTGAAAGCAGAGCATCAGAGACCTGCTGGATTGTTGCAACCAATGAAAATCCCTGAATGGAAGTGGGAGGAAGTTGGTATGGACTTTATAGTGGGGTTACCGCGTACTCAGAGAGGTTATGATTCTATTTGGGTGATAGTGGATAGGTTGACTAAAGTTGCTCATTTTATACCAGTCAAGACTAATTACACGGGAGTACAATTAGCTACCTTGTATATGGAAAGAATAGTATGTTTGCATGGAGTACCAAAGAAGATTGTGTCTGATCGGGGTACGCAGTTTACATCGCACTTTTGGCAAGCTGTGCATGAATCTTTAGGGACTAAATTGAACTTTAGTACAGCATATCATCCACAGACAGATGGACAGACTGAAAGGACCAACCAGGTATTAGAGGATATGTTGAGAGCCTGTGCATTGCAATATGGAACTAGTTGGGATAAGAGTTTGCCTTATGCAGAATTTTCTTACAATAATAGTTATCAACAGAGTCTTAGGATGGCACCGTTTGAAGCTTTGTATGGACGTAAGTGTAGAACTCCATTGTTTTGGGATCAGACAGGTGAATCTCAGGTGTTTGGTACAGATGTTCTTAGAAACGCAGAAGATCAAGTGCGAGTGATTCGTGAGAATTTGAGAGTGGCACAGTCTCGTCAGAAGAGTTATGCTGATAATAGGAGAAGGGATCTAGTTTTTGAGGTAGGTGATTATGTCTATTTGAAGGTGTCACCTATGAGAAGTGTGAAGAGATTTAACATGAAAGGTAAACTAGCACCAAGGTATGTTGGACCATTTAAAGTTATTGCTAGACGTGGGGAAGTTGCTTACCAATTAGAGTTGCCTGAGAATTTATCTGGGGTGCATGATGTGTTTCATGTTTCACAACTTAAGAAGTGTTTGCGGGTGCCTGAGGAGCAGATACCTTTGGAAGAATTGACTGTTAAGGAGGATCTTACATATGAAGAGATTCCGATTAAGATTTTGAAGACTGCGGAGCGGGTTACTCGAAGTCGGGTTATTAAGATGTGTAAAGTGCAGTGGAATCGATATTCAGAGGCAGAGGCAACTTGGGAAAGAGAGGATGAATTGAGGAAATCATATCCGCAGTTATTTGAGTAAGCAGTCCAATCTCGAGGACGAGATTCTTTTAAGGGGGTAGAATTTGTAATACCCAAATTTTAGAGATAACAAATTTTGGATAATTTAGATAATAAATAATGGCCACTTTAAAATAATACGAAAATAAGTTTGATGTTGCATTCATGCTGTTGCACTTACTTTATTTTGTGGTGTGCATTTATTTTATTTTATTTTGCTTTGATTTATAAAATTTCTATTTGAAATAAGCTTTGGAAAATAAATAGAAAAAAAAAGAAGAAGACAGTCCACTTACCTGGTAGATGCGGGCCGCTCTTCTTCTTGGTTTTGGGCCGATCGGTAGGAGCAGGCCGTCTCGGCAACGCAGCCCAACCCGGCGTCTCGGCCCAGCTCGCGCGGTTCGCGGCCCAGACGTCCGACCCGTTGCTGCTTCTCCCTCTTTTCGCTGACTGGTGGGGGCCGTTCGTCAGCCGTATCTCTTACCTCCGGCTCGTAGTCGAGTTGGACTCCAAGTCGGTGAGTTTCGATTCCAACCGATTCGCTTTGGATCGATCCGTAGATCATGTTCCCCTATATAAGGCACATACCATCCTATGCTGTATCCGTTTTCGCCCTCCTCTTTTCCATCTACTAACCGGCGCCGCTTTCCTCTGTGTTCGTCGCGCCATTGACGAGCTCAAGCTCCGACCACCGCGGGAGATTGCCCGGTCATCATAGCTTCGTTTTCCGCAAGTAACTGTCGGGGATCCTTGACGCGGTAAAGATTCCGCACTGAGCCTCCTTGTTTTTGCATGTCTTTTGTTCCTTGTTTGACTTCACCGGTTGCATAGGGGTTTCGCCGGTGACTGTGATCGTCAAATTTCACCTCCGTCCGGTCTTCGGTTCCGGGTGAAGCCCTAGGTGAGCTCGCGCAGTTCCCCGCTTCCTTTCCATGTTTTTCCCTTGGTCGGGGGTGGCCGGAATCTCGTTTTTGAGGAGCTCCGGCGAGCTCATGGCGGCAGCCATGGCGGCCACCGGCCGGATGAACAGGAGATGGCCGGAATTTTCTTTATGTTATACTCGATTTGATTGTCAGCCGTCCGATTCGAGATCGATGGCCCAGATTAGAAGATACCCCTTCGCGGGTTCTAAAGAGCCCCTGCACTTTCTGGAAATTAACCCGCGGTCCCAAGGCGTAAAGCTGAGATTACGTTTTCACATTTGGAAAGCGTATTTTCAACCGGTTAAATCAAAAATACGTTTTCAGCAATTTACAGTTTTGCCACTAGAATTGTTTTAGTCATAAAATCTTCGTTTTAACTCCGATTTGATCCGTTCAAATTGCGTTAGGTTCGTATTTGCGAGCTCTACATGTTAGTATAGTTTTACAGTTAGTTTTGATAATTTATTTTTCGAGTTTATAATTAAGTATTTATTTATCTATAGGAAATCTTAGAAAATTCATAACTTTTACGTTTTAATTCCGATTTTGGTGATCTTTGCGTATGTGTGATCGTAGAAACGTGTAGAAGAGTTTTATAAACTTTTATTACTGTTTTGTTACTGTTGGTGTACTGTTCTAATTATATCTATTTGTTTGCTTCGTGTATGTTTGATTGGATGCATGTATGTTGTTGATTGATGATCGAGTATAGAAGGTGAGCAGTACTTGAACGATTCGGAGTATTACTTTGAGCCAAGTCAGCAGTACTATTTGGAGAGCTTTGATCAAGGCAAGTATAACACAGGACTATCCTTGTTACCTATTCACTATAATCAATATCATATGCATGTGTTTACCTTGACAACCTTAGAGATTATAACTTAGTGCTTGATGTCTTGATTCCTTGTCAACCTTGGGCATGCATATGGGTAGCTATGGCTAGTGCTTAAACTAAGAACAATGATCTTGCAATATGATTAATGGATCAAGCAATCAATCTTTAAGATGGTTTAATTTTTGTTAAAAGGGGACTAGAGCCTGTGTGTTATTTTTGATGCTCTAGTTACTCTCCGTAAGGACTTATCTGTACGTGATCATCCGGGATATACAGTACAGCTGTGAGGGCTATATGGCTCTGGCTTTAGTTGTTCAAGAGACCTTTTCTAGCTTGTTAGTGGTTACCTTAAATGGCGTAAGAATGGCTTGACACGTTGGGTGTAGTGCGAGCCCCTGGCCTAGTGTGTATAGGCTGCGGTTGTTGTGCCATAGGGAAGGGGGGTTCTACATCTGCCTGCCGAGTGAATCTAATGGCCCTAACTTGTTAGACGAACTCTTGAGTGGCTTTATATGGTTTATGGGTGTTTGGGCTTGATCTCCCCACTCATTCGGAAATCATGACTCACAGTGAAAGTGTACACCTCTGCGCAGAGTTAAAAACTGGTATACTAGCCGTGCTCACGGATACGAGCGGCCTTGGAACATTTACAGATAGATGATCACCATTGTTATATTATGTTTAATTATTGTTGATTATTATTATGTTCTTGTTAATGTTATTCGTTATCATTATTGCAATTGATCATTGGTTCTTTAATGGGAAGTGGTTTATCTTGATGCTACTCAAAAGAAAGTTATAAGACTAAAAGCTAACCGCAGTTAAACAGTGTCTAGCCATTTGAGCCTCATGAACCCTGTGTTATATTTGTTGAGTTCGATATGGACTCACTCTTGCTATTTCCACCATAACAGATGAAGATTATGATGAGGATTATCGTAATGAGTACTAGTCTTGGTGTCAACCAGTCAACCGTGTCCCTGTGTGGAGTTTCCGCTGGAGATTATTATTAGATATTACTATTTATCGTTCAAGACTATGTTTTAAATATTTATTCGTTATGTAATAAGCACTGTGATGATACTATGTAATTTGTCTGCTTATGTGTGCGATCATGACCTGGGGCGCACATGAGTACTTTATGCATCCTATTTTTGTCCTTAAAAATGGGTGTGACATAATATGTGGCTTACTCTCTCCTCTGACATAGCCTTTTGAGCTGGCTGTAAATTTACCGCTCACTCCCCTTCTCTTGCCTCCTCTTTCTCCTCCAATAGTATTTAGTCTATTTACAACCCTTAAGTATACTTGCTCTATTGTACTATGGATGCACATACTCGTGTACACGTTGGAGCATGTTCTTTGCACGGCAAGTTATTGTTGATAGCAGCTTTAAAACACCCTCCTCAGCGGTCCTCTACTTTATTCACAGATCACTGTATGCCGACTTAAACACGCCATACATATGAGCAACACTAGCTTGTCCTATATTTTAAGTGTCTAATTTTTTTATTGATGTCCAGGCAACATGTAACTTTGTAATTTATGAATTGTCCTTTTAGTTGTACTACTTGATTTCATTGCACTAGTTGATTATTATTGCCTGAAAATTCAGATATCTCTGCACATTATCGCAACTCCCTATGTGCAAGGATGCATGCCTGAAAATTAGAGGGCGCATGTTCTTTGCATGGCAAGTTATTATTAATAGCAAGTAGCTTTAAAACAACTTCCCCAGCAGTCCTCTACTTTATTCACAAATCGGCATCTATATAACTCAAATGCTGTAACTTGAACACACGATACATATATATGCGCAAGGTAGCATGCCAAGAACAAGTTTCTCAACCAAATTCTTGTGAACAATATACAGCATCATCTTTTGCTACCACCATACCATGATCGCCATGATCCTCGAGGTCACACAGATTTGCCAAGACAGGCTACTCACCTCGTCCACTAACAACCTACCACCCATCCGTCACCTCCTGGCTTTCTTACTCATAACCATTGTAACTGTCAAGTATCTTATCCGACATCCACGCAGAGTGTACCTTGTTGAGTACGCTTGCTTCGGTCCTAACTCAAACTACCGAATTGCCCCAGCCTCCTTGATTGAAAATTTTCGCCTATCAAATTTCCTTGACGATGATAACATTTCCTTCCTAAGCAAGATTTGTAGACGCTCTGGCCTTGGTGACGAGACGTGCCTCCCCTCTTCATATCATTGCACCCCACTCATTCCTAGTTTTAGCTTAGCTCGTATGGAGGTAGAGCAGGTCATCTTCACGGTCGTCGATGACCTATTTTCCAAGGCATCAATGGAACCCAGTAAAATTGACATACTGATTGTCAATTGCAGCGTTATGACGATGATACCATCCATGACTGACATGATCATAAACAGATACAAGCTGCGTAGCGACATACAAAATATGCAACTATCTGGGATGGGGTGCAGTGCCGGATTGATCGCCGTTGGGCTCGCAAGGAACCTCTTTCAACTCATGCCCTACGGTGCACACGCGCTGGTGGTATCTACGGAGATCGTGACTTGCAACTACTATGCAGGGAAGAAGAGATCGATGCAACTGACCAACATGCTGTTTCGCATGGGAGGCGCCGCGATTTTACTCTCGAATTCAAGGGCCAATGCTCGGTTTGAGCTTCTGCACACTGTGCGGAAATCCACTGCTGCCCAGGACAGCGCGTACCGCTGTGTTTTCCACGAGGAAGATGACGAGGGGAACCTAGGGGTTAATTTGTCTAAGGATCTTGTGGCCGTCGCTGGTGAGGCACTCAAGGCCAACATCAGCACAAGTGCCCCTCTTCTGCTTCCAGTCTCTGAGCAGTTATCGTTTTTGCTCTCCTCCATCGCACAAAAGGTGTTCTTGAAGAAAAATACAAGGCAGCATGTTCCAAATTTCGGCTTGGCCATCGAGCATTTCTGCATACATGCTGGTGGGCGAGCAGTGATCGACGCAGTGCAGCGTAGCCTGAATCTATCGGATGAGCAGGTTGAGCCGTCGAGGATGACACTGCATCGATTTGGAAACACATCGAGCAGCTCGGTATGGTATGAAATGGCATACTGTGAGGCCAAGCAGTTGATGCGGAAGGGGGATCGAGTTTGGATGATTGGGTTTGGGTCCGGGTATAAGTGCAACAGCGCCGTGTGGAAGTGCATTCTACCAGCCCGTAGTGCCCACTCAGCATGGGCAAACTGTATTCATCGTTACCCAATGGAAGTCCCAAAACAAGTCTAACTGCCATGACCAAACAGTAGGCGGTACCGATGGACTAGCAACATATGAATACATGAAACCATGATGAATACGAGATGCTTGGAGTCAATGTTTTCCTAAACGCTAAACGGTAAACAGTCGGTCACCCTTCGTTTAGCGTTTAGACCGTTTAAACGGTGTTTAAACGGAGTTAAACGGTCTAAACGGTTTTGTACAATAACAATAAAATATACATATTTATGTAGGTAAAAATAAAATTTGCTAGAACCCATACATATTTACACATGTAAAAATCAAATATTCTACCAAATAATCTTGTTGGAAGAAATCTAAATCCCACAACACTTTATATAATTACAATGTTAATTAGTTTCATATTGAATGTGATAGACGTAGTCTTTTAATTCACTTAATTATGGATTAAATGGTTGTTTAGCTTATTTAATCATGTTTAATCTGATTTTGTTTAGACCGTTTAGACGGGATTGAACGGTTTAAACGGGTTTAAACGGCCCAACCGTTTAATTCACCGTTTAGGGCCTAAACAACACGGCTGACTTCTGTTTACCGTTTAAACAGTGTTTAAACGAACTAAACGGCCGTTTAGGCGAACCATGCTTGGAGTAGGATCCGGTCTTAGGTATGTTCATCTATCCAAAGCACACATTGGTCTCCCTCTTTACCCTTCTTGTCCTCTCCAGTCTCAATAACAGCAAGCACGCATGCCTCCCTCCCTCCAAGTTGTGCAAAGGAGTTAATAAGTTACTCCAAGTTTGTATTCCAAACGAAAATATTGGACCTCTTGACATTTTGATTTTTCTAAAGCGACTGCATTGTTTTCCTAATGCAAGTATTGCATATATAATTTTGCTGACTATTCGAGTGACCGTGGCATCAGTAGAGAGAAGTTTTTCAAAAGTGAAATTACGTACTGAGGTCATATATATCTGTACTATCTATGATGACATCAAAATTGAGTAGGTTTTCTACAATAGCATTAGCTATAATATTACAATAAAAAAAGGTTGCTCATATAGATCTTACCGAAGATTTTGGAACCAGGAATACTAATGGATGGCACATTTCATCTAAATATAGTAGTAGTTTAGTAATTAAGAGTTTTATGTATTGTCTTCGCAAGATGTAATCAATAAATTATGCTATTGACAGAATAACAAAAAACACAGATCTTTTTTAATAATTGTTCTTATACGTAGGGTCTCATTTTGCATTTTGTACCGTCCAACCAAAATGCTAAGGACGGACATGATATTATCACATAACGTTTGCTAGTACGGTACTATGACTTACTACAATGACCTAAAGCGCCCACCTAATTTTGCCTCTCATAACTGTATAGGGGCCGTTTTTATCCTTTCTTTTCGAGATATTAAAATCTGCTTAATAAATTAGGCTATTAAGCTTGAAGTTTCATATTCCACCACTTTTCAAAGTTCACATATAAGCTTATCTCAAATTCATAGGGTGAGAAGTGAAAATTGATTCTATAGATCGTTTCTACTTTACAACTGTGACACGCTCTTGAACTCACTCTCCTATGTAGAAATACAACACATAAGTTTCTTTCTCGTATAGACAACAATAAATATAAATATAATCTATATACAACCATATTAGCTTAACTGATATGTGTCTAACACTAGTACAGAAATGATTTTTAGAGGCACCTCCCTTTTCTAACAGTTGTCTTAGCACGCCATCACTAACCTTCGCGGGAGACACTGTAACTATACAACCGTTGCTAGAAATCAATTTCAGAGGTGGTTCCATTAAGAAATCTGCCTCTAAAATGTATTTATTTTTAGGGGTGGTTTCGTTAAGAGAACCGCCTCTAAAAATGCTATTTTCAAGAATGGTTGCTTATGTCAACCGTCTCTGAAAATGAGTGATTTTTAGAGGTGGTTCTCTTAAGACAATTGTAACTAAAAATCGATTTTTAGCCGTCCTTAAAAATAGCTGCAACACAAATAAATTCATATCTTTTTTAAATAAAGTCGGATGAAGACAAAATTTATATGAAAATTGTAGAGCTCGACGAGATCTAAAACTTTGCAGTTGATAAAATTTTTAAGATCATTTAGGGTTCGAAATATATAAATTAAGTATCAGATTTTGAATTTTAAATTTTTGAATTTTTGAAATGACCTTGGATGGAGAAATGTTCTATATCAAAGTTGTAGTGCTCGATGATATCTAAAACTTTATAGTTGAAAGTTTTCTCATTTAAGATTGTTTATGAGTTAAAATATTAATTACAAGATTCATAAATATTAGTATAAATAGATAAAATCGTAGAACTAGACATATGTGACTTTATGGTGCGGTGGTAGGGGAGGGATCGCGTGAGGGAGAGCTTATGGGTTCGAATCTCGGGTGTCGGCACTTATTCAAAACGCAAGAAAAAATAACTCTTGTGAGCTGTGGCCGGTCCTCAGCTCTCTAGGCTATATTAGAAATTTTTTCTTATTTTTATTAGACTCTAAATAATTTTTAAAATTTTTAAAATTTATTTTTGGGATGGTTGACTTAAGTCAACCGCTTCTAAAAATCGATTTTTAGAAGTGGTTGACTTAAGTCAACCACCTCTGAAAATCGATTTTCAGAGACAGTTTTAACTTATTTTTACCATCGCTAGCACAATAGCGTTTTTAAACCGTCTCTGAGGATCACTTTGACCGTTTCTAAAAATGTTTTCGGTACCGGTGTAAATTAAGATTATTAAAATGAATTTAATTTCAAGGATCCAAATTGACCTAAATGAAATAATTATACAGGGAAATCTGTAAAAGGAGATCGTGACCAGAATCTTACGTCTGGCTGCTGGCAAAACTGTAGTTTCTTTTCTTGATGCAAATCGGCCCTTTTTAAATGCATGAATTTTCTTGTGTGCCTACGTACAAGACCTATAGAAAGAGAGAAAACAACCCCCGCAGCTGCTTGAACTTCCGGCAGCGTGCTTGGGTGGGAAACTGGAACAAAAGCGTAGTGGAGGGGCGCTCGTGTGGGGCTGGCGCCTAGGCTTGATAAAATTTTGAATTTTTTAAAAAATAGGACATCCGATATGGGCGCTAGCATCCAGATGCTGCCCGCACATGAAGTGAATGAGCGTCTAGCACATCGGGCTTGCGAGGGAGTGCACCAACAGTGGGCCCGCGCGCCGTCCGGAACGTCTCCCATGCCACCCCAGACCGTTGCTTGCGCCGCTGGCCGCTTCCCACGATGCACATCTCATGTGCAACATTCAATTTAACTTTGAAACATTCAGAAGCAACAGTTGCAACATAAAAAAAAGACAGATGAAACACTTGAAGCAAGCATCTGAAACACTTGCGAAAACATCTGAAAAACATTTGAAACCCATTTCAAACATATGCAACATCCAAATGAAACACTTGCTAACATACGTATGAAACACCTGAAAACACTTGAAACATATGTGACATACATGTATATGTAACATAAAGATCTACTTTTGCAACATCTAAACAAAACACTGGCAACATTTGTCTGGAACAGATGAAACATTTGGAACATACACTTGAAACATACGTGTATAGCCATTACAACATGTGCAACATCCCGATATGCTTTTGCAATATCAATATATAACACTAGCAATATACCTTTGAAACATCGAAATACATAAAACATACTATTGCAACATGTGCTTTTAACGTAGCATCTGCTTGCTTCATGGACGAATGGAGGCACATCGATGCAGAGCTTGATGCTGGCACGGAGCTCGAAGTCACAGAGTGCCGTGGAGGTTGTCGGTGTGGAGGTCGTCGGTGGCATGGACCTCAGTAGGGGCAGGGGTAGGGGCAGGCAGATGGAGCGCGGCCTTGACGAGAGGCGCGAGTCAGGGAGTGAGTGAGCGAGCGAGCGCCTAGCGCGTTGGGCTCGCCGTGCGCGGCGTGGGCGGGTGGTGGGGCACGAGCGGGGGCAGCGCAGCCGAGGACGGGTCCGTCCCGCGAGCAGAGCGACACGGCAGCGGCGGCAGGGGCGAGTGCGGGTTCGTGCAGACGTACGGATGCCCTATAAGGAGCGTTTCTGTTAAAAAATATAAATCCTTCATGGACCAAATAATGAATTGATAATATACCCAAAATAAATCCAATGATTCACATATATGACCTGTATATATGTTCTTATTTGGAGGTACAGTGTGTGTTTGGCGAACAAAAAAAAAAGCAACAAGAGCCAATATTCTTCATGTGCAAAAAGGCGACCAGATGACAGACGGACCCTCTGAAACAGGGGCAAAAATACCTCCGAACTGTCCAACCAAGCATTACAATTCACTTAGCTAGCACTAATGCGCACTAGTATTATTACTCGACCATCGCCACAAGCAAGCAGGTGCCACTCGAAGGCACCAGCTTAAAATGATTAAATTGGCGAACTGATCCGTGAAAAAACAGGATTTTTTTTATTTGAGTTGAATTAACTAAAAAGCAGCTTCGACGAGTTGTTTGTTCTTGTCATCATTTCAATTTCATGACGACGGACGACGAATGGCACGCGGTCTCGCAGCTCCAGTATGCAGCCACGCAGGCACAACCAAACATGCAGCGAGCATGCCGGCGGCATTAATTAAGCGAGGCCAGCGATGGCGAGGTTGCCACCGGCGGTGGCACGCTTGACAAAGCGGCCCTTCATCCGTGGCCGCTTCTCGGCGTTGAGCTTGCGCACCTCGTACCGGATCTTCTTGGAGAAGAGCCGCGTCCTCCGCTTCTCCCGGTACCGCGACACTCGGGCCTCCCGGCCGCCGTCCATCCCCAGCCTCGCCGTGCCCAGCAGGTCCTCGCCGCCGTGACCGACCACTCCTCCCACAACCCACATGTTCTGTATGCACAACAAGAATCGAATTCGACGTTAACAATCACCACTCCGGCCGACTGAAACTGTGCATGCACTCAAAGTCACGGCTCTCTCGATGATGTGTGCGTGTTTTACACGAACGTGCTGTGGCGGGGCGCGCGAATTGAACGTACCGTGTAGTCGTGGGGCCAGCTGTCGTCGAGCTTGACGTGTGGTCGCTCGCCGCCGCCGGTCCACGGCGAGGTCCCCCAGCTCTGGATGATGGCCTCGTAGTTGAGGGTGAGCGAGAGGCTCGTCTGCAAGAACTGGGCGTCGGCGGCCCCCGTGTCGCTGCTTGCGGCCTTCTCATCCGTCGTCGTGTCCAGAGGCGAGCCGTAGTTGAAGTCGATGTCCAGCAGCATCTCGTCAGATCCCTCTGGGTCCAGCAGCTCGAGGGCGCAGGCCAGCGTGCCACTGGCTTCGCAGGCAGTGCCGCCGTCGGTCTCCACCTTGACTCGCGTGGCGTCGTCGCCCACTTCCGCGGGGTCGTCCAGGAGGCCCAGCGTCTCCATGTAGAACGACGAGCCCTCCTCGTTGCCGTCGTCCAGGCCGTGCCCGAGGAGGGCTTCCATGTCCGCGGCGAACTCCCTGAGCTCGGCGTCGGTGGGCTCGAAGTTGGCATGGCCGCCGTCGGGGAAGAACTGGACCACCGGCGCCGCTGCAGGTGTCGCTGGATCCGGCTTCGCCCGGTCCTCGACGGCGCCGTCTTCGTTGCAGGACGACGCGAGAGCGGCCGCGTCCTCAAGAGGCGGGGGCGAGCAGAACTCGGCTAGGGCAGGGTCAAAGATGGGCACGCGGTAGAGCAGCTGCTCCTCCTCGACGACCTCGAACTCCCCCTCGCCGTTCCGTCCATCGTCGGGCGAGTCCCCGCCTGCCGCCGCATGCGGCACGACGAGGCGCCGCGACAACGCCTGCCCGCCGACGCTCTTGGCGTGCCCGCCGCGCGGGGTGCGCGCCTTGCGCCTGAACCACGCGGGCACCACCTCGTCGTGACGCTCGCGCTTATTATTCGCCGCAGCCCCCGTGCGAGGCGGCGTCCGCAGCGGAGACGCCGGCTGCAGGCGCAGCCGCTCGTGCCGCCGCGCGAGCGGGTTCGCCGAGTGCACCGACGTGTCGCACCCTTGGCACAGGAACGCGTCGTCCGCCGCGCAGTACCACCTCGCCCGCCGGCGCAGGCACGCGTCACAGGCGCGCGCCGCCTTGCCGCCCACAGCCGCTGCCGCCGCCTTCGCCGAGCTGCCCGTTGTGGCAATCATTTCTCTTCTAAGCGGTGTACACTGTGCAACGATCTTGCTGCTCAGTGATGGCTTCTTCTCTACACTCAATGTAGGATGGGACCTATAGTATTCATTCACATGTGCCGACGTACACTTTGTGTTTGTACTGTAGATTTTATATTTAGAAAAAAAAAATGTGCCGAAAATATCGCGGGGTTAGGTTTTGAAGAACCGGATGAGAAGATGGGCCCATCTTCCGCGCTTTTTGGGGCACACCGTGTGCACTTTGAACTTTTGGGGTTTTGGTGTCGCGGTGGGGCACCACCTGCATGTCTTATCTGCGACGTGATTGGTCGAAGGGTTGCCCAGCATCCGGCGCGGGCGCTTGTGATTGGCTCCGGCTGGATTTCCAGTGGGACCACCACGTTTAGCTACGCAACGCCTCGAGCCCTTTCCCCATCGCCCTCACGGTTGCTGTGGGTTCCTGCTGGCAGTGGGACTGCGCGGGCAAGGGGAGAAAAGTCTTTCTTGGACTCATTTTCCCTGTTAGTTGGACTAAAAATTAGTTGGTGTTGTCTATTTAGCTAACAAACAGTTAAAAACTTTGCTAAAAAATTAGCCCACTGATTAATCTTTTCAGATGCACTAGAGTTAGTTTTAATTAATTTTAGCTAGTTAGCAATTGACTCTTGTATTCAAATAGGCCCTGAGTATACTATTCCTACTATTATGTTGCAAAATACTTCTTGTTTTAGTATCCTTTATTTATTTATTTTTGGGAAAAAGTATCCTTTATTTACAATCTTTCATTCTGGTGAGTTACTTAAATTGCATGACCCCCAATCCAATATCACCAAAATTTCCCCATTCCCATTCTTTGAACTTTTATGGTAAAATCATCTTCCAAATGGTAAATGGTTCCTGATTAGTTTGGTCTAATGCTGACATACACAAGTCCAAAGGAGCTAAAGTGGCCTAAATTCAATTTATTGCAAAGATTTTGGATTTTGTAAACAAAATAAAATGTCCAGAGTGAGTACAGTTGGCTACATTGGATCTTGAATTGTGTATTGTTGTAAGTTTATGCATTCCATGCCCTCAATGGAGAGGTGAGTAAGGGCCTGTTTGGATCCATTAGATGCTAATAGATCACAACTACTATTAGCTATATATCTTGGTTCAACTAGTGAAATAGTTATAGTTGAGTATTCAGCTAATGATTGACTAAACTATTAACTAGACTTGTTTGGATCCAAAGAACTAATTATTACATGCTAACTACTACCCCCTAGGATTCAAATATGGCCTAAACTGCATAGCCATATATAGCATAGAAAGCTTTATCGCAGCATCCTAACTCCTAAGGCATGGTCCCACAAGGAAGATCTCTATGATCTTAGCTGCCATGCCCGAAATTTGGAAAGCCACAAAAACTGGCACACCCCAAAACATGAAAAAAATATTTGGCCCCTTGGGGGGGGGGGGGGGGGGGGGGGCGCACCGGAGAGATTTGTTTTCGAAATGTTGATGCGCTGTGGGACATGGTGGTTGATGACCCATTGGAACATAGCAGCGTGGTCAGCATGGGCTTACAAAACACTCGGACTCACAGAGATGCCGACTTTTTTTTTTATTCACACGGAGATGCCGACTTGATATGCCAGAATTATACAGGTCTTAAGACTATCTACACTCATGGACCTCTATATTCATCATTTAAAAGGAATATTCTATCTTAGTCACTATAAAATATACAGTTTTCTCACATCCATCCATCCTCTATATTATCATCTATCCACTGTGGGGTCCACTTGTCACTTTATCTAAATATATCCATGTGACATCTTGTTTTGAAGTATTTATTGAAACGAATTTAATGGTAGAATCAGAATTTAATTTGATTTTTTTGATTTAGAAGTTATAACATTTTTTTCATAGTTAAAAATATGGGGCTCACTGATTAGATTCTTTTCTCTCCCCTCCTTCTCACAGCCGAGTCGACGGTGCACGCTCTCTCTATTCGGCTGCCAGCTGCAGTGGTGGTCCCCGCGCCATACATGTATATAGCGGACGAACACTACCTCTCCATATATAGCGGATAATGCTACTTTACAGGAATATTTGGAGTATCCAGTGCAGCAAAAATTTCCAGTAAACACCTACTGCAGGATGGTTTACCGGCCCCGCTGCGGGTAGTCTTATCCAGTGAAGATAATGCCATGTACGGAGTAAATCGCAGAAAATCTACATAGGAAATAGAAAACAATGCCATGTGCGATGCTCTGCTTTCTTTCTGCAATCTGCTGTCTGCACTCGGTTTGTCATAAATAATTTGTCACCAAGTTCTCGGGGCGCCGGCGCGTAATACTATGTCAGCATCAAAATAACAAGGGTTGAAAACTATACATTAATTTACTTTGAATTGTAGTAAATAATCTTTTATTTTGTATTCCCTCCAACCAAAAAAATTGATGTTCTAGTATTAAAATAATGTTCCAGAAAACTTATGTTTTAGCTTTTGAACAACAGATTTGGCCATATCTGCTTGAGATTGTGTTATGCATGCCTCCATGAATTCCTTTTAACGAGAGGTTTATTCCTTAAATAGTATGGGTCGCCTTCAATAAATAGGTGTATATAGATATTTTCTGCTGATTACTAATTCGTCCTAATAAAAACTAAAAATCTTAGAACATCACGTTTTTTAAGACGGATATATAGATATTTTCTATTGATTACAAATTTGTCCTAATAAAAACTAAAAATCTCAGAACATCATGTTTTTTTTTGAGTCAGAGAGAATAGAAAATTGTATTTCTTTTTGTCATTATAATTCCATAAGCTAACCAATGGCATTAGTTTAACATTAAAATTCCACCAGAATCAACACGAATCGTCAAAATAAGTTAGCGTCTAAAATCTCCCACGGTGTGATGACACCATCTTTTGGTCCGTTGATACATCTATGTATTAGAGCCCATTAGGAAGCACGTCCATCTGTCTGCACGCCCAAGATATTATAATTAGTCGCTGCCTCACTTATTAGGGTTTGGGTTTTATTTTGTTCTCGTTTTTCTCTTGAAACATATATTATTCATAACACTTCACTACTATACAAAAACTTAACCGAGGCGTTTGTATTTTAGGCTCCAAAGCAGTTGGGCTAGTTGTCCACCTCGGTTATTCGTGGCAGGGTAGCCGGCCCAGCAACCGCCTCGGTTAATGCTTAACGGAGGCGGACAACATAACATAATCGCCTCGGTTAATGCATATTAACCACGACGGTTAATGTATTAACCAAGACGATCGGCTTAAAACAACCGCCTCGGTTAATCCATTTTCGGAGGCGTTCACTCTATAAGGCCCGCCTCGGTAAATAGCGGCCTAGCAGGCAGCCCATCTCGGCCCGATATCCCGCTCGTTGTATATATACAAGATTAGGGTTTCATTGTTCAATTATCTCTCTCTTAGCTCCTCCCACTCCCTCTCTCCCTCCCTCTGACGGCACATGGAGGCTCCTCCCTCGCCTCTCCTCTCCTCTCCCTCCCTCCCTCTACTCTCCCTCCCTCACTCCTAGGGCTCCGTCGACCTTGTGGCGGCACCTCCTGGTAGGGGCATGGTGGCCTTGAGCGTGCACCCGGCAGCGGGGGGCCTCGCACGTGCACCCAGCGGTGGTGTGCCGCGTGCCTGGTGGTGGCGTCGTGTGCCCCGACAGCAGGGGGCCGCGTGTGCAATGGTGATGGCCCTATAGCCGCGGCGCCTCCCGAGCCCGAGTATCGGTCCCAACGGTGGCTCCCGACCCTAGCTACAGCGGCTTCCCTAGAGGCGCCTAGCGACTCCCGACCCAGCTACGGCGGTGCTCGGCAATGGCTTTCCCGGAGGCGGATCTGGCCCTCCCTCTCCCTTGACCAGCGGTCCCGATGGTGACTCCCATGTGGCGTCACATCGGCGAGGAGCAGCAGTCCAGCGGCTCCACCGATGGCTGTTGGCAGTCACTAATGATCAAATCCGACCGCCAAAATAGGAGAAATAAACAAACTTTTAACACATATGCATTTACTTTTGATATAGTTCCACTTGTATTGGAAGAACTATGTTTTGTAGGGCACACATTTGAATACAAGTTGAAAACAAAATAAAATGCGCAATCCAGAAAGCGTAATGCAGATCCTACATCAAAGAACCAAACAAAGGCCCACTCCAACGAAGAATCTGGGCCGAGCACTGACATGGGAGGGGGCTAGGCCTAGCCACCATCCCACAACGCGAAGGTGGTGCCGAGGAGGGCCGGCCTAGGTGGCGCACCGCCCCCACCTCCTCCTAGCCCCACCTTGCATTGGCGGTGCATTGATGACACCTGGGGTTGGTTTAGGCTAGTTTCCTATTTTATCTCCCCTAAACCGACCTCTAGCTAGTATAAATAAGGGGGTAGTGCTCCTCTCCAACACACACCAACATTTGGAGCTACACACCTCACCTCTACTTGTACTCTTTTAGTTTTTAGTAGTAGTAGTTTGGAGCTAGGCAAGAGCTACCTTGGAGAGCTTGGCTCCTTGGAAGAAGAGCAACTTTGGTATGAATACTATATGAAGAGTTTTTCCATAGCCTTGTTCTCATAAATTCAATATAGTAGTGCATATGAACTAGACTATATTTTTCGTGTTATAATCTTGACATATGAACTAGCATATAGTTTGTATGTTATGATCTTAACATGTTCAACTTTATACTTAATCATTCATATGACTTGTATGAGTAGAAGTAGAGCTAGGTTGAGGTGGCAGTTCGTTGTTCCTTCGGGTTTGCCCATGTCCTATGCTTGTTGATCCGTAGGGTCAGAGTCCTAGGGATATGGGTAGTTTCTTTGTACACGGACATGGTGCTCGAGTACATGGGAACCTTCGGATATGACGGTGCCCCCGGTTGAGGGGTAGGCGGCAGGTGGTGATAGCCCTGTATGTCCCTTGTAATCCCCCATGTTCGGGTATTGTGTAGGAGTTTTAAAGTCTCTCGCGCTTGCTGGCAGACCAGTGCTCGGAGATCTCCCCGTCCATCTTACACTTAGTTCTAACTCTAGTCAAATATCTTGTATGATTATTAATTGTCCTTTGCACGGCTATATTTGACCATGTCTGCTCCACTTAGGAACATTCTTTTATTCTTTGTTTTCCTTTTATCCTTAAGGTTGGCTCGGATGTGTGTCCACTATCCTTGAAATACCGTTTTTACCCCTTACATGAACTATTGGTTCACTAATGCAAAGTATGTAATCTTGTTCATGCTCATGCTAGACTCTTATACCTTGCCCTCCTTTGGAAAAATATAAATATCGATACCCTGAATACTTTTGGGTGAAATGCGTACAATGATAGATCCGTGTGCTTGCGGATATTTTCTGTAATCGTTAAGAACTATCGTAGTTGGTATTTCTTGGCAGCGTTGCTAAGGTTAACTCAATCTTAGTGATGGTGCTAAGAAATACCAACAGGCATTTCTAGCACCATTATCGAGGATGGACTTGAAACCTCTATACTTGGTGATTGCGCTAAGAAATGCCAACATGCATTTCTAGTGTCGTTGTTGGGGATGGACTTGAAACCTTCATACTTGATTATGCTAAGAAATGCCAACAAGCATTTCTAGCGCCATTGCCGAGGAGGGCATAGGTTAAAGAATCTAGTAGGACATGATCATGATCACATGCATGTAATGGTAGCCATAGTTTATGCAGGCTAATTCTTCTTGTTTTCTTCCTATTGTGGATGAAAACAAGATAGTGTATGACCGGTTACAACCTGCCGAAAAACTATACTGATAATCCGGAGGTGCTCCTAAGGAAGAACAGGTCCCGTACCACTTCTTCATCTGCTACTCCACCGGTAGTTGAGCTAGTCACCCCCGCACCATCCGCTATTACTGCTATGGCCAAGACACTCCGTGACTACTCCACCCTCACTGTTGCCAATGTGACCGTTGGGCCCGCTGTCAATACGGGAGCTAGAAACTTCGAGCTATGCACTGGCTTGATCATGATAGTGTAGGCAAACCAATTTTGTGGTTTGCCTAGCAAGGACACAAGTGCACACTTGCAACACTTCCTAGAGCTGTGCGATACCATAGTCATCAAAGATGTCGCACCAGCAAGCATCAGGCTCTATCTGTTTCCCTTCTCCCTTGCAGGAAAGGTGAAATAGTGGTTCTATAAGGAGAAGGAAGCTGTCAGTACGCGGGACAAATGTTCCGCGGTGTTCCTTGTGAAAGTTTTACCCATGGACAAAACCAATGCCTTGAGGGGGAAAATTTCAAACTTCCAGTAAACTTCAATGGAATCCATCCCCGAGGCATGGGAGAGGCTGCAAGATTATATCCAAGCCTGTCCACACCACGGAATGGAGAACTGGCTCGTGCTCCAGAACTTGTACGAGGGGCTTATGCCCATGTCGAAGGGGCACGTGGATGTCGCTGCCGGAGGAGCGTTTCTTTCCCTCACCATCAACGATGCCACAACTCTCATCGAAAAGATGGTGGCCAATCAAAGTTGGGGGGAACAAAGAAGACAACAAAAAGGCATGCATACCATGAAGGAGGCGGATATGGTTGCTGTAAAAATAGATTTGTTACTAAAAAGACTGAACGAAAGGGCCCACAAGCAGGAAGCCATGAAGGCCACCGTTCAGGCCATGGGCTCGCAAATGACTTGCGAGGTCTGTGGTGAAGTCGGACACTCGAGGAACGACTGGCCCAAGACGCATGAAGAAGCATCGTACATCAATAACAGGTTTCGACAAGGTAACAATAATGGGTGGAACAACCAGTCCCGCCCACAAGGAGGTAATTCAAACTTTAACTCAAATTACAATTCGAATCAACCTTTTTCAAAAGACCTAGTTTTAGGTCAAGCTAAAATAAATGAAAGTTTAACAAAAAAGCTTACATATAATGATAAAATGCTTGAAAATATAAATACCAAGATAGAAGGTTTATCTTCCTCTGTCAAAAATTAGTTGAGCTTTAACAATATGATAAAAACAAGAAAATATGAATTCCACTCTCATATGTGTTTTAAGAATGTTTAGTTTCTCCTATGTTGAAATAATGAATAGTTGCTTTGTCTATAATTTATCTGTGTCTAGGCTGTAACTTAGTATTCCCTAAGATTTAAGTTTGTTGGCTAAAAATGTCTCATCCTAAAACTTGAAAACTTGTGGGTTGCAGATGCATGCTCCTTTTCTAAGTTGTTGCGAGTTATGATATGGTACAAATAGAATATACTATGACTTTGTTCTAAGAGAAACTTGACATCCGGAGTTTTCATTTTCAAAAATGCTAAAATCCAAAGTTTCTCAATGATTATGAATACCTACCAAGGCCATATGACTTGATTTACATTCAAAACCTTAGTCATATGCTACTTGTTTGAGCATTGAGCTTTGTCAAATTGTTGTGACCCTTGTTGAGATTCTTGTCATGCACCCATGATCAAGACACACGTACACCCACAAATAAAATACTAACTCTTACAATAAGAGTTATGCAAAAACTTGTTTTTCCGTCCACCAAAATAATACTCCATTCATTTTGTCATGCATCTCTCTCTCAAAAATTTCATGTGCCAAAAAGAATAGTATGGATTATGCTAAAAAAAGAGAAAGAAAAGAAAAATGTCCATGCCAAAAGGCATAAGAGAAAAAACATGCCAAAGAGCATGAAGAAAGGAAAAAGAAAGAAATAAAGATAGCCCATACTTTCGAATAAAAGGTATTCATCCAAAAAGAGAGAGACTCATGATCAAAGGAGTACAAAAAAATAATTAGAGTTAGGACATTATAAAAAAATTCCACACATTTGCACGTCTTGATCAAAGTGTATGACTTGCATCTCCTTGAGGTCCAGTTTTTGACTTAGCAAAATATGTGATGCAAGTATGCCCCACTTTCATACCTTCCCGAAGCTCCACTCAAAGCCTTTAGTGGTAGGATATGGATATGAAAAGAAGGCAAAATACCAAATGCCTTGGTGATGTTTCATACACATTGAGCGATCGAGAGAATCATTTGAGGAACTTACATTTACTTTATAAAATTCATAAAAGCTCTGGATAGATGGTTAATTAAGGAACGAATGATTGGTGATTCTGTTATAACCGTTCTATCTTGCAACCGCCCAAAAACTTAAAAAAGCTATACGCCCCACAGGGATCAAGGTAAAGGGTGGATAAAAATGCCAACTTATTTTTATTACGAAAGAATACTTTGTTACAGGCTTGGCACTTATGAAATATATTCGGCATAGTAGCAACTCCTGATCAATAACCAAGTACTTAGCTATTTGCTCGGGACGAGCAAAGGTTAAGCTTGGGGGATTTGTTAGCGGTCACTAATGATCAAATCTGACCGCCAAAACAGGAGAAATAAATAAACTTTTAACACATATGTATTTACTTTTGACATAGTTTCACTTGTATTAGAAGAAATATGTTTTGCAGGGCACACATTTGAATACAAGTGGAAAACAAAGAAAAATGCATAATCTAGGAAGCGTAATGCAGATCCTACATCAAAGAACCAAACAAAGGCCTACTCTAACAAAGAATCTGGGCCTAGCACCGATGTGGGAGGGGCCCAGGCCCAGCCACCAGCCCACAGCGCGAAGGCGGTGCTGAAGAGGGCCGGCCCAAGTGCGGCCGCACTAGGGGTGCGGGCGCACCGCACCTACCTCCTCCTGGCCCCACCTTGCACAGGCGGTGCATTGATGACACCTGGGGTCGGTTTAGGCTAGTTTCCTATTTTATCTCCCCCCAAACCGACCTCTAGCTAGTATGAATAAGGGGGTAGTACTCCTCTCCAACGCACACCAATGTTTGGAGCTACATACCTTACCTCTCTACTTGTACTCTTTTAGTTTTTAGTAGTAGTTTGGAGCTAGGCAAGGGCTAACTTCGAGAGCTTGGTTCCTTGGAAGAAGAGTAGCTTTGGTATGAATACTATGAAGAGTCTTCCATAGCCTTGTTCTCATATCTTCAATATAGTAGTGCATATGTACTAGACTATAGTTTTTGTGTTATAATCTTGACATATGAACTAGCATATAGTTTGTATGTTATGATCTTAACATGTTTAACTTTATGCTTAACCATTCATATGACTTGTATGAGTAGAAGTAGAGTTAGGTTGAGGTGGCGGTTTGTTGTTGCTTCAGGTTTGCCCATGTCCTATGCTTATCGATCCGTAGGGTCAAAGTCCCAGGGGGATATGGGTAGTTTCTTTGTACATGGGCGTGGTGCTCGTGTACACAGGAACCTTTGGATATGATTGTGCCCATCGGTTGAGGGGTAGGTGGTAGGTGGTGATAGCCTTGTCCGTCCCTTGTAATCCCCCACGTTCGGGTATTGTGTAGGAGTTTTAAAGTCTCTCACACTTGTTGGCAGACCGGTGCTCAGAGATCTCCCCGTCTATCTTACACTTTGTTCTAACTGTAGTCATATATATTGTATGATCATTAGTTGTTCTTTGCATGGCTATATTTGACCATGCCTACTCTACTTAGAAATATTCTTTTATTTTTGGTTTTCTTTTATCCTTGAGGCTGGCTCGGATGTGTGTTCACTATCCTTGAAATACAGTTTTTACCCCTTACATTAACTATTGTTTCACTAATGCAAGTATGTAATCTTGTTCATGCTCATGCTAGACTCTTATATCTTGCCCTCCTTTGGAAAAATATAAATAACTATACTCTAAATACTTCCGGGTGGAATGCTACAATGATAGATCCGTGCGCTTGTGGATATTTTCTGTAATCGTTAAGAACTATCGTAGTTGGTGTTTCTTGGTGGTGTTGCTAAGGTTAACTCAATCTTAGTGATGGTGCCAAAAAATACCAACAGACATTTCTGGTGCCGTTACCAGGGATGGACTTGAAACCTCCATACTCGGTGATTGCGCTAAGAAATGCCAACGACGGCCTCGGCGAGCGGGTGCCGAGATCTAGTGAGCGAGTGCGATGATAGCGCGCAAATGTAGCGAGCTATGGCGGCGGCGTGTGGATGGGCTCGACGGGCCTATGGATGGGCTCATCGATGGGTTTTCCTTTTTTTTGTTTTTTGATTGATTAACTGAGGCAGGCCAAGCAACCGCCTCGGCAGGTGCAAGGAAAATGGACCCTTGCCCCGATTTAGTTTTCATTTTGGTGTTTGATAATCAACATAACCAAGTTGGACTAATGTGTTTGCAAGTGTTTGTTTTGTAGTCCAATAGGTTGCATAGCGAACTTGGACCGAGAGTGGAACATGCAGAATTGATCAACACTTTAAGGAAGACACTAAGAGGATGTGTGATCAATCTAAAAGTGAAACTAGGAGTCCAAGATGCAAAGATTAAGAAGCCTGGACCAAGACACGAACCAAATTGAAGTCACTGAAGTCGGGACAAAGATGTGAATGAATTGGAACTGTCTCATGATTTTTGATCAGCTCAAATTGATATGACTCCAGTTTAGAGTTATAGAGCTTTACATTAGGTTTTCAAAAAAATCCAAGATCATCAAAATTAGAGTTCGGAGCTAAAAGTTATGCCTAAAATATGAGTACTGAACTCTATGGATAGTGCCAGTCTAGACCTAATGAATAGTGTTGGTTGGGTTGCATCCAGAGAGCGCTGATTCAACAGGACCGAGTCCAGTTGGGGGAACAAGACCATCAATGGTCCAGTCCTGTTGCATCTAGAGAGGTTCTAGAGAGCGCTAATTCAACAGGACTGAGTCCGGTTGGGTGAACAGGACCATCAAGCGACGGTCCGGTTGGATGGCTGTTGACGGTAGTTAACATTCATCACAAACCGTCAATACAGCTTGCATAAATGACTAAAATGGATCATCAACATAGATTTAGGGGTTTAAACTAATAATTTCTATGACTTTTGGTGAATCTGTGTTTGCTGCAGGATTTAATCAGAAGACCACCAAGGAGGACCTATTCGTCAAAATAAATCACGCGTATCCGTGATGGTACCTACATGAGAAGACTCTAGAAGACTCTAGAGGGTACTCCACTGAAGCAGGGCCTATGCCACTACCATGTGGGGCTGGCCGACCCCACTGTTAGGCCAGTCGGCCTATGGGCCCCACAAGTCAGTACCTTCTTGCTACGTCGGTTCTCCACTGCCTTAGGGTTTGTATCTACACCGTTCTTTTAAGTTGGTTTGATCCGAGGGTCCAGAATGCTTCAAGGGACCTATATATACCTACCTGTACCCCCTCTAGGGCATGATCCATGCATTTGATCCTGAGAGCCTGAGGCTAGAAACCCTAATTCATATGTCCACCAGGATCAGAGCTAGCAACTAAGAGAAGATTAGTCCTCATTAGGATCTAGTCTTGTAATAGAGATAGAGAGATAGGGTGAGAGGGAAGAGTTTAGGAGGAGTGTCGGCCTGTCGGTGCTCTCCCTATGGCTTGTACCCTAGCAGAATCAAGTTCTTCTTGAGCTTGCTTTTGAGATTCTCTGGTAATCGACTTCTAATTCAAGTAAGCATCTTGTTCATATTGTTCTTCAGGTTTTGCGACTCTCTTTGAGTACTTTAATCCTTGTAGCTCCTGGGTTAAAGTAGTATTCGTAGTGTAAGCGTGGTGCTTAGACTCGATTGCTCATGGATGTACCCTACTTTACGGATCAGTGATAGTTCACGAGGGTGACTCTTATAGCCTGGTTTAATTCTTTGTAGTCCACCCATTTGTAGGCCTAGCAGGGCCTTGTTGCTATAGGAAACATACTCTGCCTGTGTTTTCTTTTGTATTTTTTCCCAGAATTAAATAATAGAAGACAAAGCTTACCGAAGTTAGAACTAGAAGACCTTTGTGATCTCCTCTATGCTCCTATTATCTAGCCTTGATTGTGAAGTTGGGTTAAGTTAGATCTAGTTATTTTTACACACATTTCCTCGAGTTTGATATAAAACTAGGTACTCCTGGTGAAGTGCTGCATCGGTATAATATCTGTGTGCTTACGGATTATTCTATGTGTGTTCATATTTACCAACAATGGCCCACATGGCAGCCACTCATGCGCTTGTAACGATCAGCTCAAGTGACCGTTAGGAAGAGAACCGGACCCTATGAACAGTACCTCCATGTTGGATGAATAGTGATGGTCTGATTGGATGTAGAAATGCCCATTCAAGGAACCAACAGTCCTATTTGGTTGGGGGCTTATAAATACCCCCTTGGCCGGCCAAATGATGTGTTGAGAAGCTATGGGAAGATGCTAGAGTGTTGATACACCATTTTAGAGTTCTCCATTTGCATAGGGATTAATAGATCACAAGGTGATTAGCGTAGGTGTTTTGCAAAGTGCTTAGGTTAGTTAGACCATGCTCATATGCACTTGCTCTAGGTTTGGGCCTAGTGTTTAGTGAGGTTTGCACACCTCTTATCACTCGGTGCTTGCGTGCATCATTGTTGTACTCGGCGCGGCTTGTAAGTCTTGCGAGACCACACCAACCGCGATTGTAGTGTGGCCACTAGCGTGTACAGAGGGAACAAGGCCTGTGGCATTTCGACCGAAAGCTTGATAGTGAAGACAGCAGGGAGCGTTTCAGGAGAGGCTTGCCAGAAGGCACATGGAGACCCACTTGCATGTGGGGAAGGCCTAGGGATATCCATGGAGTTACCCGACCGGGAGCTTAGCCCTTGCAAGGGATTCCTTGTGAGGGGCTCCAACGAGGACTAGGGGTAAGCTTGCGTGCTTCTCGATACCTCGGTGAAAATACTAGAGTCGTTGATGAGAGTTTGCATCTCTACCTCATCTTTACCTTCTGCATTTACATTGTTACCTTGGTTGTGTGTTTTACTTTTCTAGCTTAGTTGATAGGCTAGTTGATACGATTAGAACCTAGGGTGCATAACTCTTTTGCGGTAGAGATAGCAACACATCTAGCAAAACCGTAGTTGCACATTTAGATAGATTACTTTCTTGCATTGCATAGGTTTTGACTAGGTGGAATTAGAGTCCATAGTTAGAAGTAGAATTTTAAGTTGCCTAATTCACCCCCCTCTTAGGCATCACAGTCTCTTACAAGTGGTATCAAAGCCGGTTGGCTCAATTTGGACCTTTGGCTTTACCACCGTTGAGCCGATGCTATTTTGAGGGGTTGGGATGGATACCTTTAGGCCTCCACATTTTGACGGCACTAACTTTCCATATTACAAAGCTAGAATGGCTTGTCACCTTGAGGTGCTTGATTTGGGTGTTTGGAGAGTCACTCGTGATGGGATGAAACCTATTAAGAATCCCGCTAAACCCACGAAGAGTGAAGAAAAAGAAGTTCATTTCAATGCTAGAGCTAAAAATTGCTTGTTTGAATCTTTTAGCATGGATGTGTTTAACCAAGTGTTCACTTTAAATATGGCTCATGAAATTTGGTTAAAATTACAAGAGCTCCATGACGGCACAAGTAATGTCCGTGAGCAAAAATATTGCCTAGCTCAACAAAGTTATGATTCTTTAAAGTGAATGATGATGAGCTTGTTTGTGATATTATTCTCATTTGAATCTAATTATCTATGAGCTCAATTCTATAGGATTAACAAAGCTAGGTGATGCGAACATCGTGAGAAAGATCATCTCCATGCTACCACAAAAGAAATATGGAAGCATCATCACCATCCTTCACAACATGGAGGACTTGAGCACAATGACCCTGACCATAGTCATTGGCAAGATAGTGGCATTTGAAATGTCATGCAAGATGGGTCAAGAAGAAGTCTCTTCATAATGCAAAGGCAAAGCTCTCGCATGTAGTGAGAAAAAGAAGATGAAGGGCAAGCAAGTTGAGACAAGCTCAAGCTCAAGCTCCTCAAGTGAAGATGAAGAAGAGGATATGGATGATGCTACTGATGATGAAGAATCAAGCGATGATGATCAATCTTCCTCCTCCACCTTCGACATTGATGAAGAATCACTCAAGCTCATTAAGATGGTGGAGAAGATGATCCAAAGACTCAATGTCAAGGGTGTGCCCATCCAAATTCAAGATTGCATCTTAACGAATCAAAGAAGAGAACAAAGAAAGAAAGGATGTTATGGATGTAGCGAGAAAGGGCACTTTGTTGAAGTTTGTCCAAACAAGCCCACACCCAAGACAAAGAAGAAGGCAAGAAAAGCGAAGCACCAAGCCCTTACCACAATCAAGACTTGGGATGATTCATCAAGTGAAGATGAAGCCCAATACAAGAGGAGCAGTCATAAGCACTCATCATCAAGCACTTCACATGTGTGCCTTATGGCATGAGGTAACGAAAGTTCTAGCTCAAGTGATAGTGATAGTGATGATGAGCTCCTTCTTATGAGCAACTTGTGCAACAAAATCTTAATTATGCTAAAATTTGTACTAGCCAACAAAAAAAGCTAAAAGTGCTAAAAGAAAAGTTAGACAGCTCTCAACAAGCTATGTTGCTTTGCTTGAAGAATATGAAACTTTTGCAAATCTTAATGTGGACCTATCTACTAAAATTGAGCAACTTGAGGCTAGTACAAACACTAATGAATGCACAATCAATGTTGAGCAACTTGTAAAGGAAAATGAAAAGTTGAAAGAAAATATAGCTAGCTCACAAGATGCTTATAAAGGTTTGCTTGCTAAAATGGAAACCATGTGCAAACATTTTGATGAGTTAACAAATAAAGTTGCTAATCTTAAAGCCATTGGTACAAACCCCACTGAGGCACCTAAAAGGAAAAACTCAATTTTTGACATGCCTAAAAAGGATGCCTCTACTTCTTGCAATGATTTATATGTTTTAGACTCACCTTTGTGCAACCAAGTTTGTTTTGAGAAAGTTGTAGAAACATGTACACAAGAGGTCGCAATGGAAAATGAGCAACTCAAGAAGTAGCTCGCCTCACCAAGGACTTGATTCAAGTGCAAGGCAAGACGCAGCAAACCCAACTTCATCAAGATAACACCGTTAAGGGAGTGAAGAAGCTTGATGAAGGACAAAACATGGTTTGCTACTTGTGCCACAAGGAAGGCCACAAGTCCTATGAGTGCAAGGTGAAGAATGGGGGAGGAGCAAAGAAGAAAGAAAAAAAACAAAATACAAACAAGCAAGCTCTCCAACACCTACACCAACAAGGTAGACAAGAAGGCCTCCACACCTTATCTCTTAAAGAAGAAAAAGAATGACAAGGTGGTGGCCATCAAGGTGAACAATCAAGCCAACAGAGGGGCTAAACATATTTGGGTGCCAAAGGAGATCATTTTCCAACATGAAGAGCACCAAAAAGGTTTGGGTCCTGAAGGGGAAGTGAGAAGTCCAATGGACTTTGGGGAATTTGGAGACTTGGTAAAGTTTGGGTGTATTTCATGGGATGTATCATGATGGACATAGTCATTGCCAAGTGGGTTAGTAAATACTTTGGACCCAAATTCCCTTCCCATGTTAGGTAACTAGGTTTAAATTCAATTTCAATTAGCATCTAGTTCCTTTTCATGCCTAGGTTTGCATTTGTATGTTTAATCTTTTGTCATGCATACACTAGGTATTTTATATGGTTTAGGCTTGCTCGGTATCAATCTTACCCTTGGAGCAAACCTACATTGGCTTGAAATGTTTAGGAGCACGGCACATAGCTCGTCTTACAAGTAGTTTATTTTGTTTTTTACAAGGTTGTATCTAGTATGTGTCAAAGTCCAAATTGCAGATAATTTTCCCCAAATATCATCTTTAAAAATGATTTTTCACATTCATGTGATGTCATCTTTCAAGTGATATTTTTGACCTCAAAAGTCAATGTGCATGTCTCCTACAAGTATTCCATGCTTGTGTGCACAAATTTAGGGGGAGGTTGTTCTACAAGTTAGATGCTTTGAGACTAACACCATTTCAAGCTTATCATTTGTGTAGTAGTCTCTTTGCAAGGAAAATGGAGTCCCCGGATATAAGCATCATGCTCTAAAATCCACCACCGTTTACAAGTAATATCATTACAAGTAGTGACGATCCAAGTGGTCTCTACATGTGGTATTTCTAAATCGATATCATTATGTTGATTTCACTTTGGTATTTATATGCTTTCCCCATCACTACTACATTCAGACTTGTCACAAGCAGTTCGTAAAGCCCATCATAGACGTTTTTTAGTCTTGGCAGTAAGCTGTCACTGGTGATGACATTCACATCACAGGTGGTTTGCAACCAGCAGTGATACTAGCTTATCATAGTTGGTTGCTTCAATCCTGGGAAGCCCCTCCCACCAGCTCCAGCTGCAGGGTACCAGGAAGCTGCTCCAGCTCCAGCTCCACGCTATTTTTCATGGTACGCGATGGTGGTAGGATTCGAACCTGAGACCTTTGTCCTTAGCCCCTCTAACCACTCTCTTCTAACCACTCCACCCTTAAGTCACTTGTGTCTATATAGCATATTCATTTCCCTAGTATTCACTTTTTAGGATTTAAAATGAATATTTAGGACCCTAAACAGCTTCAAATGAGAAGTCATAAACTACAAATTTGTTGTTCTAATCAAGATCTACAACTTTGATTTTGATTGTTTTGCCATCCGAGGTCGTTTGACAAATTTGAACTTCAAAACGTCAAAACAACCAAACTTTGAGACCTCAAATAATTTTAAATGAAAAACTCATCGACTACAAAGTTGTTGTTCTCATCAAGATCTACAACTTTGCTTTTGGTCAATTTTCCATCTGAGGTTGTTTGAAAATGTTAGTTTTTTTTAAATTTTAAATCTTCAGATACAAATTTGAGGCCATAAATGATTTCTAATAAAATAGTTGTCAATTACATAAAGGTCTACAACTTTGGTTTTGGTCATTTTTCCATCTAAGGTCATTTGTATAATTCAGAAAAAATTGAATTTCCAAATTTGAGCGCTTCAAAAAGAATTCTGGGACCGCAAATAGTTTCAAATGAAAAAGTCATCAACCACAAAGTTGTAGATCTCGTCGAAATCTACAATTTGATATAAAGTTTGTTATCATCCAACTTTATTTAAAAAAGTTATTAATTTTATTGTGCTGTAGCATAGTTATCACCGCCGTATCTTACAACAAGCTGGCGGTGAAAAACGTCTTCATCGCCGATTCATATGGCGAGGCGGTGTTGACGGTAATTAACTATCACTTTTAAAGGTCAGTTAAACATGGAAAAGGGCATGTATGTCATCACCAACATAGGTTTAGGGTTTAAACTGACAAAGTTCCACGAGTTTTGATGAATCTGTGTTTTACAGGGATTAAACAGGAAAACAAGAATTATTATGGAGAGAATCCCATCATGACACGACTATATGTGCAAACCGGACAGGCATCGGCACTGGAAGACTCTAAAAGACGCAAGAAGACACCCGAACGAAGACTGAGCCGAAGCGTCGACAGGGGGGCCGGCCGGCCCCACCCATAGGCCGGCTAGCCTGGTCCCACCTGGAAGTGACCTCCCCTTCCCATGGCGACTTACAACCAACATAAGCTTCGCATCTTGGCCGTTGTTCAAGGTTGGTTTGATCCAAGGGCTGCGGTTCATCCCACCAGGGTATAAAACCAGACCCAGACCCCCCCTCTAGAGAATCAATCAATCAATTCATAATCAGTCAGAGGTGTCCCTTGAAAGGATAACCTTAGAGCTCCACCAATTCTAGGGCATAGCTAGAATAGAATAGAATTAGAGGTGGCAAGCATAGCTTGGATTCTGGATCAAGTTGCGAGGAGGCTCGGTAAAGCCTTGTACTTCTCTCTTGTAATAACAATATTGATCTATTTGTTCTTCTAGTTCATCTAGTTCATCTTATTCTTGTTCTAGTTCTTATTTGTTCTTCTAGTTCTTATTCTAGTTCTTGTTCTAGTTGATCATATTGTTCTCAATAGATATGACTAAGTTCTTAGTTGTTTATGTGTTCTTAATTATAATGTTTATCGTCTACTTTGATTATATGTTTAGCATAGCTAGATTATATTTATGTTCAAGCTCATGTTCATATAGCGCTCATTCATTAGATCTGTGAGTGAGTGGTAGACATAGTGTAAGCGTGGTGCTTATACCTTGTTTATCTGCGAATGCACCCTATATTCCAGGCCATGTTGTAGATCACGGGTGTGACATTCCTGTTGAGTCTTCTATAGTCCACTCCCCGAATATAGGCCTAGCAAGACCTATGGTTGCACGGCGTGGTTATGCTCTGATCTTAATCCGCCATTGTAATCTCTCTTGAGTGTAGATATAAAGTAGTCTAGACGATGATTGCTAAATGTAATTGCACTAATCAATGTATTCTATGACTTATAGTTAGAATGACATCGGAGTTAGTCTTTAATCTTCTGTTCTAATCAATGCTAGTGCTATAGGTTGGAGTGCTCTAAGATTTATCCTGGACTTACCTTTATATATATTTATCTTTATTATGAGATTGATTCCCTGCTTGAGTAAGTGATCTAGTGGAACTCTTATCACGTGTGTGTAAAAGTTATAGCTGCTATCTTTTGTACCCCTTGTCCTTCCCAGTGGTAAAGTATAAATAACGATACTTGGAACATTCTTGGGTGAAATGCTACAACGTGTGTATTTTATCTGTGCGCTTGCGGATAACCTTTATTCTATATCTTTTGAGTAAGTGTCATGATCATAAGTACAACCACGTCTCTAGTGTCATGTTAGGGATGACAACTTAACTTAAGTGATGCTAAGATGTCAACAGGCGGCAGTGATGAGGAGCACATCATAACCGCTGGTTGGTGGTGCAAACCGGCTGTGATGATGGACTATCACTGCCGGTTGGTAAGACGAAGCGGCGGTGATAGTTATCAACCACGACATTCTTACGAAGCGGCGGTGATACTCTCATCACCAATTATCCATATTATGAACCGTTGGTGATAAACATCGCTAACATTTTAATGATACTGGCGGTGATAGAGGCATTGGTGATAGGTAAATCTGTAGTAGTGCATGTATTATATAGATTAAACTCCCTTGTGTATTATTTTGCCAATTATGCATATATTTAGGGGGAGCTTAGTCTATGTAATGTGAGAGTCAAGTTTTGTGATCTAATCCACTCCACATATAAAGGATCACAAAATTTAACCCTTCCTTGTGCTACTAATATCTTCCTTTTCAGTGTTTGATTCCAAAGGTGGAGAAATTGTAGGACCAAAAGCAAGCCTGATCATAACAAAATACAAGTGGTAATGGTCCGATAAAGGGAGGATAGTGGATTTTGGAGTTAGGGAGAGGCTTAAGTCCGAGAAAGGGAGGATAGTGGATTATGGAGTTAGGGAGAGGCTTAAGTCCATAATGCCACTTGGGGACAAATTGCAAGGGCAAAATAAGTTTACAAAGATCCATACAAGTATTATCTTTTAGCATCATATAAACTTGCCTTTGCATTGCATCCTAGTAAGTAGATAGTTTTTAAAATTCTGCATTTATTATTATTTGCTTGCTTTGGTCATGTTGTCATCAATCACCAAAAAGGGGGAGATTGTAAGGAAAATAGACCCTTGACCCATTTAGTTTGAATTTTGGTGTTGGATGATCAACATAACCAAGTTAGACTAATGTGCTTGCAAGTGTATGTTTTGTAGTCCAATAGGTTGCATAGCGAAATTGGACCAAGAGTGGAACATGAAGAATTGATCAACACTTGAAGAAAGACACTAAGAGGATGTGTGATCAATCTAGAATTGAAGCTAGGAGTCCAAGACGCAAAGATTAAGAAGCCCGGACCAAGACACGAACAAAATTTATGTCATGCCCGGTGGCGGGGGCAATCGCACACGTAGCCGGCGGTGGTGTGCCGCAAGCTTGGTGGCGGCATCGTGCGCCTCGGCAGTAGGGGGCCACACGTGCAATGGAGATGGCCCAGCAGTGGCGGCGCCTCCCGAGCCCGAGCAACGGTCCCGGCGTCGGCTCCCGACCTCAGCTGCAGCGGCTTCCCCAAAGGCACCCGATGGGTCCTAGCCCCAGCTGCGGTGGCTTCCCCAGAGGTGGATCTGGCCCTTCCTCTCCCTCGAGCAGCGGTCCCAATGGTGGCTCCCACGGCGGCGACACATCGGCGAGGAGCGGGAGTCTGGCAGCTCCACCGACGACCCGGTCAGCAGGTGCCCAAATCCGGCCTACGGGTCCCCAGATCTGGTGAAGGAGTGCCCAGATCTAGTTACCTGGTGTGACGATGGCGCGTAGATCCATCGAGCTGCGGCGGTGACGGCGTGTGGATGGGCTCGACAGGCCTATGGATGGGCTCGTGGACGGGTATTTCTTTTTTTGTTTTTTCTTATTGATTAACTAATGCAGGCCAAGGAACCGCCTCGGTAGGTGTAAGGAAAATGGACCCTTGGCCCATTTAGTTTAGATTTTGGTGTTTAATGATCAACACAACCAAGTTGCACTAATGTGTTTGCAGGTGTATGTTTTGTAGTCCAATAGGTTGCATAGCGAACTTGGACCGAGAGTGGAACCTGAAGAATTGATCAACACTTCGAGAAAGACATTAAGAGGATGTGTGATCAATCTAGAAGTGAAGCTAGGAGTCCAAGATGCAAAGATTAAGAAGCCCGGAGCAAGACATGAACAAAATTGAAGTCACCGAAGCCGAGACAAAGATGTGAATGAATTGAACTATCTCATGATTTTGGATCAGCTAAAATTGATATGACACTAGTTCAGAGTTGTAGAGATTTTCATTAGCTTTCCAAAAAATCCAAGATCATCAAAATCGAAGTTCGGAGCTAAAAGTTATGCTCAAAATATGAGTACCGAACTCTATGAATAGTGCCAGTCCGGACCTAGTGAATAGTGTTGGTCGGGTTGCATAAAGAGAGCATTGATTCAACAGGACCGAGTTCGATTGGGGGAATAGGACCATCAATGGTCCGGTCCCGTTGCATCCAGAGACGTTCTAGAGAGCGCTAATTCAATAGGACCAAGTCCGGTTGGGTGAACAGGACCATCAAGCGACAGCCCGGTTTGATGGCCCACATGGCAGCCACTCACACGTATGTAACGGTCGGCTCAAGTGACGGTTGGGAAGAGAACCGGAACCTGTGAACAATACCTCCAGACCAGATGAACAGTGACAGTCTGGTTGGACGTAGAAATGCCCATTCAAGGAACCAACGGCTCTATTTGGTTGGGGGCTTATAAATACCCCTTGGCCAGCCAAACGAAGTGTGGAGATGCTATGGGAAGATGCTAGAGTGTTGATACACCATTTTAGAGTTCTCCACTTGCATAGGGCTTAATAGATCATAAGGTGATTAGCATAGGTGCTTTGCGAAGGGCTTATGTTAGTTAGACCACGCTCATATGCGCTTGCTCTAGGTTTAGGCCTAGTGTTTAGTGAGGTTTGCATACCTCTTATCACTCGGTGCTTGCGTGCACCATTATTGTACTCGATGGGGCTGGTAAGTCTTGCGAGACCACACCAACTGCGATTGTGGTGTAGCTGCCACCGCGTACGGAGGGAACTAGGCCCGCGGTGTTTCGGCCGAAAACTTGATAGTGAAGACGATGGGGAGCATTCCGGGAGAGGCTTGCTAGAAGGCACGTCAGAGACCTACTTGAGCGTGGGGAAGGCTTAGGGCTATCCATGGAGTTGCCTGACCGGGAGCTTGGCCCTTACGAGGGATTCCTTGTGTGGGGCTCCAATCAGGACTAAGGAGAAGCTTGCATGCTTCTCAATACCTCGGTAAAAATACCGAAGTCATCGACGAGAGTTTGCATCTCTACCTCATCTTTACCTTCCGTATTTACATTGCTAGCTTGGTTGTGTGCTTTACTTTCCTAGCTTAGTTGATAGGATTAGAGCCTAGGGCGCATAACTCTTTTACAGTAGAGATAACAACACACCTAGCAAAACCGTAGTTGCACATTTAGATAGATTACTTTCTTGCATAGGTTTTGACTAGGTGGAATTAGAGGTCATAGTTAGAAGTAGAATTTTAAGTTGCCTAATTCACCCCCCTCTTAAGCGTCACGGTCCCTAATAGTAAGTCTGGATTAACCGTGACATTTGAACCGAGGCGGATGGTTTGCCTGCCTTGATTAATCCAAAATGCCCGCCTCGGTTAAGTTTTATGTTGTAGTGCTTGTAACGCCAAGTTCTTCTGCTATGAATTAGGCCCCCCTATTCTTGTTCTTGTTCTTGTTCTTGTATGCTGACTGGTCCTGTCAAATCAAGACTTGAACCTCATACCAGATTGTTATACTTTATCTATATTTGCAATTTTAGATTGTGTTCTCTAAGTTCGTACTTGTGTTCTCGATTCTCTTGTAGGAAAAGCCTTTTAAACGAGGTCAATCGCGTTATGCGTGGTTGATAACCAACAAAGCTGTGGTGTAGCTGTTGCAGATCCCACTTGGTTTGAATCTTGGATCGTGAACGTCGAGTTCTTCACCAATCAAATCTACCATACCTATTAGAAGATCTAGCCACGTCTACATTTTTTTCGAGAATCAGCCACTTCTACATTAATAACCTAAGCCAGCCTGAATGTATGCAATGTCTTGGTGTTAGGTTGTGCTACATAGGAAAGTTATTAGATAAAATTATGTTTGATTGTTTACATTTTGTTGTATGAAGTCACCTCTATATTCTAGTTGAGGTCTCATATTTCTAGCTAGTACATGTATGTGGGATGAGAATATTTCTTTTTGTGTGCGCACCGGCTTGTAAAAACCTATGTTGTCTAATACGGTCAAATATGGCGTACTAGCTAATACAATATTAAGCTTGCTTTGAGCACTATGAAAGTCTGCATATAAGAGTATATGTAGGCAACTAAATGTAAGCAAACTGCGCTACACAAGCCTAGATACAGGCTAATATAGGTAACCGATCAGACCCATACTGAATGTGATTTTTGGCATTGTTGCAGCGTGAGGATATAAGTGAAATAATTTGTTCGGGGAGCAAAGCATTGAGATCTTTACTAGGCCATATTCACTCGCAATAGATGGAGAAGCAATAATAAAATTTGCTTCTCGTGTAGGAAGATGCATTGTGGATTGGGGATGAACATGTCACATCCACGTCCGAAAGGCGAATGGATTAGCACTTATATGTCGCATCGATAGAATAAGGTGCAGATTGTCCGCTTCTGATGCGAATGCAGCCTCCGCTCAAGCTCTCTCCAGTTATCTTTCTTACAGTACCTTCCTTTCGTTTTCCTCCGTGTCCACGAGTGAGCCGTTGCAATCACTCCCGACATTCTCCAACTATGTAGTGCTTGCCCGAAGGTTAAATCCACTTGGTAACATACTCCTATATTCTGGGTTGACTTTCAATTTTTCTGATAACAAAAAAACTATTGGCCGAAGGCAAGTGTGTAACTTAACTGTGTTACGGTAAAGGTTATACTGTGCAGGTACCAACTAATGGGGGGCAAAACCCATATTGGAACACGCAGATGATTGAAACAGCCAAGGTCTAAGGCCTGGTTTAGTCCCAAAAATTTTTACCTCCACTCATCACATCGAATGTTTAGACATATGCATAGAGTACTAAATGTAGACGAAAAAAAAATTAATTGCACAGTTTTCGAAGAAATCACGAGAAAAATCTTTTAAGCCTAATTAATCCATGAAAAGCCCTAAATACTACAGTAACCAACATGTGCTAATGACGGATTAATTAGTATCATTAGATTCGTCTCGCAGTTTCCTGACGGGTTCTGTAATTTGTTTTTTTATTAGTATCCGAAAACCCCTCCCGATATCCTTCTGACACATCCGATATGACACCCAAAAATTTTCTTTTCGCGAACTAAACGCAACCTAATTTGCACACGAGAAAGTCATCTTGGAATTAGAACGTATAGAACGTCTTTCCTAACATTTGATGCAGGTGGCCAAGGATATATTCTCTAGGGCGTAAGAGTGGCGATCTAGTCTTAGGACTGATAGTCATTAATATGCCAGGCTCTTAATTTTTAGGCTGTATGTTTTTATGCAGTGGCCGGAAGTTAGTTCAAGATTATTGTAACAGCTCAATGTAATGATTGTGAATTAATAAAATTCTTCCTTTATAAAAAAAAGAACGTCTTCCTCCCACGATGTCGACACAAAAAAAAAGTTGTTTTATTGGTGGTTTTGACGAATTGTCTCTATTTTTTTTGTGGCAGAGTTTTAGCTGATGTTGTGGTAAACTTTAGAGGCGCACGAAAGGGAGCAGTGGGATCCACCACTCATACCAGCAGAGTTCTGCTTTTTAACAATATATAGAGAAGAGAGTCTCTCTATCAGAACAAAAGCATATTCTTTCCGAAATCGAGGCAGCATAGTGAGATTTGGAGCTGAGTGAACTTAGCCGGGACATCAACGTCATGCCCATCCCTGCGGTCCCATGGGGTAATCTTCGTGATCCAAAGCATGTCGATTGCCAATTGCTGCACGGCCAGATCTTGGTCCTACGTGACTGATGTCGACGTGCTTCTTTTCAAAATTTGGTGGCTGAGCTACAGGTTCAATAAAAAAAATACTCACAAACTAAAATATGAGTTGCAGACTTCACATTTGCAAAATGTCGAATTAACATTCGATATCGCGTGAATGTCGACATGAGGTCAATCAAATATTTAAAATTTTAAACATTTATGGAGCAAAAGAGAATGCTATAAGCATGCACGATATTTAAAATGAAGGAATACAACGGCCGAGCAAAAAAAAAAAACAAAAAAAGGCAAATTTCTAAGTATCGCTGGTACGGTGGGGCTAGTGTTTATCCACTTGATTCATTTGTCCTTGGCGAAGGTACCTTTTTCCCACCGTCTTTGTCTTCGCATGTACTTATTCCACTGTAGACACGAATATACAGAGCCTCGGAGAATTCGAGCAAAATATATTTAGTGGAGATTTAGCTTGCATGACAGGACACGTGTCGATGTGTGAGAGCTGTAACCAAACATGTAGGAGCATTGCACCGCCGCTGCCGTCCCTCCAGTCCGTGTACCCTCCGCTTTAGATAGCAGCAAAGTGGCTAGGAGTGGAGGTCATCATTCGCTTGAACTTATCAGCCCGGTTTATCAGCCATGGTACGGTGTTTTTCTGTCACAATAATACAGCATCAGCTGGCTTATCAGCTGCAAAAACCATCAGCCGAATAACTAAATTGGTCAATGTCAAGGCAAATTGAAACGATGATTTGATGCAAGTGCTGCTGCATCCGTTATTTGTATGGTATAGCTTCCTGATGCAAGAAGAACGCGATGCTGCTCCACCCCAAATCAAACCGAAGGAAAAACACAATCTGGCCTTAAGCACTTTGCAGGAAGAAAAGTTCAGTGTGGAAAGTCCCCCTCTCTAGCGTCAGTAAGTAACGATGCAGGTAGGTTGCAAGTGGGTCAACCAGTTTCTAACCCATAAGACCCGTTATGCAAATTTTGGGTTTTGGGTTGACCCACCCCTTGACCCACAAGGCCACAAGACCCGGTGGGTTACCCAATACACCAGAGCTGAGTGTGTTGCAGCTCTTCAAACGCACGGGCTCATCCGTGAGTACAGGAACTTAGTTCAAAACAGATATTTTAATTGGAATATCCATTCAAGAGTAAACACAAAACTGTAGATGTTAGATCATCCTTGAGCAAGTACAAGTGTATTAAAAAGCAAATAACATATATGAAAGAAACAATTTCAAATGACTGGATGTACCAAATTTCTGTTCACATTTCAGCGCAATAGATAGTCTGTTGCAGCTCTCCCATCCTGCCAGGACCAAAACAAACCCCCGGAAACACTTAAGCTATATATCAAAAAAGGAAGGACTTAAGGCCTTACAAACTGTAAAAATAAGTCAAGTCACATCATCACAACAGGCCGGCTCGAGAACATCTTTTTTTACATCACAAGCACAACAATAATCTAGTGTTATGCGCCCAACATAGAAGCCGGTTTAGAACAAGGAATTTTATCGGCTGTTTTTTTCACTTCACCTCACTGGAGGATCAGTTATCCAAATATTATGGTTTTCCCACTAGAAAAGACAAGGTCAGATCACACCCCCTGTAAGATTTAGATTGGCACCTCCATCCCTAGTCCAACTTATTTCGTTTTGAGAACTTCTTGCCTCTGCTGCTGGGTTTCTTTGATTTGGTCAATGACTCGGCCTCGCCTTTAGCACCTAGAGGGCCTTCTTGCTTCATTTCTGCCAGATTGAAACGGCTTCACAACAGTCTTAAAGCTTAGGACAAAAGTAGATCAAATTTGGCTCTTTTGATCAAGAATTGTAATGTAGTCCTTTCCTTCCTGGATGATCTAGAGGAAGACAACGATCTTTTTGTGCTAGAGGAAAATTTTAGATTAATTTAAGACCAGTTAGGCAAGCTCCTAAAGTATCAACAAATCTGTTGGAAACAATAGTTCACTAATAATCTGGTCAGATTTGGAGATGAGAACACAAATTTTTATCATTCAATGGCTACTGAGAGTTTTAGAAGAAATGCTATTGCTCATATCATAGGACTAAATGGTAGAACTGTGACTGACCATGCAGAGAAGGCTTCCCTTTTCTGGAAATAATTTAAAGAAAGGATGGGGATTACTTCTAACCCACAAATGGTCTTCAACCTAGATGAGCTGATCATGCCTACTCCTCTGGAGGATTTAACACTTCCTTTTTCATCCGAAGAGATTGATGCTGTTATCCACTGTCTCCTACTGATAAAGCCTCTGGCCTTGATGTCTTTAATGGGCTTTTTTCAAGACTTGTTAGTAACCAATCAAGCTTGATTTTTATTCCTTGTGCCATGAGTTCTATATCAATAATGTTGATCTCACATGATTGAATTCTCTCTTATATTTCTCTGGTTCCCAAGGAAGATAATCCAGAGGGGGTTTTAGACTTTAGGCCCATTTCTTTGCTAAATACTTCAATAAAGATCATCACCAAGATTTTGAGCAACAAGCTTTAGAAGAAGATTTTGAAAGTTATTCATAGAAATCAATATGACTTTTTTGCAAGGAAGGACTATACAAGACTGCCTTGGATGGAATTTTAAATTTCTCCATCAGTTTCACCACTCGAGGAGAGAAATAATTTTGCTTAAAGTTGGACTTCGAAAAACCTTTTGATAAAGTAGAACATACTGTTGTCACGTCCGGTTTTCCAAAGAAGACCAAGCACTCGTTATATGTGTGCCCAGGAAGTCCACACATACAACAACAGAATAGAGATATCAAAACAATGTTTATATAAAGCGGAATACTTACTATATTAACACTTATAACTATTAGAGTATCGCAGAACGGTGGCTAAGCTTCTGCTCGGTCTACATTCTTCTCAGGGACGGCTGACTGGGGGCTCCGTATGCCAAGCACTTCGAAAAGACTTTTGGAAACTCCACTACACCTTTATTCTTCTTCTAAGCAGCACCTTACTACACACTGGAGTGTGGGGAAATAGCAAGAGTGAGTCCATGTCGAACTCAACAAATATAACACGGGGTTCACGAGGCTCAAAAGGTTTGACACGGGTTTACTGCAATAGCTTTTAGTGAGTCATCTTTTTAGCATTTGAGTAGCAACAAGTTATGTAAGCCCAAATAACCTTATGATCATGTAAACGAGAATAATGTATAGCAAGAAACAATAATCATCAGTGAGCTTGAATATCATCAGTATTATCATTACCATCAGTGTTCATCATTTATTCTGTAAGGGTCCAAGACCACTCGTGACCGTGAGCACGTCTGCTATAACAGTTTTACACTCTGCAGAGGTTGTACACTTTCACTGTGAGTCGTGATTTACCCTTTTGCCCGAGGTGATCAGCCTCTTGACCCACTACCAAAGAAGGTCGGCAGGGTTCACTATGAAGTCTTTCAAAGGTTCGTCTAACAAGTTAGGGCCATTAGATTTACTTGGCAAACAGATGTAGAGCCCCCCTTCCAAATGGCACAACGACGCGTAGCCTATACACATGAGGACAGAGGCCGCACTATATCCGATTCGTCAAGCCATTCTTATGCCATGAAGGTTACCACTAACAAGCTAGAAAAGGTCCTCATACTTGACTAAAGCCAGAGCCATATAGCCCTCACAGTTGTATTGTAAGTCCCGGATGTTCGCTTACAGATAAGTCCTTAAGGAGAGAAACTAGAGCACCATAAAAACAGCCCAATGCTCTAGCCCTCTTGAGCCATGTTTCTATAAAGCATCTTTCAAACGTTTATTGCATATACCATTAGTCAAGTTACAGATCATGGTGATTTATCTTGAGCACTAGCATAAATACTACCCAATGCAATGTTTCACTGGTGTCAAGGTACAAGATACAAAAGCTAGGATATCCTTAGGGGTAACATGGTAGACACATGCACATGAATTAAGTATATTAAAGGTGAATAGAAAACAAGGATGATCCCATGCTATACTTGCCTTTTCCCAAAGTTAGCTGCTCAGAATCTCCAGTTGCTATCTTATGGTCTCAAGTCCTTTTGCTTCGACTGTCGGTCCTCAACTCCTCGTCTTCAGTGCTAATTAACCAAACTTCTTCTACTCACAGCAATCAAGTAGAACAAACAGACAATAAACACAACTAAGAACAACTCACCAAATAAAAGAGACACTTTAAAAGAGGACGCACTAGACTATACGACATGATGCTATGATCGCGAAAACATAAGACCGACGGATAACAGAGCTACCATCAAAGAGGACACGCGACTATCGAGTAGTTGCAATAAATCGGAGAAGACAAACTATACATTTGATTTATTTTAGTTAACGAATTAAGGTGATAGACTTCTAGAGAATTATCCGAAAGTTGAATTAACCAATTTACATTGAATTATAAAAGATGAAGTTAACCTTATTCATATTTTATTTATAAATATTTATTTAGTGTTTAAGTCATTTAAACATTTATAAATTAGAAAGCATAAAGAAGATGATAACAGCTAATCGAATCATTATATGTTTCTTACATAAACTAAACAAGTTCTATTTAAGAAGCACTTAAATTCTTATTAATCATGATAGCATTTGATTATTTATAAAAGATAAATTATAAACCAAAGTTCCTTTTAATTTGAAAAGACAGTAGATAAATATTAGTTAAATTAACTACATGCTTCATGTTTAACTAAACTAATTATGATTAAGAAATATTTAAGTTAATATTAATCAAGTTAACATTTATTTAAGAATGTTCTATGTATGAACCTAAGTCGCTTCTAATTTAATATAGCATGGCATAAACATTAATCAAATAAACATAATTTAATTTGTAAACACATAACGTGACATGGTAAACAATGTTGCTAATGCGTCTCTTACGTCAGCATAGTCACGAAGCAACCAGAACGAAATTATACCCCTATGTTGCTTTTAGTTAGAAAGCTGTTAAATAAATATTAATCAAGTTCCATTTAAATAGATAAATTCATACTTGAGTGACATCACAAAAATTATCGCTACTGTATAGAGCGTGACGCTATGAAACTATCGTAACAAGAACGGATTTACAAACCTAGACTGTTTTTAATCATAGAACTAATTGCATGTCAATTAAAATAATATTTAATTTATATATGACTAGCATGGAACACGTCTACACCGATAGCATGTAGCTTCAGTTGGCATGATCGTAAAATCATAAGAACGTCTTAATACACTAGGTTGTTTTTAATTAAAAATGCATTAAATAAATATTGCACATAAATCAATAAATTCATAATTAGGTGACATGATATACATCAACATTACTACGTAGAGCGCAACTATACGAAACTAACGCAACTAAAACGGAGTAAAACGAAATTAAAACGAAGAAACGACAAAGATATTACGAACCAGTGGCAGAACCGCAAATACTTCATCTTCTACCTCCATCCATCTGAAGGTCCTCAGCCTAGGGGCGACACAAGAAGGAGAAAAAATATTTAATTTACTACACGGGAGATTTCTCAAACTATAGACTCCTCCATGGTAGTTTTGGTGTGCTTTTACCCAAGGGACATGTACGTATATATAGGGAGGAAAACTCCCTACCCTACGTCAACTAGCGATACAGTACTAATTGATGTTGCACCCTCCACCTCTACTGATGGGCCTAATTAATCATCAAAGCCCATTAGTAAATAAATGAATAGGCATTTAGGATTATTGCACATGGGCTTTGAGCATTGGGAAAAATGAGATATTTATTTATTTTCGGAATTAATTAATTTCATGAATAAAATAATTCCAGAAAAGTCTAAAATTATTATTTAAGCCATGAAAAATACTCCGAAAGCTCTAAAAATTCAGAGAAAATTCTGAGAGACATTATGGAACATGAGGAAACCAAATAAAGTATTTGGAGCTCATAAAAAGATATTTTGGAGCATCTAAAAATTAGATAACGCTTGTAGAAAAGCGTGAACTAGCTCCA
The DNA here is from genome assembly GCA_022457205.1 of Saccharum spontaneum. Taxonomy (NCBI): domain Eukaryota; kingdom Viridiplantae; phylum Streptophyta; class Magnoliopsida; order Poales; family Poaceae; genus Saccharum; species Saccharum spontaneum. The sequence goes on along the minus strand of CM039618.1, from coordinate 19,609,226 downwards.
GAAAAAGCCAGAATTTTTTTTGAAGAGTTCACTGAGATTGATTGACACATGAGGAACTGAAATGAATAATTTACGTTATAAAGAAAAGATTTTAGGAAACTCCCAACGAGAACTTAAGATAAGAAACAACGAATATTGATTGCGAAAAAAGATAAAGACGTGCTACAGAAGAAAAATTGATCCACTAAACACATTTTGAAAGACTTTGTTCGCTCTTAACACACAAGAGTTAACAAGCAAATATCACATCAAACAATAGCCCGTCAAATTAGTTAGAAAATAATCGAGAAGCACTATTTTTCTTTAATAAAAATATATAGAAATCTAAACTAATGTTGACAAGTTCTATCTAAATATTAAAATATTTAATTTAGTTAGTGTTTTCTATGCACAACCCAAAATTATAAATTTTAGGGTGTGACAATTCTACTCCACTTAACAGGAATCTCGTCCCGAGATTCGAAGAGACTTGGGAAAGAGATAAAGCAGACCAATAATATTGTTTTGAGACTTTTTAACAAGTTCTGATATAAGCGTCAAGGATTATCAATGGTTGACAAGAGAACATTGGATTGATTGTTAAGATTGATTCGAGTTAATGACAGAAGGTCAAAGGATTGAAGGTCAGCATAGGTGGAAAGGAAGATCAAAGGAGGTTGAAAAGATAGATCAAGGTTGATCATCGAGTCTTCACTTATAAGGTGTAAAAACAAGGGTGGAGATTAGCAAGAGATAACATAAGAGATAAGGATATATCTTAAGGTGCTCAAAACTCCTGGATTCAAGATTTATGAGACATCACGAAAAAGTGGCAGACTAGCGTTGGTTGAAGAAAGGTAAAGACTAGTCTTCCATTTTACCATTCAGGGAGACCAGTGAGAAGGATAAATTGATCTTCAAGTCTTTGTAGGTCCTCGAATTAGGATTTATAAGATGTAAGGACAAGGGTCAAAAGTTGTCAAATGTTGATAAGAAAAAGTAAAGATTGATGGCAAGAAGGTGAGACTGGTTAAGGGGCAAGGACTAGCAAAAGATGATATTATGATAGCGATTGGTCTTTGGGTCTTCTTGTCTCGTGACTTGAGATTGATGATGGTGGCGAACGCTACCCCACTTAACAAAGATCTTGTTCCACCTGGCGATGTCATTGAAGGCACCACTTTCTTTAAGGCTTACTACTATTGATGAGTCCTTCATATGTTGATCCTCCATTAAGATGAGATAAAGAAGGCAACATGACAACCAAGGGTAGTCAAGGACAATGTAAGAGAAAAATGACAAGATTTAGGATCAATTGAAAGATAAGTAGGATAGAAGATGACACTACCCCACTTAACTTGGATCAAGCTACTCCTCAAGACTTATACCTTTCGAGCCACCTTTGAAACATGAGAACAAGGATAACACACAAGCAACACATCAAGCACAACAAGCACACATCACATCATCGGTACTACACGTGCTTCTTCAACAATGGTGGTCATCCTAAGGAAAAAGTATGGATGATGAAAGACCATCAAACTTTTGAAAAAGGTGAGATCAGAAAACTTTTAGTATAAACAACATAAAACAAAAACCAAGAGAGTAAGAAAGAATAGCTCAAAGGAAGCTATCAAGGAGGGGATACAACAGGATAAGGAAGAGGAAATAGTCAAAACCAAAGGGTCAAGGGATGACAAAATAGTTTTATCGTAAAATAAGTTTTAGAATACATCTAGTGCTACTTGGCATACGTCCTACAGTCAACATCGCTCTGATACCATTCTGTCACGCCCGGTTTTCCAAAGAAGACCAAGCACTCGTTATATGTGTGCCCAGAAAGTCTACACATACAACAACAGAATAGAGATATCAAAACAATGTTTATATAAAGCGGAATACTTACTATATTAACACTTATAACTATCAGAGTATCGCAGAACGGTGGCTAAGCTTCTGCTCGGGCTCCATTCTTCTCAGGGACGGCTGACTGGGGGGTCCGTATGCCAAGCACTTCGAAAAGACTTCTGGAAACTCCACTACACCTTTATTCTTCTTCTAAGCAGCACCTTACTACACACTGGAGTGTGGGGAAATAGCAAGAGTGAGTCCATGTCGAACTCAACAAATATAACACGGGGTTCACGAGGCTCAAAAGGTTTGACACGGGTTTACTGCAATAGCTTTTAGTGAGTCATCTTTTTAGCATTTGAGTAGCAACAAGTTACGTAAGCCCAAATAACCTCATGATCATGTAAACGAGAATAATGTATAGCAAGAAACAATAATCATCAGTGAGCTTTAATATCATCAGTATTATCATTATCATCAGTGTTCATCATTTATTCTGTAAGGGTCCAAGACCACTCGTGACCGTGAGCACGGCTGTTATAACAGTTTTACACTCTGTAGAGGTTGTACACTTTCACTGTGAGTCGTGATTTACCTTTTTGCCCGAGGTGATCAGCCTCTTGACCCACTACCAAAGAAGGTCGGCAGGGTTCACTATGAAGTCTTTCAAAGGTTCGTCTAACAAGTTAGGGCCATTAGATTTACTCGGCAAACAGATGTAGAGCCCCCCCCTTCCAAATGGCACAATGACGCGCAACCTATACACATGAGGACAGAGGCCGCACTATACCCGATTCGTCAAGCCATTCTTACGCCATGAAGGTTACCACTAACAAGCTAGAAAAGGTCCTCATACTTGACTAAAGCCAGAGCCATATAGCCCTCACAGTTGTACTGTAAGTCCTGGATGTTCGCTTACAGATAAGTCCTTAAGGAGAGAAACTAGAGCACCATAAAAACAGCCCAATGCTCTAGCCCTCTTGAGCCATGTTTCTATAAATCATCTTTTAAATGTTTATTGCATATACCATTAGTCAAGTTACAGATCATGGTTATTTATCTTAAGCACTAGCATAAATACTACCCAATGCAATGTTCCACCGGTGTCAAGGTACAAGATACAAAAGCTAGGATATCCTTAGGGGTAACAAGGTAGACACATGCATATGAATTAAGTGTATTAAAGGTGAATAGGAAACAAGGATGATCCCATGCTATACTTGCTTTTTCCCAAAGTTAGCTGCTCAGAATCTCCAGTTGCTATCTTCTGGTCTCAAGTCCTTTTGCTTCGACTGTCGGTCGTCAACTCCTCGTCTTCAGTGCTAATTAACCAAACTTCTTCTACTCACAGCAATCAAGTAGAACAAACAGACAATAAACACAACTAAGAACAACACACCAAATAAAAAAGACACTTTAAAAGAGAACGCACTAGACTATACGACATGATGCTATGATCGCGAAAACGTAAGACCGACGGATAACAGAGCTACCATCAAAGAGGACACGCGACTATCGAGTAGTTGCAACAAATCGGAGAAGACAAACTATACATTTAATTTATTTTAGTTAATGAATTAAGGTGATAGACTTCTAGAGAATTATCCTAAAGTTAAATTACCCAATTTACATTGAATTATAAAAGATGAAGTTAACCCTATTCATATTTTATTTATAAATATTTATTCAGTGTTTTAGTCATTTAAACATTTATAAATTAGAAAGCATAAAGAAGATGATAACAGCGAATCGAATCATTATATGTTTCTTACATAAACTAAACAAGTTCTATTTAAGAAGCACTTAAGTTCTTATTAATCATGATATCATTTGATTATTTATAAAAGATAAATTATAAACCAAAGTTACTTTTAATTTAAAAAGACAGTAGATAAATATTAGTTAAATTAACTACATGCTTCATGTTTAACTAAACTAATTATGATTAAGAAACATTTAAGTTAATATTAATCAAGTTAACATTTATTTAAGAATGTTCTATGTATGAACCTAAGTCGCTTCTAATTTAATAGAGCATGGCATAAACATTAATCAAATAAACATAATTTAATTTGTAAACACATAACGGGACATGGTAAACAATGTTGCTAATGCGTCTCTTCCGCTAGCATAGTCACGAAGCAACCAGAACGAAATTATACCTCTATGTTGCTTTTAGTTAGAAAGCTGTTAAATAAATATTAATCAAGTTCCATTTAAATAGATAAATTCATACTTGAGTGACATCACAAAAATTATCGCTACTGTATAGAGCGTGACGCTATGTAACTATCGCAACAAGAACGGATTTACAAACCTAGACTGTTTTTAATCATAGAACTAATTGCATATCAATTAAATTAATATTTAATTTATATATGACTAGCATGGAACACGTCTATGCCGATAGCATGTAGTTTCAGTTGGCATGATTGCAAAATCACAAGAACGAGTTACTACACTAGGTTGTTTTTAATTAAAAATTCATTAAATAAATATTGCACATAAATCAATAAATTCATAATTAGGTGACACGATATACATCAGCATTACTACGTAGAGCGCAACTATACGAAACTAACGCAACTAAAACGGAGTAAAACGAAATTAAAACGAAAAAACGACAAAGATATTACGAACCAGTGACAGAACCGCAAATACTTCATCTTCTACCTCCATCCATCTGAAGGGCCTCAGCATAGAGGCGACACGTGAAGGAGAAAAAATATTTAATTTACTACACGGGAAATTTCCCAAACTAGGAGCTCCTCCACGGTAGTTTTGGTGTGCTTTTACCCAAGGGGTAGGTACATATATATAGGGAGGAAAACTCCGTACCCCACGTCAACTAGCGATACGGTACTAATTGATGTTGCACCCTCCACCTCTCCTGATGGGCCTAATTAATCATCAAAGCCCATTAGTAAATAAATGAATGGGCATTTAGGATTATTGCACATGGGCTTTGAGCACTGGGAAAAATGTGATATTTATTTATTTTCGGAATTAATTAATTTCATGAATAAAATAATTCCAGAAAAGTCTAAAATTATTATTTAAGCCATGAAAAATACTCTGAAAGCTCTAAAAATTCAGAGAAAATTCTCAAAGACATTATGGAACATGAGGAAACCAAATAAAGTATTTGGAGCTCATGAAAAGATATTTTGGAGCATATAAAAATTAGATAACGCTTGTAGAAAAGCGTGAACTAGCTCCAGAAAAAGCCAGAAAAATTCTCGAAGAGTTCACTGAGATTGATTGACACATGAGGAACTGAAAGGAATAATTTACGTTATAAAGAAAAGATTTTAGGAAACTCCCAATGAGAACTTAAGATAAGAAACAACGAATATTGATTACGAAAAAAAGATAAAGACGTGTTGCAAAAGAAAAATTGAACCACTAAACGCATTTTGAAAGACTTTGTTCGTTCTTAACACACAAGAGTTAACGAGCAAACATCACATCAAACAATAGCCCGTCAAATTAGTTAGAAAATAATCGAGAAGCAATATTTTTCTTTAATAAAAATATATAGAAATCTAAACTAATGTTGACAAGTTCTATCTAAATATTAAAATATTTAATTTAGTTAGTGTTTTCTATGCACAACCCAAAATTAGAAATTTTAGGGTGTGACAACTGTCATTTTGCAGATCATGACAACTATGGGCTTCCCAACCAGATGGATTAACTGGATCAAGAGTATCCTAGCCTCATGTTTTTCTTTAGTTCTTCTCAATGGAGTGCCTGGTAAGAAATTCAGTTGTAGAAGGGGTGTCAGACAAGAAACCCCCCTTTTCTCCACTGCTATTTGTCTTAGCTGCAGATTCGTTGCAAAGTGTCATCAACAAAGCCTACACCCTTGGCCTCCTTGGATGACCCCTGCCAAATAGAGACACATATTATTTTCCAATAATTCAATATGCTGATGATACTCTTCTCTTTATGCAACCTGACACCAGACAACTCCTCTCTGTCTTAAAGAACTCCTTTAGAGTTTTACATATTCAACTAGTCTTAAAGTAAATTATCAGAAGTTCTACATGATTCCCATCAATGTTGAAGAATCAAATGTTCCTCTTCTAACTGGAGCCTTTGGCTGCACACTTGGAACACTCCCCTTCACCTACCTTGGTCTTCCTCTTGGAACAACCAAACCTCTGGTAAGAGATTTTGCACCTTTAATATGCAAAATAGAGCGAAGACTGTCTGCCAGCTCCACTTCTTATCTTATTGTGGGACAATAAAACTAGTAAACTCAGTCATGTCATCCTTGCCAACTTACTACATGTGCTCCATTAGGCTTCTAAAACGGTCATTGAAGTCATTGACAAATTTAGAAGAGACTGCCTTTGTAGAGGAAATGCCATTGATGCCATGGGTTATAATTTAGCAGCTTGGAGTTCAGTCGTAGTGCCAAAAGAAAAGGGGGTCTTGGTGTACAAAACTTACATATGTAGAAATGAAGCTCTTCTCTTGAAGCAACTTGACAAGTTCTACAACAGGAAAGATGTGTTGTAGGTTCACTTAGTCTAGGATTCTTATTATGCATCAAAAGTGCCGCACCTGTGTCCCCCCCATCAAAGGTTCTTTTTGGTGGCGGGATATTCAAAGCTTCACATTTCATATAGAGGCATTGCAAAGTGTGCACCTGATAATGGTTCCACAATTAGTCTTTGGGAAGATTGTTTTGATTACCAACCTCTAAGTATCAAGTTCCCCATCCTCTATTCATTCACCAAGAGGCAGGATATCTCAGTTTAGAAGGCTCTCCTTGAGAATGATATTCTTCTGCTTTTCAGATTGCTTATGTCAAAGTCGGCTTTTAATGAGCTTCACCTCCTACAGAATGTTCTAGACTATATTCGAGATACTAATCATAATAAGGATGTCTAGTCTTACATGTGGCACTTAGCTATACTTCAAGCAACTAGTATAACCATGCTTTCACCTCCATAATGTCGCCTATATATCTGGATTTGAAAAATATATGTCAAGAGTCAAGGCTTTTTCACTTGGTTACTTCTAGTGATCATCTCAACACAAGGAATATCTTGAGAAGGTGGAAGAAACACTTGGATGAGGGATACAACTGTGTCCTCTGTCAGGATAACATTGAGGAAACAATTATGCACTTGTTTTTTTGAATGCACCACTAGTATTACTAGATGGTTTATGCTAGGCATACAATGGTCGATTAGGGGAGTCTATCAAATGATCATGCAGAAGAGAGCTCAACTCCATATACCTATCTTCATGGATCTGTTCCTCATTGCGGCCTAGTGTATCTGGAAAGAGACGAATGACTACATCTTCAACAATAAAGTCACCTCCCCAGCTACTTGGCAGGCTTGTTTTATTAGTGAGTTTAAGCTCCACTTTTGTCGTATTAACACAGAAACTCAACATGTAATTTCCTTTTGGTTGAATTCTTTGTAAGTGGTAGTCCTCCCTTTGTAAGGTTTGTTCCTGTTAGATCCTAGCTAACACCCCTGTGACTTGTCCTTGTTTTTTAATATATTTCCTAGGGAGCTTTGTTCCACAACAGTTTCAATAAAAAAAATGAAAATTATCAAAAGGACAGTTGGGATTTGTATGTGAGAAAACAACAGAGGTTAGGGATTTGGCAATGTGACTATTTATCTTTAAAGAGGAAATCCATCTTAATCAAAAGGATCTCTTAGATTACTTTGATTATCGATTTGCAGCGAGCCAGGGAAAACTGGCTTATTCAGAGTAGATCTACCATGAAGAACCTAGAAACGCCTCCTAGGAACAAGCCTGTCGTGGAGGCACACCTAAGGTTGTTCTTGAGTTGGGAAGGTCTCCTGGAACACCCACAAACACCGTTGAGATGCTCCGTAGGACATCGTATGGGGATGGAAATGTAGGTTTTAAGGGATAAAAAGCATCTAAAGCAGTAAAAAGATAAAATATAGATTGATTTGGTGTGATTACATTCCTCAATTGATTGTGGCCCTTTATATTTATAGGTTGGGTAGACTTATTACATGGGAGGTCGAAATCCCTTATAAATCAGTCAAAAATACAATTCCCACTCGATCTGGTTTACCAAAACCGACTTGGCTGGTTTCCATGGGTTGAATCATTCTGGAGGCGTTGTCTCTTGTAGGCTCAAAATTTGGCCTTCTATATATGCATTTCGATTGTCTCAAGGAAAGAAACATAATTGTGAAGTCTAATTTGTAATTTCCAAAATCAACCCAAGTTGGCTAATTTGAGTGTCGACAGTTATGTAAGAGGGTTAATTTAATATGGATTGCAGCTGTGTAAGAGAGTTGGTTTAATATGGAGTGGGTTGGGTACGAGGTTGGTTTTAACCCATTAGCAAAGCATGTTTGTTAGAGTGATAAATTTTCGATCAATTTCAAAACATGCGCATGAACCGAAAGCATGTGAGTACAATGTTTTTCTCTCGTAGTAAATCAACGAACAATACGTTTTAGCCTAGCTTTTCAGACATGGCAGCTTAAAGGGCGCGTAGATCGTGTGTCTCTACGTGGTCGGATGTACGTCCTGTCGTCCTGCATCACACAGCTAAGCTGTCGGCCGGTAGGCATCGTGTGCTGGTAAGCGCTATGTGCAGGACGTACACGTACGTAATGTGCATTTCGGTTTCATGTCAGAATTAGGGTTACGGAACAAAAACCACGCCAAATCAACAACCTGCAAAATTGAAGCATGCAGCCGCCGAATTCAAGTGGTCATGACCAGGTGTCATCCAGACAAAATAACACCGAACTAAATTAAAGAAATTCCCAATGATTTTTTAAACTAATTCCCAATGATTTTACCGACACGCAATTTATTTGCGAGTTGCCACAGAGCGTGTATCTATATGTTCCCAACTGCCAGCTTCTTTTCTAAGCCCCCATCGGCCAACTACCACCATGCTAACAGCTTCTTTTTTTTTTTTGAAGCGAACAACCAACAATTTTAGTAGTATGATCTCCCGTAAATGCTCTTGGCACTATACTTTTTAAAAAAAATGGAAAACGATACTCAGTGGGTGAGTCTTACATTATTTTCAGCTTATTCACCGACGAAAAATATTGTAAGCCTAACTAAAATGAGTGCCACTACTAACATAGAGTTCATCACCGCCGGTTTCAGGCATCTCTTCACCGACGGTTTTGGCCCCGGTGAAAGTCAGACTTCATCATTGCCAGTTGCGTGCTGCGGTGATGACAGGTTATCACTACCGGTTCGTGTTACCGGTCGATAGTGATTAGGATTTGCAGAAATTATAAAAATAAATAAAAAATAGCAAAAAATTGTTTTAATCCTAGGAAGGCCCCGCTAGCCTGTCGCACGGTCACGCGTCACAAGTCACATGATTTTTTGCGTGGAAATCTGCGCGCTATGCGGTGCTGAGATTCAAACCTAAGACATGTGCCCTCACGCATAGCTGCTCTTACCACTCCGCCCCTAAATCCAGGGGCGGATCCAGAACGGGGCTACGGCCCGGGCTGAGCTGCTGATTCACGTTCAAAACAGTCTGATCTTGCTTCCTAGGCCTCCTTTTGTCTAATTAAGATCATAGTTTTTTAGTCTAAACACCACATATGTTACAGGGGCTACATGGACTCGCCCCGGGCTATAGCCCGGGCAGCCCGGGCCCTGGATCCGCCCCTGCCTAAATCACTTGTGTCTATATGATATTCATTCCCCTAGTATTCACTCAAGATTTTGAAATGAATATTTAGAACCTTAAACGACTTTAGATGAAAAAGTCATCACTACAAAGTTGTTTTTCTAACACAGATCTACAACTTTGATGTTGGTCGTTTCGCCATCCGAAGTCGTTTGAATAATTTGAATTTCAATATGTGCAAACTTCAGCCATACTTTTGGGACCTCAAATGATTTCAAATAAAAAAGTCATCAACTAGAAAGTTGTAGTTCTCAATAAGATCTAAAACTTTGGTTTTGATCAATTTCCCATCCGAGGTCATTTGAAAAATTTAAATTTCAAAATTTTAAAACTTCATATACAAATTTGAGACCCTAAATAATTTCTAATGAAAAAGTTGCCAACTACAAAGATGTAGATCATAGCGAGATCTATAACTTTGCTTTTGATCATTTTTTCGTATGAGGTTATTTGTACAATTTGAAAAAAATTGAATTTTAAAATATAAAAGCTTCAAATAGAATTTTGGGACCGTAAATAATTTCTAATAAAAAGTCATAAACTACAAATATAAAGTTTTTTTCATTCGACTTTGTTTGAAAAAGTTACGAATTTTATTGTGCTACAAAATAACTCATCACCGCCAGTTTGTATTACGAACCGTCAGTGAAATGATGTTCACCGCCGGTTGGTACCACAAACCGGTGGTAAAAATGAGTTGACCATCACCACCGGTTGGTAGCACAAACCGCCTGTAATCATAGGTTATCGTCGGTTCGGGTTACCCGCCGGAGGTGATAATCGCCCTCATTTTCACCAACGGTTCATAAGACGAACCGGCGGTGAAAATCATTTCACCAACGGTTCATAATACAAACCGACGGTGATGAGTATCACCACCAGTTTTCAGCAAACTGGCGGTGAAAGTTGCGGCGGTGATTATCAATTCTGTAGTAGTGTGCACTCAAAGAGGAGAAAATCATATGCAAGTCTATTATTACTTTGCCATCCATTCTTGGCAAACACATGTGTCACGGGTCTGTAACCATGGAGATGAGATCCTAACATATGGGTATGTTAAGCCTCGGGATCAATGGTTTCCAATCGAAGAGACCCCTTGACCGACCCCTCTAGGATCGTCCAGGGGCTCGGGGGCTATACCTATCAGGTACACTCGTGCACACCCTATTGGTATATTTAACGTATACAGATAAATCCGCAAGTACACGGATATCGCTGTAGTTTTCACCCCGAAGTATTTCAAGTATCATATCCACAGGGAAACGTGTGAGAGTAACTACGTCTAACTTAACCTGGAGTAGCAACAAGACTTAAGATAATAGGAGTATAGAGGAGATCACAAAGGTCTTCTAGTTCTAACTTCGGTAAGCTATGCCTTCTATTGTTCAACTGGGTGTATTACTAAGGGAAGCACAAGAAATGTATGTTTCCTACAGTAACTAAATCCTGCTAGGCCTATAAGACTATATCCTATGGAGGACTAATCTTCTCTTGATAGCTGACTCTGATCCTGATGAGGAGAATATGAATTAGGGTTTCAGGATGGATCTAGGGAGGGGGTACAAGGCTGTATATGTAGGGGGTAGCATCAATTCTGGACCCTCGGATCAAACTGACTTGAATAAACAGCGTAGATGCGATCTTTAAGGCGGTGGGAAGCCGACGTAGCTAGGAGGGGCTGACCCATGGGTCCCATAGGCCCGTCGGCCTACAAGTGGGGCCGACCGACCGACCTCCCATGTCAGCTTCTCGTGGTCATCTTCGGTAGAGAGTCCTCTGGTGTCCTCTGGATCTTTTTAGAGTTGTTTACTCCGTGGTTAAGCGCGATTTACTTTGATGAATAGGTACCTTGACGGTTTTCTAGATAAACCCTGCTGAAAGCATAGATTCACCAAAACTCGTGGAATTTGTCAGTTTAAACCCCTATATCTATGTTTGGTGATGGAATTAAGTATTGGTGATGGAATTAAGTATATATGCAGGTTATGTTAATGGTTTATGATCGATGTTAATGACCGTCAACAAGCTCTCTCATACTTAACATTTGCTAGTCCCTGAGCATAGCTAATCTCAACAATAGATCAGGAGTTGCTACAATGCTTTCACGCCTCAAAAGTACACAGGCGTTCAATCAAGAATTCTCCTCTGATTTAGAATAAACTAATCTGACTTTCAAACTTACCCATATTACCTTCAGCCATGGGGCTTTTTAGCCCTCACTTGGGTCTTGAGTAATTGAAAGACAGAATGATTTAGTCAGGCACTATGTCTCAAGTTCTTTGTTCTACCATTGTTCCAGAGTTTTTATAAGTTTTCAAAATAAAACTCAGATATTCCATTTATTGACACCCTCAATTCTCTCAATATATGTGGTATTTGTGGATCCTCACTAAGGAAATATTGATGTTATGCCATTTTCTCTTCCTACAACTAAAGTTTATGTGTAGTTTTATAGATAGGGAGAAAACTAGATCATACTTGCAATGCATATATTGTAAAGTCAAACAACGGATCCAAAGAGAGTTGAGTCATATAATCAAATTAAGATGTGCATGTGTGCGGATGTATGGTGGATATATGTGGTGGCTAACCTAATTCTACTTTGCTCCTTGAAAATTTATCTCTCTTTTGAAATTTGAAAACATTTGCTAGAGAGTAGGGGCTATTTTATTCATCTCTCTCTTCTTTTTTTAGGCGGGCATCTAAATACCCATTGTTTTAGATATCTTGGACACTTGTCCATTTTTTCTCAACTCTTTTTTTCTTTCTCTTTGCGTTAGTGGTTAACCACCTAAGCCTCAGTTGCCTAGAGCTCTTCCATGTTTGATTATGTTTCTTTTAAGCATAATTGCAACAGGATCTTTTCTCAATATTATTTTTGGATTTTATATTTTATATGATGTAATAGAAAATGCAACAAGATGAATGAATATTTATTTCTATTTTTATGCCACCACGGTGAATATTCCTGCAGGTTTTATGCCACAAAATTATTCACATGGGGCTTAGGATTATTGGTGCAATGCAACAAGCAAATATTTTTATTCTTTTTTTTCTGATGCAGATGTGGTAAAGTAAATATGCAACATAAATTAATTATACTAATGTAGGAAAATAAATATGCTGAAAGAAATATTATGCAATGCTAAAAAGAGAAATATGGATAACTACCGAGTTTACCTACCGACAAGGGTTAGGTGATTTAAGTTCTCCGAACAGGACTTCTTGTCTTGTTCATTCTTCCCAGGGTGCATCACTGGGTCTGAATGGCGATCCTGGTTGCACCTCTTGTGATGGTGAACTAGACAATGATCCCTTCTCCTTCCATACATGTTTAGTTGGTGAAGTTGACTTTGATGTTGGGGACTTGTCCTTCACAGGAGGTGGGGTACAAGGGTTCCTTACCAAATAAGTACTCATAAGTTATCTTGGCCATTATGTTGACTCCTGACCCAGTGTCGCAGAAGGTCTTGTGGAAGATTCTCTGATTGATCGTACACTCAATCGTTGGTACGCCTAGATCGTCTTGTTTAAGGAGGTACAGTGATACAAGGAGTGGATCGTATTCCATGTGGACCGTGTTTATCATCTTCACTGATTCTACTAGTGACTACTTAGTCTTATTCCTCATCCTACTTGTCTTCTTCTTGTCCTCATATATGTACGCCCTTTGTGGATGAGGAGGAGATTGCAGTGTCATATTCTTGAATGCGAATCTCTCCTTTATATCCTTGATAGTGAAACAAATCTTGGCACTATCGATGTAGATGATGGCTTTTGCAGTACTTATGAATGGTTGACCCAAAATGATGGGTGCCTTCTCATCACCACTTGTCTCAACTACCAAAAAGTCTACAGGTACATATGAGTGTCCAACTCACACATAGACGTCTTCAAGGATGCCCTTCGGGCCGGTAGCAGAGTGACTAATATGCAAGTTGCAAACACATGGTTGTGTATAACAATGGATCTCCATGAATTTTCTCATAAATTACCTAAGGTATGATGTTGACGCTTGCACCGAAGTCACAACACAGCTTCTTCAAAAGTATTTGGCCCGATGGCTATTGGGATGACAGGTCTTCCTAGGTCATCCTTCTTTTCTGGCAAGGACTCATCTCTCCATCCTCCTGATGGTTGATCTCTGTAGTACCATCCTACATTGAATATGTCAACAAGATTTATAGTTTCTAATTCTTCTGGTTGCCCCAAAATCTTACCTTTATCGGCCGGAGGAACAGAAGATACTAGCTGAGCTATTTGTGATTCTTCATTCCAACCTTGGTTGGAAGCCATCTTCTCAACAAGAGCAGTTGCATCTCTAATAGTGAGTGATAAAAAAGCACCTCCAGCAACAGCATCCATTGTCTCACGAATGCTAGTGGTCAACCATGGTAGAAGGTTTGCATGAGTAGCCAATTCTCCATTCCATGATGAGGACACTCTAAGATATAGTCTTGAAAGTGTTCCCAAGCCTCAGGGACAGATGCATTGTATTGTTGCTAAAAACTCAAAAATTTTCCATGCAGAGCATTTGTCGAGGAACTTTGCTAGGAAGGTAGTGGAACAGATATCCCATGTAGTGTTCTTGTCTTTATTAGCATAGAACCACTGTTTTGCCTTTCCCAACAATGAAAATGGGAAAAGGCGAAGTAAAATAGCATCTCTGGTTACCCCCTTGATGGTGAAAGTGCTGCAGATTTCTAGAAAGTGTTGGAGATGTGCACTCGCATCCTCATGTGTCTTTCCACAAAACTAACTCGCTTGCACCATGTTAATGAGAGTAGGCTTGAGCTCAAATCCATTCTCTCCAACGTCGGTTGGTGGTCTAGTACGGATATTGGCAGTGGTTGGACCTGAGAATTCACGAAGAGTCTTGTTAGCCATAACTTCAAATTCTGGTGTCAAACTTCTTATTTGGTTGTCCTCTGACTCTAGAGTGAGAACCTTCTTGAGACTAGCTTTAGATTTCTTGAGTAGTACTTCTGATCGTCTAAGTAGTTTGTCGGAAGATCAAAACCGGTCATATATCACCCTGCATAAGATATACAAGTAGACAAACCAAGGGTAAGCCTGTTTGAGTAGAGATAAATGGTTTCCTCAATCACATGAGTGTGATACAAGTGATATCAATATTTCTTTTTGAATGGCCTTACAACCTTCCTCGGCAACGGTGTCAGAAATTCTTGTTGGTATTTATTAACTTGACACTTGTTTTAGCAGCCACTTATTAATTACCTGCACCTCTAGCTTACTTGTACTAGGTTGTCATCCCTAGTGTTAGAGCTAAAAGTGATTGTAGGCACTACCTAGCATTACTACTAAGTAGTTATCTTATTATTCCATGTGACTAGAAAGAATATGAAAATAAGAATGGAAAGGTATCCGCAAGCGCACAGATAATTATACCATTGTAGCATTATACCTAGGAGCATTCCAGGGATCGTTATTTATATTTTTACCACTATGAAAGGATGGCTAAAGGAAATGTGATGATCACTTATACATCAATGGAGAGTTAACCATGTCTCATCCATCTACTCATAACAGGGATAAGTCATAAGATAAATGATGACGAATGATAAATTTCAAGTCATAAATAATATAATTCACTTAGAGCACTCCTTTCTATAGCATTATCATGGTTTAGGTAGAGTAAAAGAATATTCCTAAGTCATTCTTAATTACATATCAAAGTATACTATGATTAGTGCAATTACACCTAGCAATCATCGCAAGATAACTTCATATTTACACAGAAGGGACATTACTAAGGAAGATCAAGAACAGAGCAAGTCTTCCTTCATAACCAGGTCCTACTTGTCCTATATTCAGGGAGTGGGCTACAAAGGACTCAACGGGAGTATACATCCACGATCTACCACATGGCCCGGAATATAGGGTGCATCCACAGGTAAACAACATATAAGCACCACGCTTACACAATGTTGACCACTCACCCATTGTACTTATAGGTGAGCACTATACGATCTTATTCTTGAATATAAAGATAATCTAACTATACTAAGCATATAATCAAAAGTAGACGATGAATAATATAACTGAGAACATAAACAATATATAGAGTAATGTTCCATTGTAGCTAGCAAATAAATATAGAAAGATACAAGGGAGAGGTTACAGAAGGCTTTACCAAGCCACGCTCTTGACATGATCCAGAATCCAAGCGAAGCTTGCCTCCCTCTACTTCTAGCCTAGTTAGCTATGCCCTAAAATATAGTGGAGCTCTAAGGAGATTAGGGTTTTTGGCCCTAATAACTTGATCAAATGACTTCAATCCCTCGAACCTAGAGGGTAGGGTCTTGCTTACATAGGCCGGTAGGATGAACCAGAGCCCTCGGATCAAACCGACCTTGATCAATGGCGAAGATGCAATCCCTAAGGCGATGGAGGAATCTACGTAGAAGACCGAGGCTAACAGGTAGGCCCCTAGGTCGGCCGACCTAGGGGTGGGGTCGGCCGACCTGGCTCAATGCTAGGTGGGCGCCCCCTTCGTCGGGTCACCTTCTCGTGTCTTCTAGATCCTTCTCAACTTAGTTCCTGTGTAGGATATGCTTTTTAGCCTGACATGTGGGTCCTCTTTGGCTCTTTTCCTGAGTAACCCCTACACAAACATAGATTCACCAAAACCTGTGAAATTCTATTAGTTTAACCCCTAATTCTATGTTGAAGATTGATTTATATCCTTATTCATGTTTCATTGACGATTTATAATAGTAGTTAGTGACTGTCAACATATACTGAGTTAGTAGATACATGATGGTTAACATCACCATCTTTACCATTGCTTCCTTGTGGATAAATACAATACCCTAGAATACTCCTGGGTGAAAGCTACATTGGTATGCGTGCGCTTGTGGATTTCTCGGTGTGCGTTAACAAATACCAACAAGCTTTCTAGTGCCGTTGCCGGGGAAGCAATTGGCCTAAAGATTTTGATATTAACCTTGATGTCTACTAATCTGGTTTACCACTAGCTATTGTGGGATTAAAAAAACATGGTCCTCTGGTTCGCCATTCGATGTTCTTACCTCCATTTAATGAATTTTAAGTATGTTATCATGCTTCCTCTTCTATGCTAGCATGTTTTGGTTTGGATGTCTTGGTTGTGCATATTTTAAATTAAGTATGGTGCTTAGTTTAAAGTTTGGATGTGCTAATCCTACTTCCATAGGCTTTTTAAATTAAGCGTGGTGCTTAGGTTAAATATCCTACCTTAGTCAATTTAGACATGGTCTCTAGGTTGATTATTGAACTAAAACTGCTTGTATAGACATTGGTTGTATATATGGAACATCTCTCTCATGCTTAGCACAAGCTTTGCAAGAACTTGGTGAACTTTGACCCAAAAGTTTAAAACTTGAGAAAGGGATATTTGCTAACTAAACAAAAGCACCATCTTTTTCTTAGCATAAAAGAAAACCTTTGGCCCCAATAATAACAATCAACCTTGTTTCTTTAAAAAATCCTTCGGGTATGTGTTGTCCACTAATCTTTTGCGGGGATGAAAAATGAAACTTGATCAAGAAGGAGGTGAAGCATACACCTCCAAGTCCAAAACAGTCCTACTAGGCCAAAATCCATATCCTCATCTCCGAGATTGGAAGATGCAAATTCAAGATGAATTTAATGGAGAAGTCATTCTCAGTTGACTTGAAATAATGAGCCCTCACCGACAGGTAAATCGATATGTATCCCGTGTTTAATTTTTGCATTACTTTAGATTTTAAACTATTACTTGTTTAGCTTTAGATAGTCTCTGTAACACCCTAGGTGTTTGTCACTAGTTAAGCAGTGGGTTTGAGCCCAAACATGACATGTTAAGTGGTAATCAGGAGCTTTGGTTCCTTATATTGGAAGTGGGATCAAGGTGTTGAGGTCAATCTATGAAAATGAGCCAAACTTGGATAACACACCTTTGCTTGCATGTTGACCCTTTTCCAAATGCATGCCTGACTAATGTTGCATGTGCCCTTTCATGTGCCTCACATCTATTTCCATTAACATAGACAATGGGAAAAGTTTCATGAAGTTTGGAGCCAAGAAGTCACATGAAATGATAAGTTACATTTTTGCTTAAATTGCTTCATCAAGTGAATGGAAGCATGGGATGTCGAACAAACCATGCAACCTTGCTTAAACAACTCTAATTAAGCTCATGAACAAAAGTTATAAAGGGTTCATGTCGAGCAAACCTTTGGCCGAAAAATGCTTCTTCTAAGTATGGGAGGAGCTAGAATTGTCTTTTTCATGATATGGTTTTGACCTGTGTTGACCAACTGTTTGGATTGATTGCATGAAAGTGAACCTTAAATGAAAGTTGTAGTTTGGCTTCTGTAGAACAAACTTTATTTAAGGGTCAAGAGCTAGTATGGCCTCTAACTTAGTCTAACCAAGCCTCCGAAACTGAATGCAGTGTTGTTCCTGGAACCCAAAATTTTGGCTAAGTCTGGGATGACTGAAATTCCATTTTCAGTTTCCATGTAGCTACCTTGGGGAATTAATATCTTGCAAACCGAGCTGATCCAAACCATGATCTTTTTAGCAAAAGATCATGTAGCACTACAACATGGAGAAATTGGTTGATCAAAACATCAAATGGTTTGGGAGATAGAGGGGAAAATTTGGAGGTTTTAGTCAGCTTGAAACTCAATTCGGTTTTCAAGTTTCATGTACCCCACTTTGGAGCCTTGTATCTCTCCAACCAGGCTGAATCAGACTCTGACACTTTAAGCAAAGTTGGAGATCTCACATAGCTCGACAACTTTGGTTACTACAACTTGTGCCAAAACTACATGGATTAGGAGTTGCGAAGGGAGGAAGATCGATGTTCAGTAGTATTTTTGGGTTGGTATTGGATTTTTGAATTAGGGGACATGTCGTGGCCGACCGGCCTCACATACTCGCTACATGTGCGCCACCTCACCCACGCTCGTTGTCTTGGAGAGGCTGAGCTTGAGCCCTGCCCCCTGCCCTCTCCATTCTCGCCTTCCCTCTCGCTGTCTGTCCATGTGCTCACCATAGCCATGGCCGCGCACCTCCTCTAGCTTCCCCGCTACTAGCACCAGCCGTGCCCCTGTTGCCCACCACCTGAGCTTCACATCTGGCCATCTCCGGAGCCTCCCACCACCTCCACCCTACCATGCCGCACCTCCCGGTCACGCAACCACCAGGCGACCGGAGCAATGACTGCAGCAGCCGCTAGCTGCCTCCATGTCTAGGCTGCCATGGGCAGCCAGTGGCTGGCATGTCGCTTTCCTCAGTTGCGCGCTGGACCAGGCTAGTCACGCCACTGCCACTGGCCGCCGGTCCGCTCCCACGTCGGTCAGAACCACCGCACCCGAGCCTGTTCCCATGCCTGTGTTCGTAAGGTTAAAGAAGGAAGGAGAAAATGGAAATAGAAACTCTTTGCTGGGTCCAGGTGCAAAAGCGCCAGAGAGAAGGAATTTTTAGATCTAGGCTTTGTTGATTTCTAAAAAGTCTAGGGTCCTTGAGGCAAAAGTGTTTCTCTTTTCCTTTTTCCATTTATGCCTATAATCGGCTGTATCTTTAAAAATTGATATCTCATACTAGGAGTGTTCAAAAATAGTGAAATAAGTTTTGTTAGCTTTGTTATGAAATGCTCTACATGATAGATCTATAAAATATATTGCTTCATGCATGCTTATGTGTTGTGTAAATTATTCTTTAAAGATGCTTTTAGAAATGCTTTTAAGTTGGAAAGATGCATATCTTGAGTTATAGAAGTCAAAAAATTATGATTCTAGTTGTGTTAATCTTGGGATGGTATGCTCTAGCTAAGAAAAATATTAAACATGCTAGTTGTGTACTGTTTTTATAATGTTTTGATTTAATCTTATTAAATAGGCAATTTTAGCTTATTTTGCTTGTTATTTTCATATCTAGAGTTGGGTTGCTCAAATTACTGTTAGATTTTTGTGGCAGGCTAGTGATGTTATGTGTGTGTTGTGGTAGAAATTTCATGTTTATTGGATATCTTATGATTGAGTTATTGATTTAACTTGTTTAATGCTTATGAAATGGTTTTAAATGGTTTATAAAGAATTTAGCTATGCAAAAAAATGAAAGGTGGTTCCTTTGCCTTTGCATGGTGATATTGTGGCCTAAGAAACCCTAACATGGCTATGTGCTTATAGAAAATGATGATCTTTAGATTTATCTTGCTCTCTCATGATTTCTTGCAATAGTAATTTGTCTTTTTCATAGAGGTTGCTATGTTTATTCAAATGACATGAAATTTATATATAGACTATTGAGAGCATGTATGAGCTGCTGTAATTTTCTCGAAATTTACATTGCACTTTTGGTATATGTTCCTTAATTCTCCCTATTATCCAAATAAATTAATAAAGGCATGTAAAGAATTTATTTGGGCTTGATCATTATGTTTTCTAGTGTTCTTTTGATGAGTATAAACTGTTGGTAACATTGGCTATACCCAAATTTGATTGGTTATACAGAGTCACATATACATTTTTAGAGAATGGCTGTTTTGGACAGTTTCTATTGCCATGCTAATTGTATAATGAAAATAGTGTTTGTTATGAAACTTGTTTATAACAAATTTGTAGATAACTTGCTTATCTTGCTTATGTTAAATTTTATTGTCAATAGGCCAAATTGTTTATGAGTTATAGCTGTTTAAAGTTGGTCATCAGAAATGCCTGCTCTCTGAAAATTCTGAATAGATTTGAGAAACTAAATTGTTTGACCTTAATAGATGTTGAATCATCCTGAGATGATTATAAATATTTTGTAGACAATTTCATAAGCTTTACAGAAAGTCTAAGATCACCTTTATTGAATGCTTGTAACTCTAGTTATGGCTAAAACAAGTGTTCACTGTGCTGCTGTCCAGAATCTGTGTTTATACCTAAAGTTGTTGGCTTCACTTTGCTTTGCTTTATGTGTTGCTAAGTGTGGCACATGCCTTTGATGTTGATTAAGTAATATACCTGAGACCTTGTGAAACTTGTGTCATGCTTGATGTGCTTGCTTTCTCTATAATAGGTTGTGTGATGTTTAGTTAAATAACTCTAGGTGCCTATGTCTTGCATAATTTTATGCTTGTCTTGAATGCTCTTATGTGATGCATCTAATGCTACCATTCTCCATATTCATACACTTGCATCTTGCATCTGATCTAGGTACAATATTTTCCTAAACGCTAAACGGTAAATAGTCGGTCACCCTTCGTTTAGTGTTTAGACCGTTTAAACGGTGTTTAAACGGAGTTAAACGGCCTAAACGGTTTTGTACAATAACAATAAAATATACATATTTATGTGGGTAAAAATAAAATTTGCTAGAACCCATACATATTTACACATGTAAAAATCAAATATTCTACCAAATAATCTTGTTGGAAGAAATCTAAATCCCACAACACTTCATATAATTACAATGTTAATTAGTTTCATATTGATTGTGATAGATGTAGTCCTTTAATTCACTTAATTATGGACTAAATGGTTGTTTAGCACATTTAATCATGTTTAATCTGATTTTGTTTAGACCGTTTAGACGGGATTGAACGATTTAAATGGGTTTAAATGGCCCAACCGTTTAATTCACCGTTTAGGGCCTAAACAACATGGCTGACTTCTGTTTACCGTTTAAACGGTGTTTAGGTGAACATTGTCTAGGTATGCTAGATGAAGCATGTGAAGAATGTGATGTTGGAGCTGAACCCAAAGATGATGTTTGGTGGATCTATCCTGAAGATGGAAGGACTAAGCAAGTGCTAGGATGGGAGATACTCACCAAACGAGTGTCATCTAACAAACACTAATCTAATGTTGGATCCTAGGTAAGTCCCGGAGCATTCTAAGCCTCCTATATTTTTATAAATATCAAATTGAGTTATATATGTTTGATGCATTAGGTTGTAGGAGTTGGATGAAAACACTTGATGCATATATCTTCCTTGTCCAGATGTGTATATACCTTGAACCCTATGTAAGTCCAGGATTGAATATATATGCTTAGCCATGCTTAGTTGGTAGAAGTTGGGTGATTTCCTGTCACCTGTAAGATATAGGTGAATATCTGATCACGGTTGGCTATACGTGCTATCGTGAAAAATAACCATGTGTTAATGAATGAAAGGAGACCGAGCGGGATTGTGATAGAGAAGCAACAAGGCATGGAGGTTTTGGGTGCCCATTTATCCCCGTCTGTGTCAATTAAGGACCATACTGTTGTTGGCACTTCTATCAAGATTGAACGCATGCCTCTCACTTAGCTGGCCGGATAAGTCGTTTTGACCGCAAAGCCGAGTAGCTCAACTCAGGCCAGGAATCATTCTGTAAGAGTGCGCACACTGGAGGTAGTAAGGATGTGTGGGGAGCCGGTGTGAGGCCAAGGGTGGGTTAGAGTCCTGATCGACCTAGCATCCGGTAGTATCCCTGAGGGTGCGGCGCTAGTCAGACCTACGAATGGACCTAAGTTGTACCAAAGGTGAACTAAGGTGACCATTGATCTTGCCTGCTTGGGTTTGTGTTAGGAATAAATCCCTAGCTGGTTGGAATCGATTAGAATCGCCGTCTCTCCTGGATGGTGAGAAACTCGACTAGCTTCGTCATCGTAGTAATATTTGATGGAACTTGATGGTTATGATGATGCTCAAATTACTACACTGGATATGGTTACTAATGCTTGTTTAGCTTAATCAAGTGATTGCACTAGTATAAATGCTAATCTAGAGATGCTTAATTGAATATGTATAATTTGATGCTAGAGATATTATATATCTAAGTTATGTACTTAAGCTTTTTATGCAAAATATTGTGAAGCTAGCTCCACCGATAAAGCCTTGCATACTCCTTGGTGTTATATTATTTTTGTTTTATGATGGGTAAGTCTAGCTGAGTACCCCTCATACTCAGGGTTATCCCACCATGTTGCAGGTGAAGTTCTTGACTTTCTAAAGATGGTGGCTAACCGCCGGTGGGCTCGGTGACACTATATAATGTTCTCATCTATATGCTTTTGTCGGAGGATGTCACTTAAACTAGCAATATATTTGGAATTTATGTTATTATAATCATTTGAAAGCTATGTTGTTTTCTCTAATTGGTTTGAAACCCAAACTTGTACTCTTATTTGTGAACTCATTTGTGGTATTATTTCCGCTGCAACTTTGTGTATGTGATGTGTATTTGCTTAATCATGCGATCTTAGTTGTGAAGTTGTTTTATCGAGGTCCTTCGTGACACTCGGCAGACTACCAGATTTATATAAGTGAAAGTATGTGCGTGCCAACGTGTTTAGCGGGGACAGCCGTACTTGATCTTGTTTAAATTGGGCAGTTCTATCATAGCCTCTTTTCTTTCATGCATAATAAATTAGAACAATCTGTCTTATGTTTAAAATAATAAAATAAATGTCTACTTGCATTGTTTATAAAGCTCGCAACCACTCCTATAATAAAGCTTCTCCTAAAAAAATCATGTTTCGTCTCTTCTCTTTGTTCTCACCAGAAAAAAGTAACTTTGCAAAGTGAGAACAAAAGCATCTTGTAAAACTTGTATCCTTCGGGTATTTGTCACTAAACCTTTTAGGTTGAACACAAAAGATGAAGGGTCAAAACAACAAGGTGACAACAACTTGAGCAAAACGCCATTCAACATTGGAGTACACTCTAAGGGATATCCCAACATCTACACTAGGATTTTAATGTCAAATGACATAAAAGTCCTAGTGTGGGGGAGGCTGCGGATTCTTCTCTACCACTTCTCAGGCCTCGGCCACTTTGGCACACTAGTTTGCACTCCCTTTGCCCACTCTTGCTTTGTTCTTATCAGTTTGATATGATTGAAAGATGATATATATATACTAAAATCAAAATTAAAATGTGAATTATGCCAAACTATGAACATAACTTTATAAAGATTGGCCAACATAAACTTTATTCCTAGTTCATATGCTTGTTACTTGTGGATGTATCTATATTAGGAAAACATGTCAACTAAGTTATTGTGAAGTGAGATATGGTAAAGACTAAAGAAATCCTATCTTTCTATGTAAGCTCTTGAAGATTTCTTGTTTTGATAGAACATCAAAATTAATAGCCTCACTTTTCCTCAATGGTGAGATTTCCTACCAAAGCCAAACACCATGCTATATGTTGAAAACCTTCTACATATGTTGCTTGTCTTTGTATTGAGCTTTGTCAAACTTATTTGACCTATGTTGAGAATTTTATCATGCTCTTAAGATCAAGGTCACATACACTCCACCAAATATGTGCTATCCTTCTACACTGGAAGTTAGCAAAAACATGTCTTTCCATTTCCACCAAATAAATACTCCATGTTCGTTAGCAAGATCTTTCTCCACAATCTTTACAAATGAGCATGGGCTATGAAAAAAGTATTGGAAAAAGAAAAGAAAAAAAGAGTAGAAAAAAATGTGGACACATGAAGGTCCATAGAAAAAAGAAAAAAAGAGAGAAAGATAGCCATGCTCTCAAATCAAAGATGGAGAAAGAATCTTGTCTTGCTAAGGAGTAATCATGATTATCCCATTTCCATATTTCCACACACATGCACACCTTGATCTGAGTGTATTATATTTTCCTCCATTGATCCATTGTTTGACTTAGCAATATATGCAATGCAAGTGTGCTTTACTCTTATCCTACCCAAAACTCCACATAAGCCTATTAGTAGTAGGATGTAAGGCAAAACACTAGTGCCTTGGTGAGATACAAACACCATTGAGTGATCTGAGAGTACCATTTGAGGAGAAGTATGAGCTAAGTTTTTAATTGCAAAAATTATAAAAACTCCAAGTATGCTTCATAGGGGACAGTGATGACTTGGTGTCAATGCTGTTCCACTTTTCAATTGCTCAAGACGACATGGTAGACACTTCAAAATCCACAAGGTATGAGGTATGACTTGGTATATCTTTTATGTTAGCATCACATCTTTTTGAAGTCTTGTTTCATATCAAGTTACACCTAGATCTTTGTTTTCTTGCTCAAAGGTTTAGTGTGGGGAAGCTTGTTGATGGCTCTTAACACCCTCTTTTGCCATCAACACTTAGTCATAAAATGTATAAAATCAAGCAAGAAGCAACATTTTATGTTTAGATTTTACTTGGTTCCCCATGTATTTGGAGAATTGTGCTTGCAGGTACAAAATAGTCAAAGAGGAGCAAAACCAATCCTTCTAGAAGCCATCTACGTGGCCAGGAGAGGCAGGGCCCACAAGGGGGAGCCACCTGGTGCCATGATGGTGCTGTCTAGCCCCACCTGGTGCCCTACCATGTCACTGATCCATGGGAAGGTGGCCTAGAGCATTGTGAAGCATTGATTCAATGTCGGTTCAACATTAAGGGCATGAATGGAGCATCACATGGATTGCTGACGTGTCATGGCAATATAACCAACGTGACAAACATCTTCAGCCACCCAAACCAACTCATGACATGTGGGCCAGGCTTCTAGAAGAAAGGGAGGAGGCGCCACCTATCATAGGGGGCTGGCCAACGACCTACCCATGCCGCCCGGTGCCCCTCAGTGGCTCCACCGCCTCCTTCGGACATATGCAAGGAAACACACTTTGAAGCAATCCTATGCGTTGGTTTATGGTGGTTTGCGGTCAGGTTGATCCAAGGACAAGGACAAGGTGTCACCTGGATCGATGACGTGGCATTGGAGTAGCCCCTACTCCACCTTAGGCTATAAATAGGGCCCTCACCCCTCACTTGTAACACACACCACAAGAGAAACTCTCTCTACTCTCAAGATGTAGTCTTAGTGTGAGTGGGAGTTAGAGTGAAGAGGAGCTCTTCCTAGAGTCTAGAGCGGTCTTCAGGAGTCTGGTATAACTTTGTATCTCTCTTGTAGCACTTTCCTTATTTCAATATATTACTTTCTATTGAATATATTAGTATCTTCTTTATTGTTTATCTAGTTCATGCCTTGTTGTTTAGCTAAGTATGGTTAGTATAGTTGTATCACACCTTAGTATGGGATCTCTACTCGCATCGAGTGCTTTAGTTATCTTATGTGACCAGAGTAGTAACCGTTAGCATAGACGTGGTGTCTAGTCTAGTGTTTAACTAAGTTTGCGTCCAATCCCACAGATAGTTGTGGTAGCCCCAGAGGTGACAGCTCTATAAGGCCTTTGCAATCCACCACATTTGGATTGGTGTTTTCGTAGAGCTTTTTGGCAGCCTTCCCCTGACCACTATTTCTTACCTCCTTCGAGGGTCAGAAAGGTATTGTTGCTCCAAAGTGTTATTGTGTGTGATCGCTATGTCTTACCCATTCCTAGTTATCTCGTTTGGTCTGCTCTAGAATATAGAGAAGAACTTAGGAAACTCCCTCTCTCGTTGTCCTCCCATTTAGCCATGCTTTCACCATATCCTTTCTAGAGTAGAACTTCTTGTGTGTCACCCTAACTTATCGTATATCACATACCCCACTTTAGTTTAGTCGGTATACTAAGTTAGTACATGCATGATGGTTAACATCACCATCTTTATCATTGCTTCCCTGTGGATAAATACGATACCCTAGAATACTCATGAGTGAAAGCTACATCGGTATCCATGCGCTTGCGGATTTCTCTGTGTGCGTTAACAAATACCAACAACCGGCCGCCATCAATGGCCCGAATTCGCGTGCACCAAGTGCCACGGCTTCTCCTCTGCCAGATCTGCTCCGCGTGGCCTGACGTCCCATCTCCTAGATGAAGTGGGACGGCGTAGGAGTGCATGCCATAACTCCTCCGCTAGTTGCGGCACTCTAGGTGCCATCAACCGCCTGTATAGACCATCAACGGAAGGGACATACCCAGAAGCCACCACGTCCGCTGACAAGGAGGCCCCATGACGGCCTCGAGGGCTGTGCTGGCTCCCTAGATGGAGCAACTCGATCCCTCGATCGACGGGCACTCGGGCGGCGCACTCCTAAAACCAACCAACTCCCTAGAGTTGGGCCAGGAGCCGCTAAGCAATGGGGCCCAACGAAGGTCCCTCGCCTGAGCTCGGCATGCTCCCCTTGCCCTGACCTATGGCTGCATAAGGTCGGCCCAAGACAGCTAGCCCGAGAGGATTAGGGCCTGCTACCAAAGCCCCCAGAAGGGTGTGGTGCGTCGGGTGATCAGGTGGCCCTAAGCCAGAGCCCAGACGCTCTCGATCACCCGACCCATGGTAGGCTCCGACCAAAAAGAAGGGTGCCCCTAGGCTTGAAGTTGGTAACTCCTAGACGAGTTCTCCAAAGCCTCGCTCGAGCCATAGACCTGCGCTTGGCCCCGATAGCCGAGCACCCCCTTTACACTTGGGGAGAGGGCCCCACGCAGGGCATCGTACTCTCGTCAGCTTAAGTCGTTCCTACCATGGCTAGCTCGGTCACCAGAAGATCGAATTCAGCCCTTTGTCGCCATCACAAACCAGGCCAAGTGAGGCCATGAAGGGCTCGGGGGCTCCTGGCGAGATCTTAACATATGGGTATGTTAAGCCTTGGGATTAAATCTCTGTCACTCTGTTGTAACCCCCTGATTTTGGGCGCTCTTGAGTATAAGGATCATGAGCAGCTAGATGTAGGGCATTGATCGGCCCGAACTAGGATAAATCGTTGCATCCTCTCGATGATTCTTGTGTTCTTGAGTCCATCCGAGCCACCAGAGACACGTACTCTAACACTGACTCGAACAACAATGCTTGTCATGGTTCTGACCCCACGACACACGGCAAGTATCGTAAGTCGATGTGGGTATCCGATGGCTTGGGCATTCAAAAACACAAGGGAGACACAATGATCTATCCTTGTTCGGGCTTCTAAGCCCTATGTTCAGCAGTGTAGTGTTCTTCGTGTTCAGAGCACCCAAATCGGGGATTACAATTATGGAGATTGAGAGTTTGATAGGGGATCGCTCGGTGCTATCCTACGGGTTCGCTGGTGTTCTTCCTCAGCGAGTCAGGAACTAACCTTCTCTAGCTGGGTTGTCAAGTTTGTCTGTTTGGGAATTGTCTACTGTTTGATCCTCCAGTCTCTATGGAAGCCGACCCTGCCCTTATATTCCAAGAAGGGGTCAGGCACAAGTCGGTTTTGGGTTCTTGTCTTCATTCCATGTATACCGGGGTGCACGAGTACCTTGCCGCGGCGTGGATGGACATCACCTTGTTGCGTAGGGTGGAGTCGATGGAGTTGCAGCCACAGCCTGACGTAGCTGCCACCACCTGGCACTTAACCGTCCGGGGCTGTTTGCTGCGGCACGGCCTACCCTAGGTGAACCATCTCGAGGCTTCCTTGGCTATGAAGGAGCTCCCTCCCGAGGGGTTGATGATTGGGCCCTAGAAACCTTGCCCTTGGATTGGGTGAAGTCATTTATCCTGTTGTGTCACGCTAGTTGCGTGACCCTGTCGAAGGAGTAGCCGCCAAGGCCTCACGCCCATTGAACGAGCAGACGGTATGGATTCTCCATACCTACCAGGCCTTGGATGCTTAGCAGGTTGCCCGTGGCTCAGGACATCGGTTCTAGTTCGAGCGCTGGCTTAGGTATGTGCTGGGTTGGAGTCATGCTCGGGCTGCCATTGCTTGGCAGTCTGGGGCACTGGTGAACCCCCAAGCCCCGAGCAGTGGCTGCAGGCATGCTCGGGCTCTTGCTGACTCCTTTTGTGAGATTGGTCAGGGGGTCCGTTTGTCGGCTCTCGCGTCCTAAGGACTTAGCATACCCTTGTGTTTGACTCTCGTCAGGAGCCCCGAGCCCTTCGTGGCCTTCTGGGTCGAGTCCATGATGGCAATGAGGGGCTGAACCCGATCTTTGGTGACTGGGGTCAACCAGGGTGGTCAGAGCCTTAGCTGTCCGGGTCAGACACCCTTCTAGGGGCGCCCGAGCCATTGGCCGTGTGCTCAGCTTTTGAGCCTGGTAATGCTTGGTTCGAGCATTGTGTGAGGAAAGCCCAAGCAAGGGCCTGGCTGACTTGTCGGGGAGCCGCCAGTTCTGAACCTGTGTGGGGCGCCCCGCTTACCTTGGCCTCCGTGGGTTGAGTGATGGGTGCGTTGAGGCCCTGGATCGGTGCTGATCTGATGCTCGGCGTCCCACGCTCTTGCGAGGGCTTGGTAGCATGCCTCCTTGGATCGAGCCAAACTTAGCGTGGCCAGGCGCGTTCTTCACATTGGGCTCGGGTGGCTCTCATTGGGCCCACCACTCAGTGCCCTCTGCTCTAATCTTTCATCACACTTTGGGAGCCTTCACGGGGCACCCATCTGTCGTCGGGTCCCAGAATCCCTGGCGGAGGGGCTGATGCAGCTCCTAAGGCCATCATGGGGCCTTCTGCCTGCGGGTGGGGCGGTTTCTCCATGCGCCCTTCCCGCTAACTCGGTGTAGACACTTGGTGGAGCTTGGTCGATGCGTCGGCACGTGAAGTTAACGTGCGGGCCGTGCCGCTCCACGCCCCATGAGGGGCGAACCGCTGTGGCACGCGGCGCTGATCTGATGGACGAGGGGCCGCAGCGCTTTGAGCGCGCGGATCTGGTCCGTCGATCCAGCGCTATGTGCAGGACGTATGTTACGTGCATTTCGGTTTCATGTTAGAATTACGGTGAAACCCCACCAAATCAACAACCTGCAAACTTGAAGCACGCAGCCGCCGAATTCAAGTGGTCGTGACCAGGTGTGATCCAGACAAAATAACACCGAACTGAAAGAAAATCCCCAATGTTTTTAGCGACACGCAATTTATTTGCAAGTTGCGACAGAGCGTGCATCAACTCTATATGTGTTCCCAACTGCCAGCTTCTTTTCTAAGCCCCATCGGCCAACAAAATTTTCGGCTACCACCCTGCCAAGTTGCCAACAGCCAACAATTTTAGTAGTACCATCTCCCGTACATGCTCTTGACACTATATATTTTTTTAGAAAATGGAAACTTTTCAGTCTTTACAACCGTACACAGTCAGGTTTTATAACTGCCGGTTGAAGTGACGAACCGGACTGCCGGGGTCGTGGCTTAAACCGCTAGTGATAGACTTTTTTATATAAAACATTATAATTTTTCCATATAAGATCGGATCAAGATAAACTTTGTATCAAAATTTAAGATTTTAAAGTGATCTAAAACTTTATGGTTGACAACTTTTTAATTTATTATTATTTATAAGTCTAAATATTTAATACAAATTCTCAGATCAGATTTGAAATGATTAAGAATGTCGAATGGTGATAAAGTCAACAACAAATTTGTAGTATTTGACGAGATCTACAACTTTGCGGTTAATAAGTTTTTTATTTGAGAACGTTTGGAGTGTCAAATATACAATATAAGATTCAAAATTGTGTAGTTAAAAGAATAGCATTAACTTTATAGTCACATGTGTCGCATAGCTAAGTTGGTTCGTGCGCTTGAGGAAACATGAATGTTGAATCCATAAAATACATCAGTGTGAATCGCCAAATGATGAGGGGTTGAGACACGGATCCAAAAAATACATCAGTGTGAATCGCCAAATGATGAGGGGTTGAGACCCGGCATAGATTGGCTGTTCTGGGATAGTGTTAGGAACATCAGTGCGAATCATCAGATGATAACATCTCATTGACAATTGTCCACTTAGATATAAGTTCTAGCAAGACATGTCTTGCTCTTAAGTACTATGCTAGCAACATTGGACCAAATTCATTACCTATTTATTCCAAATTTCTAGCAAACAATCATAGAATAAAGCAACAAAGTCTGAACTTCCATTGTTTTCAATTTCTTGTGAAAGTTGTCATCCTAGTATCAAATGTCAATGGCATATAGTCCACAACACCACTCTCTAGAGCATGTATATACACAATGGAGTCCCCTAACTCACTAGTAATCCCCCTAAACATTTGGGACTAGGTAAAGAATTATCAAGTGCATTATTTATTTGTTAAGTCAATTTTCCTAAGACCAAATTAAAGCTGTCAATTACTAAATTGAATAGAAAAGGCTAATGGTCATTAATTTTCTTCATACTATATATTTCTCATGATGCTAAAATCACCAACTATAAGAGCAGGGAGGTGTGTTGCCATTCGGAGGACGTATATAATGTGCATATCAGTTTAATGCCAGAGTTACGGCTCTGAATCCACCAAATCAACCACCTACAAACTTCAAACAACCACCAAGTTGAAGAAGTGAAAAGACAAGTTGTGATCTAAGCTTCACAGAGTAATAGAAATTCCCTTAAGTTTAGAGGAACACATTTTACTTGCTACGTACATTCCATGCATCAATATAATTTCATATGACAGAGCTTCTCTTTAGACCCTACATGCCAACAAAATTTTAAGCTACTGCCCTGCCAACAACCAACAACATCGATAGTACAATATCTGGTACATGCTGTTGACACTTCATATCCCAAAAACGATCTTGTTTATCCACAGTTTTGTGTCCACGTTCTCCAAAGTATACAGAGAGCTAGTCATGTGTGTCCACGTTCTCGAAAGTACCGAGAAATATTACATGTAATTAAATTTGTGATGGAAATATTGTAATATATATACTGCAAAGATCTTACTAGCCCCAAATTAAACTAAACTACAATGAAGGTGACGATAAAGTTAGCATTTAGACCATGATCCAATATTTTTGAAGGTTTTATATACATATGCCCAACTTATTCTAGGCAGTGACACAGTACATAGCATGCACATCCTCTTTCAAGTGTTTGATGTATGCAGGCATGCTTTTTAGTTGCCTCAAATGTTCCCCATGAGGTTTTAATGGCAATGAATAGATGCTATGAAAGACATGCCCCTTTAAAATCTTGCATACGTCCAATATAATCTGTCTCGAAACACGCATGCATGAGCCAAGCTCAACAACATGAACTCACTACTCAGTCTCAAGCGCCTAAAATACGTCTTCCAACTCGTCGTGAACAATTTAGTTGTCACTGTTGCTGTGCTATTTGCAACCATCCTATTGCTGAAAGGCGCAGAGCTAGGCCCTGCCGAGATTCTCATATGGTTACATGCAGTGCGGCATGCCCATCTGTTTCTGCTTACTTTCCTCCTTTCAATTGGCTTAGGTATCTTCGTCTACTTCATGTATGCCTCTCGCCATGTATACCTTGTGGACTATGCTTGCTTCCGTCATACAGCTAATTGTCGTGTCTCAACGGCATCTTTTATCGAACACCTTCACCACATGCCATCCCTTGATGATAACAGAATTCAGTTCATGACGCGCATGCTTGAGCACTCAGGCATTGGTGATCAGAGCTACCTCCCCCATGGTACCCACTACATTCCACCATTCCACACTTTGAGTGATGCCCGTAGCGAGGCGGAGCAGGTCATTTTTTCATCCATTGATGACTTATTTGCTAAGACATGCATCAATCCCAAGACAATTGACATAGTCGTCACGAACTGTAGTGCTTTCAATCCAGTGCCATCCTTGGTTGACATGATTGTAAACAAGTACAGGCTACGTGGTGACGTTCGTAACATCCACATCGCTGGGATGGGGTGCAGTGGAGGGTTGATCTCGGTGGAAGTTGCAAAAAATCTCTTGCGGGCTGCCCCCCAGAATGCACATGCGCTGGTGGTTTCCACGGAGATCATCTCCCTCTTCTTCTACTCAGGGAGGAGCCGTGCAATGCTACTGCCAAATGTTCTATTCCGGATCGGTGGGGCTGCAATGCTACTGTCGACATCTCGGTCTATGTCACGGTTCAAGCTCATGCACACTGTACGCACAACCACTGCTGCAGAAGATAAATCTTATCAGTGTGCATTCCAAGAGGAGGATGACACAGGTGAAATAGGAGTGAACCTGTCCAAAGACCTTGTAGCCATTGCTGGCGACACGCTACAGGCAAACATTACGGCATTAGGATCCCTTGTGCTCCCATTCTCTGAGCAACTGCTATTTGTGGTCCCAATAATTGCACGTAAGTTGCTGAAGAGGAAAATGAAGCCCTATGTACCTGATTTCCGGATGGCCTTCGAGCACTTCTGCATCCACGCCGGTGGGCGAGCGGTTATTGATGCTGTCCAGCGTAGCCTTTGTCTATCAGACGAGGACGTTGAGCCATCACGTATGACGCTGCACCGATTTGGAAACACATCCAGCAGCTCCGTCTGGTATGAGCTTGGATACATCGATGCTAAGAATCGGATAAAGAAGGGTGATCGGATATGGATGGTTGGATTTGGATCAGGATTCAAGTGCAATAGCGTCGTGTGGAAGTGCATCCAGTCTGCCAGCAACCTCGATGGTCCATGGGCTGATTGCATTCACCGATACCCTGTAGGCATAAACAAAGTAGCCAAGTGAATGTTTTGGCTAATAAGGTTTTAAGATACCCCTATGAACCTCTTGGATGGTCTTGTTTGCGTTCTGAGTATGTGTAATTAATAAAAATGTGAAAGTTATCTTTCTGTCAACACATAATCTATTCATTTGTAATCTAAGTGTATTAAAAAGCTACATTTTACTATTTAAGAATGAAACGATTGAAATTTCTTTCATAATATGTCTTGTATTCTTCAGCAATACCATTTTAGAGAGAATGAATGAAATTGCATGTTGTCCATTCTATCCAATCGTACCTCAAAGTTTATAGGAATCTCATCAGAACTCTAAGAAGCAATCGTACCTCAAAGTTCAATTCACTACTCCCTAAATTCCAAACTATAAGATGTTTGGCTTTTCTAAATATATAGCTTTTGCTATACACTTAGATATACACTATGTCTAAATATATAGGAAAAGTTATGTATCTAGTACAATTCGGAATGGAGAGTGAACATGTCAATCAAAGTGATAGCTGATAAACCTTAAAAGTGAAAGATATTGTTGACGCCGGATTGATCTCGGATCATACACTAGCAAGGGCTAGCACGCCCGGCCACCACGGACCGAAGAACGCAGCGAGGATGTCACACTTTCATGGTGAAGAACGAAGAGGTTTACAAGTAAACTACCAAAGGATAACCAACATGCTTGTGTGACGAAGAACCGGCTAGTTTCCAGGCAAACTAGTAAAGAAACTGTTGAAGCTCTCGCCCGGGCGGGACCCCATCTGGGCAAGGATGTCATCGGGTTGCCATAGGTCCGCCGGCAAGCCTAGGATGCCATCCTTGGTCGTCGGATCAAGGGATGAACAATGTGGGGGTTAAAAAAGAGGATAAAAGGGTTGTAGTAGATTGATTTTGATGACGGGACAGTTGGGATCTCTCGACCGTGATCCTCTCATATATAGAGAGAGGGTGATCTTATCCTAGTAGGAAACCTTTCTGAACCTTATTTTCTAAGTTGCCCAAGAGTCTGGCAGTTCAGATCGGAATCCAAGAGGCCAGATCCGAACAGGATTTTTTAATAGGTCTGTCGGTCTGCCGGAACTTCCGGGTGTCGAAACTTCCGAGTGGGGATTAACCTCGGGCACCCGAAACAGGTTTTTTCTGGTTTCCCGGAAGTTTTGATGCCTGTCGGAACTTCCGACATGGGTTGGAACTTCTAGCAGTGGAGCATCTTCCCAGGAGCATGACTCCTTCATCCGGACTCTGAATTGGACATTCCATATATGTTTTTTTACCGAAGTCACTAGGGGAAACCCCTACCTATTTTTTTATAATTTTTCTTTATTCCAAACATGTTTATTCGCTCTCACGTGAGTCGAACTCAGGTCTGCTGGATGCTACTCAGGTGCTCTAACCACTAGGCTAAAGGCCCTTTCGCTGTACATATATATATGTTTTTTACCATCTTGATGAGAGGAATGCAATGGTAAGGTCTATTTGGTATTTTGACAATTTGGCAGAGTCAGTTTAGCCGACTTGGGAGTTGGCTAAGCTGACTCTGGCTGGTTTAGCCTCTCGAAAAGTCATTTTCTTCGTCCGGACACCAAATGTGATGATCCAAGTATTTTTTCTGACTGTCTTGATGATAGAAACATGATGGTGGTGTCCATTATGCACTTTGGACACTTTTGAGTGTCAACAGATACTTTGTTTGCCATGTCACTTATCAATTGGAAGGTTCACATGTATAAGTTTTTTTGGACTGTAACATTATTTTATGTTACTACAAGGCATATATTTGTTAGAAAATTTATATGTTCCATTTATATATTGCAATAAAGTACCATGTTTGTAACATTTTACCTGTAATATTAATTTTGTGTTACTATAGTTGTTATCAGTTTTTATAAAATAAGTATTTTGTGTTATAGGCCATGTCTATAACACATAGTTTTGTGTTACTATAAAATTTCCTTGGAACACATCGATGCATGTCTTATAAGATTGTGTTATAATATTATTGTTTTGTTGTAGTGTCTCCTTCCACTCACTACTATAGATAGGCTATCACAGCTGGATCGGAACCCCCATCGCCGCCGGTTTGGCTCACTACGGGAGAAAGGAACTTCACCGACAGCCCCACATTTTGCCGACAGCCAGGCCCAGGGCTGTCGGCGAAGGAAGTCTTTGCCGACAGCCTATCCCCGCTGTCGGCAAAGAATTCTTTGTCGACAGCCCATAGGCTCCCTGCTGTCGGTGAACAAACACTGTCGGCAACTTGCCGACAGTGTTGTTGTCGGCAAAGAAATCCTGTCGGTGGACAGACGCCGTTAACTTCGCCGACAGCACGTCTTTATGCTGTCGGCAAAGATATCTCTTTGCCGACAGCCTAGCCATGCTGTCGGCAAAGAGTTTGCATTTTTTTTGAATTTTGACTTCAAACTTTTTATATGGCCTAATTATATTGTTTACAAGCATATGTTCTAATTTGGGCCCTTTTTATAACATTTTGCTATATTTTGTTAATTTATTTTGTTTACTTGAATTTTCTCGCATAATCCAAAATTGAACTGCAGGTGCATGAAATAATGAAACGTAGCCATTCGAAAAATGATATTTATGTTGGAGAGTGTGTTTTGAGGCGGTGTCCATAAACTCACCCAAAAGTTCGAAGTCCATGTCCACGTAACACGACCATCCAGGAGTGGTAGAAGTGTTTTTAATTATATAAAATCCAAACGAAGTCGAAAAATCACGAAACTTGTCGGGGTGTCTTGTTATCGTATGTGGAGGCTACGATAAAATTTTGAGAAAGTTTGGAGCAAGCTGCGACGTCGGATGCTCAAAATCCAGACATCTCCACATGTGATCACTTCTGCATGTGCGGGTCTTCCTGCACAGCGTCGACTCTCCACCGCCCCGCTACCCACCTCTGCGCCGCCACCCTAGGTATAAATCACCTCTCTTCCTTATATTTGTTGTAAGTAGATTGCGTAACCGAGTTAGGCGTCTCCTGTCCGAAAGTGATACGCGGTCGTTGGTATGCTGATCAGTGCATATCTGCGACGGTATCTCTTTCGGATTGTCCACGTTTTTTGGACAGCCCGAGGATGCGTAGATGTGTTAGCTTCCATGTTCCGCCCCCGTCCGAGTCAGAGTTTCGGCAGCACCTCCCCGTTGTTCTCCGGATACACACTCTCTCCGCTGGGACGTGTATCGGGAGAACAGCGAGGAGGTGTTGCCGAAATTTCATCTCGGACGGGAGCGGAGCATGGAAGCTAACCTCATCTACGTATCATCAGGTAGTCTTTAATCCTTCTACATACCTTGAATCAGTAGCTTCTTTTTCCTACAATCTTCAAATGAAAAAGCTGTCAACTACAAAGTTTTATAACTTTTCGAGATCTACAACTTTCATTTTAGTAGTTTGACCATCCGAGATCGTTTACAAAATTTGAATTTCAAGTTTGAGAAATTCAAACGCAGTTTTCCTTGACAAGATCATTTCAAATAAAAAAATTATTAACTACAAAGTTTCATAACTTTTCGAGATCTACTACTATCGTTTTTGTTGTTTGTCCATCCGAGGTCGTTTAAAAAATTCAAATTTCAAATTTTTGAAAATTTAAACATAGTTTTCCTTGACAAGATGATTTCAAATCAAAAAGTTGTCAACTATAAAGTTGTATAACCTTTTGGGATCTACAACTTTCATTTAGGTTGTTTCCCCATCCGAGGTCGTTTGAAAAATCTAAATTTTAAATTTAAGAAATTCAAACCTAATTTTCCTTTACATAATGAATTCAAATAAAAAAGTTGTCAACTACGAAGTTCTATAACTTTCGAAGGTCTACAACTTTTGTTTTGGTCATTTGTTCATCTAAGATTATGGTAATAACATTGTTCATAAAATTTACATATCTTTTTTACAGTTTATGAAACTATAAGAGGGATATGTAAAATTTATGAACAATGTTAATACCAC
Organism: Saccharum spontaneum; assembly: GCA_022457205.1. Classification (NCBI taxonomy): domain Eukaryota; kingdom Viridiplantae; phylum Streptophyta; class Magnoliopsida; order Poales; family Poaceae; genus Saccharum; species Saccharum spontaneum. The sequence continues at coordinate 19,572,445 of CM039618.1, read as the reverse complement.
TTTGTCAGATGAAGAAATGACCAAAATAAAAGGTGTAAGTCTTGATGAGTTCTATATCTTTTATGTTCATGATTTTTTCAAATGAAATCATTTAATGTTTCAAAATAACGTTTGAAGTTGCCATTTTTTGAAATTCAAATAGATAAAATATAGTCACATGAAAAGATGGACAGAATAATAGCAGTAAGAACATAATAAATTGATAGAGCATAATTTTAGGAAATTTTAGAAAAAAAGATCATCAAATTTGAAGTTAGTACGAGGGAGAAAGACTAGTTACAAGTTTTAACCAGAGATTAAAAAGAGAAATCAGAGTTCTTCAACAATTTTAAAATTAAATTTCAAACATTATTTCGAAGGAGTAAATGATTTTAAATGAAAAAGTTGTAAACAGCTAAGTTTCATAACTTTTCGAGATCTACAACTTTTATTTTGGTCATTTCTCCATCCGAGGTCGTTTGACATATAGTTTATCACTATAACTATAGAAAATAGAAAACACTTCGAAAGTCCCTAAAAAATCCTAGACAATACCGCGTAAGTAGTCTATATATCACGTAAAACATTGTTGGGAATCACGTAGAGCATATTATTCCGTAAAAAATTAGGGCACCAATATTTCAAAAATACACTTAAAGATTAAAATAAAAATCATAATGCAGTATTGTGCTTGATAATGAAATCTGGGCTCGGCCCAACTAAAATCCTATGTCATATTTATCCGTTAGATTAAAATGGACGCCTGGTATTCACTCCACCGGGCTTGACCTCGTATAAAATCCGGAGAAACCCTACTCTGCCCTTTCACCATCGCCCTCCTCAATCCCATCCCGCCATCCGCCGCCGCTCCCGATGCCCCTCCCCAATCCCCATCGCCGCACCAGCCTCCTCTCCCTTTTCCTCATCGCATTAGCTTCCTCCCCGACCCCATCGTTGGGATATGGCAGCTCCTAGCGCCCTTCCACCTCGCTGCACAAGCTCATCCCCTTCCCCCTCGCTACACAACAGCTTGTTTCCTGAGCCCCTCATCCAGATCTACCGGCCGTGTGATTCTCTGTTGCGGAGGTGCCTGGATCTAGCGATGCCGACCTCCATGGGCGGCGGCCACGGTGCTGCTGCTGCTGCAAGATGGCTCGGCCTTGCTGGCAACCGAGGCATGCACAAGGGGCTGCCTGCATGCGAAGGTATGGCCTGATCCGACGCGTGGATCTGGCGCCGGTCTTCACGGCCACCGGTCTTGCGCCCTGGCCCGCTCCCTCCGCTCTCGGGATGCCGTGGCTGCCTCCCTCCAACAACTCATCAGCGTTTCGGCGCCCGCGGCCGCGTGCTGCGACGACCTCAAGTTGCTGGTGAAGGGCGCGTCCATCTGCCTCTACACGCCATGAACGGCGACATCATCAAGCTCCTATCGGCACTCGCTACCACTCGCTACCCCTGCCATGATAGCGCTTTTCAAGTGCTTCGGTAAGTCAATACACGTAACCTGTATGCTTTGCATTCTTCTTGAGTATGCGTTGACATCGATAACTAATGCCATCCATTGTGAAAAATGGTTGAATCGACATGAGGGCCCGTGCTGCTAATGGATGCGGCATCATCTGCATCACCGGTTGCATAATATGGTAAGCATTGGCCGGTTCTCTTTTTTTCACTTATTCTGAGTAGATTGGTCTCCCGTATAAATGAGTTATTAGCTTCATATTCAAGTCGCCATCTACTTTCGTTTAAATTCGCAACCATCATATATCGTTAGATCGTTGTCTGCATGTGTCTTAACTGGTGGTTTTAATTTGCAACTCATCATCCTAACTTCTAATTTCTCGCTCACCCATGTGCAGGAAGCAAGAACAGTGGAAAAGCTATCGGAATTGATGAACTTAGCTGTTTTATAATTTTAGTATGCTCTTTGAGTTTTTTTTGTATGATTTTGATAAGCTCTTGGAGTGTATTGATGCTGTGAAACAAGTTAAATTTGGTTGATCTGAATATGATAATGGACGTAATGATATTGGGTTGAAGACTTGTGTATTGATTATTATAATTTTGTAATGCATGTGTTGCCGGATGAAAATGTAGTGAAATCTGGGCTGGCCCAGAAAATGCTAACCGGGCTGGCCCATGAAAAATGGTGTTTTGACCGAACCAAAAAAATTATGGTGAAAATTATAAAAAATATTGCCCAGCTTTGCCGACAGCATAGGCCAATGCTGTCGGCAAAGCTGAGCATTTTCCCAGCGAGAATGCCAGCTTTGCCGACAGCCTTTCTTTGCCGACAGCATCTGCCATAGTACCTGCCGACAGCCCTGGCAGGTACTGTCGGCAAAGCCTTTCCCGACAGCCCAGGAGTACTGTCGGCAAAGCCTTTGCCGACAGTAACAGAGGCTGTCGGCGAAGCCTTCTCCGACAGCCTACAGGTGGCTGTCGGCGAAGGAGACGGCAGCCGTCTTGACGGCGCATTTCCTTCGCCGACTGAACACGTGGCTGTCGGCAAAGCAACACCGACATACCAAACATGCCTGTCGGGAAAGAGACCTTTGCCGACAACAACTTCGCCGACAGGGCTTTGTCGACAGGATAAGAGAAACCCTGTCGGCAAAGCATCTGCCGACAGGATTAAGGCCTTCGCCGACAGCTTCAAGCTGTCGGCAAAGAGGGCGTTCCCAGTAGTGGCTCTCGGTAGTGAAATGTCGATGGTGATGGCCATAGACTTCACTGTTGAGTCACAACCGGATGTGATAGTATGCTATCACTGTCAGTTTGGAGTTTAATTCATTTGTGATAATGGCATGATCATCGATTGGTCGTAGTATGATCCAACATTGATGATCCGCTAGTCGCTGTCAGTCTACAAAATGATCCGCGCTGATTTGCTTTTCATCACCGCCAGTGTAGACGTCATCACCGGTGGTCAGCGTTGACAGTTTCTTCACCACCCGATCAGTGGTGCAATCTGGCGGTGACTAGCTTGATCACCACTGGTCAGTGGTCCAATCTGGCGTTGATGAGCAATTGATCAATGACGATTCAATGCATAACCGTTGGTGTTCACTACTAGATCACCGCCGGTAGTTGAGGCGGCATTGGTGAACTTTGCTGACAAAATATATATCGCATCATCCTGGTTTTCACAATATATTTATTAATTGATATCTACTTTCATAGGCTCATAGCCTACCGAACACACATATAAATATAATCATCAAATCCACACATCATGTCCACAAACAAGTGTACTTTTTACAATAGCAATCCACTCAAACATAGAATGTGTTTGAGCAATCCGCACAAGCTGCCCCTTGATTATATAACAAGGCATTAATCTCTGCACGGACTTACCTAATGAAATTGACGTAGCTGTGCTTCGTTAGACAACTCCTTGGTATGTACCATGTAACACCCTAAAATTTGCTTCTTTGAAAATATAGTTAAAATAATTTAATTATGTATTTTTGTGCTCATGAAAACATAGGAGACCAAAACTTTTCATTAAATTAAAATTTATCATAAGGTTTAGCAACATGTATGTGCATCCATGCTGGTGCATTGGATTTATTGTGATGAGTGGTTTTGATCCAAAACTCAAATGGATTCAAAATTATTTGAAAATGGTTTTGAATTGAAAAGAAAAGAAAATGAAAAAAACCTCACTCCTCTCGTTTCGGCCGAAGGCCCAGCCCTCTCTTCTCTCGGCCTGCCCCCTTCTCCTAATCCCAGCTTAGAGAGCTCAAGGCTGAGGCCCAGTGCGTCAGCACTGGCCATCAAGCCCAAGCCACGAGCGTTCTCGTCTCCCTCTCTGTTCGGTTGACGTACAGGGCCCACGTGTCAGCGGTGTCTTCTACCTCCAACTCGTTGCCGAGCCGGACTCGATCTGCTCCGGTACGAAGTCTGCCACCATGACGTTTACTACACGTCTTGGCGTGCGCTCCAGGCCTTAGCACCTATATAACAAAGCCTAGGTGCGCCGCCTCGATTCCCATCTTAATCACGAAGCTGCTGCCTTCATCTTGAGACCGCAGCAGCCGATAGCCCTAGCGCACTCGCCATTCGAATCTCGCCGAGCTTGTCCGCCGATGACATAAGCATCGCCTGCTGCCTCTCCGTCGTCTGCAGTCTGTTGCCGAGCTCTGCTTCGAGGCGACCATCGCCCGCCATCCTTAACCGAGCAAGTCAGTCATCATACTCGTCAAGCTTTTCCACGCAGACGCCCAAGCCGGCCGTTGAGTAGTATGTGGTCGTCGTCGCTCGTCTTCGGCCGTCGAGAAACCTCTCGCCGTTGAGATTTACGTGAAGATTCAAGAAGCTATTAATTGAAGATTTGGATCAGAGGAAGGATCTTGATTTAAGGAGAAGTTTAGACTTGTGATCAACCAGTCAGTTTGTTCCTAGAGTGAAGTCTACACCCGGTGTTTGGAGTTGTCTTTTAGCTGTGTTGCTCTCTAAGGTATATTTTATACTATTGAGTTATGTATATTAAGCATTTGTCTCTTAATATTACACTTATCTGTGATTATATGTGAGATTTGACTCATTTATTTCACATATAGTGTATATCTGGTTTTGTTCTTAAAACTGGGTGTGACAGAGTGGTATCAGAGCAATGCTGACTGTAGGACACAAGCCTAGTGAGAAATTGATCGTGTTAAGGTTTTGAAACTGCTATAACAATCCTTGTTCTATAAACCTTAGTATTTTCTTCCATACTGTATCCTTGCCCTTGATATTATCCCCGCCTTGTTGCTTATTTTAAAAGTCTTTGTTCTCATCTTCACTCCTTGATTTGGTATGCTTTTAGAACCTCATCTTACCATCTTCTTGCGACATCGGAAGAGAAGCATTAGGATCTTTTCCCTTTATACGAAGAAAACGATAGCATCGCAAGTTGAGTCAATGTTGAGTTGTGTTCCTATATTGCCTTGTTGGATTGACTTTTATGCCTATGCTTGTTTTGGATCTTTGTAATGATTGCAATGAATTTGTGGATCCCACAATTTCATATAGATATAGGCTTAAGATATAAGGATTAATGAAATAAATAGTCGGGTTGGTTTTATTGTTTCTTCCTTATCCTGTCTTTCTGGAGCAGTCTGTCTTCTTCAGCTTATACCTCTGTTCTTGGATGACCAAAAATTATGGAAATTTTCTAGACAATAGTAGACTTCAACATGTTTCTCTGACCATAAGAATCATCCTCATAGCTATTCTGGTTTGGGAGATACAAAAATCACAAGGCGATGCAACTATGCTGTCTGGAAATTAGAACAGAATATGTTATGTGCTATTTTCGACTAAGTCATCTACAGAATTTGGAAACGTGTTCTATAAGAAAGTTTCAGGAAATTTCATAAGCTTTCCAACGGTATAAGGTGGAACTTCATTGGAATTACAAAACGAGAGTTGTGGCAGTTTTACCGCGTTGCTGATTTTCTGCTCGCGAGAAACTTCAGATTTCTTGTTTCTACCTATGCACAAAAGAATCATTAGGATATTAGAACGTATGGATGCTAGTTAGCTCATCTAGAAAAAGGTTCACGCTACCTTATTTGGTGTCCCTTATTTTAAGGGGGTAGCCAATGTAAAGAAGGTTTATTAAGTTTTAATTCTTTATTTGGAATTATTGGTTAGTCTCCATGATTGAGTTGCCACTCTCAGGCAAAAATGTCCTGTGTACAAGGTTGATAATTTTAGATCCATGGAGATGAGAGTTGTCCCTTTAGATAGCTCATGATTATGATCATCTATACTTGCTCGTGTTGCTGATGTTGGTCACTTGATGACAGGAAGTGTAGTATCTCATGACTCAGGAGCTCTATATGACTTCTCGCACTGATATGTGGGAAAAGGCTGATGTTTCTACCATTGAAGGATGTTATGGGTATGATGAAGCTGAGAACTATCAAAACAATAATGTTGAAGAGCAAGTTGGGAGTGAACTGAGTCAGAATCCACAACGACGAAAGCGAAAAAGGACAGCCCATAAGGAAGCAAAGCGCAGCGAAACTATGTCAATGGAAGACTGAGCAACGTGGATATGGATAACATTCATGGAGCTACCAAAGTGGTGGGTGGTTATATTCAAGTAAGCTCAGTACAAGTTTTTGCTCTATTTGACCCTAGTGCTTCGCATTCTTTTATTTCCGCCAACATGGTAGAGACGTGCAAGATGGTGAAGTGTCCAGCGAGGAGGCCTTTGCTAGTTCAAACCCCAGTGGGAGAAATGTAGGCAGATCAGATATGCCCGAATGTCAGTCTTATCATAAACAAGGAAAACTTCACCGCAACTCTTATTGTGTTGGAGTCACTTAAAATTTGCGTGGTTCTTGGTAATGGATGGCTCTGTGCGCACAAAGGAGTGATTCATGGTACTCGGTGCACAATGCTCTTAACAACACCGTCAGGGAAAAGAATTGAGTATCAAGGTGGTCGACTCTTACCTGAGGAAGACGAGAATGACCAATTAGAAGATAGGTACACTGAGGATAGCAAAGTGGACCATGAGTTTACAGAAGTCATAGCAGAAGAACAAACAACTTTGGAGGAGCTCAATAGGAGAAATGATCATGCTTAGGCAGATTAGTCAGTCAAGATATGAGAAACTGTCTCATGACTCTGAACGAAAGAAGTAATTGGGAAAATGAGGATCGAATAAAGACAAAGTGTCATTATCTCTTTTATCATCATCTTCCGAATCTCGGGACGAGATTCATCTTAAGGGGGTAGAATTGTAACACTCTAAAATTTGCTTCTTTTGAAAATAGAGTTAAAATGATTTAATTATGTACTTTTGTGCTCATGAAAACATAGGAGACCAAAATTTTTCATTAAATTAAAATTTATCATAAGGTTTAGCAACATGTATGTGCATCCATGCTGGTGCATTGGATTTATTGTGATGAGTGGTTTTGATCCAAAACTCAAATGGATTCAAAATTATTTGAAAATGATTTTGAATTGAAAAGAAAAGAAAATGAAAAAAAACTCACTCCTCTCGTTTCGCCGAAGGCCCAGCCCTCTCTTCTCTCGGCCTGCCCCCTTCTCCTAATCCTAGCTTAGAGAGCTCAAGGCCGAGGCCCAGTGCGTCAGCACTGGCCATCAAGCCCAAGCCACGAGCGTTCTCGTCTCCCTCTCTGTTCGGTTGACGTACAGGGCCCGCGTGTCAGCGGTGTCTTCTACCTCCAACTCGTTGCCGAGCCGGACTCGATCTGCTCCGGTACGAAGTCTGCCACCACGACATTTACTACACGTCTTGGCGTGTGCTCCACGCCTTAGCCCATATATAACAAAGCCCAGGTGCGCCGCCTCGATTCCCATCTTAATCACGAAGCTACAGCCTTCGTGTTGAGACCGCAGCAGCCGATAGCCCTAGCGCACTCGCCGTTCGAATCTCACCGAGCTTGTCCGTCGATGCCATAAGCATCGCCTGCTGCCTCTCCGTCGTCTGCAGTCTGTTGCCGAGCTCCGCTTCGAGGCGACCATCGTCCGCCATCCTTAAACGAGCAAGTCGGTCATCATACTCGTCAAGCTTTTCCACATAGACGCCCAAGCCGGCCGTTGAGTAGTACATGGTCGTCGTTGGATCTTGATTTAAGGAGAAGTTTAGACTTATGATCAACCAGTCAGTTTGTTCCTGGAGTGAAGTCTACACCCGGTGTTTGGAGTTGTCTTTTCGCTATGTTGCTCTCTAAGGTATATTTTATACTATTGAGTTATGTATATTAAGCATTTGTCTCTTGATATTACACTTATCTGTGGCTATATGTGAGATTTGACTCCTTTATTTCACATATAGTGTATATCTGGTTTTGTTCTTAAAACTAGGTGTGTCATACCACTAGTGCCTATAACACGAAGTGAATATAATTAGATCCAAACTGAATTGAAGCATTTCATTTGAAGTGATTTAATTCCTTACTACAGAAGATTTCATCACCGCCGGTTCCAAACCCCCTTCGCCGATGGTTTTGGTCGCCATTGGTGAAAGTTATTGGTGATAGTCATTGTTGATCACCGCCGGTTTCGAACCGTTGGTGGTATTGTTCATCAATTTGCAAACAAAACAAAGATAGCACACTAGTTTAACTGAAATAATGACAACAATCTTCCTAGAGAAAATTAACATGGCCGTGACAACTAAATAACATTGGTCCATTTAAACAAGTTATAACAGAGAGATACATCAAATGCAGCTTTACTGCTCTACTAATGACTCCAAGAACAAGGGATCATAAGGAAGATAGTAAGGTCTGATGATATCTAAGCACACACTACCATACTAGATAATACAGGCAGGGATGCCATGAACTTTTTTGCAGTCCATGTCATATGCAATGAGTGTTCTCATATTGTCATATGGTTCAGCTTTTCTCTGATTGGTTAGCAATTCAATTAATTTGTCTTGGTCTTACCAAAGGATAGCTGCTAGCTACATACTATTCTGTTACTACTTGCTTTGGCGTGAGTTATCTGCTGGTGTAGTTTTCTGGTGCAAGCCGAACTGCTTAAGGGACACTATTTCTTGATTGTCTTGTACCATAAAGATTGGGGTTAATTCTCAGACATTGTAGGCGTGTCCTCATCAATTAGTTAGTAGATACACATGGTTACTTATCATATTCTTTAGTTATTGCTTACTCTCGGGTGAAATGTTGCAATGGTATTCGATGCGCTGTAGAATTATTGACTTGAGCATAAGGAATACCAACGTATAGTTGGAGGCGGAGGGAAGGGGTAGAGCCAAGCCGAGGCGAGGAAAGATAGATGTGATGCAGAGGGAGGTCCTAGAGGTGAGGGTGCTAGATGTGGTGGGATTGTGGGAGGTCTAGAGTTTTCTAAATTATATAGTTTGAGACTATATTAGCAGGCCAAGATGGGTCGGATGGGCTTCTATGGAGAGATATATAGTGCAAACATTTTCACCAATGGTTTGTGATATGAACAGTTGGGTGAAAACCACCCTGGTTTTCACTATTACACTCTATTATAAACTAGTGGTGATATATTATCACAAACGGTTTTTACTAAAGTGTTGGCGAAAATGATATCACGAAAATATTTTCTAGAGTAGTGTAGAATCCAATTATCTACCTCATACCTATTATTTGGAAATATTTACTATTCAGTTGCAATAATCACTCTGAAATGAGATTTAAACACCCCCTCATTTTTTTAGTACAGGATCCATATTCTACATATTCACAATCTAGAATCTAAATCCTCACTGTGAGGATGAGATCCTGACAAATCTCTTAGATGTCACCATTAGGTTTGTTAGTTCTAGTAGGTTCTTTAGTTCTAACAAGCTCATACTTAGGTGCGCTTTTTATGGTACCACCTTCAATTGAAATATGAAATTCAGCGGTAGGTGCATTACTTGTGCTGGCATTTTTAGCTTTACACCCTTCAACCTTGTTTTTATAGAAAATACAGGGTTTCCGGCTTCAGACATCTTCTAATAAAGATAAATAAGACTAAAATTATTACAAAGTACTAACACATATCCCAACAATGAAACATATAAATAAGTCATCAGACTCTGATGTACGAAAAGAAAAACAACAACTAAAATAAGTCACAAATTCAAAATCTTCAAATTGCAACTTGTGTAATCATAATTTCTTGGCTTGTTCCATAATTTTGAAATGAGCCAAATATATTATAGGGGAAGAGAAACAACCATATCTGCTATTTGAAGCTTTGGTCCACCAAACCAAGACCACTAATATAAGTATCCTTATTTCCACATAAATAGCTAGTGGAAATATGTTGCATACCAAATAGCACTGATGGATTTGGTATAATCATCAAGTGCGCAAGTAGAGCTTTGAGAAAGTACCAATAGCTGCTGATGGATTTAGCATAATAATCATCAAGTGTTCGCAAGTAGAGCTTTCATAAAAAAGTTGTTTGCTACAACCTTGCATATAAGTTGAGATGAGAGTGTCATCTGCATATTGGAGAGGGGAAGTCTTGATCATGTTGCAGGGTGATTGGTAGAAAGAAGAGCACTTAATTATCCATACTTTTTTTTGTGAATTACATATTACAACGCAGACACTCACAATGTACGCACAATACTGACCCAACAGGTTTTGTGGATCTTATTAAGGATCATGTACTGGATAACGATGGATGCACGTAGCCCATGGCCCATCTTCACTATGGGGTGGAACGATGCACTCCCATACTGCACTGTTGCACTTGAATCCAGAACCAAATCCAATCATCCATACTCGATCTCCCCTTTGCATGTGGCGCTTGGCCTCGATGTATGCTAATTCATACCATAAGCAGCTGCTAGATATGTTACCGAATCGATGCAGTGTCATCCTGGAGGACTCAACATGCTTGTCTGACAGGCCTAGGCTGCGCTGGATCTCATCAATCACTGCACGCCCACCTGCATGGATGCAAATATGCTCGAACGCTGTGAGGAAGTTAGGCACGTACAACTTGGTCCGCGTTCTGAGAAGCTTCGTAGATACGAAGGACATTGCAAACAAGAGTTTCTCGGAGGCTGGAAGGACGAGCGGCGCAATGGTGGTGATGTTGGCTTTGAGCGTCCTGGCAGCAATGGCCATGAGATCCATGGAGAGATCCACCCCTTTGTTTCCCTTGTCATCCTCTTTCTGATAGATGCACTGGTATGACTTGTCGTCAGCTGCAGTGTGTGTCCGAACGACATACTTTAGTCGAAAACGGGCCTTTTCGGGTGATGTTGAAAGTAGCACGGCAGCTCCGCCCATGCGGAACAAGCAATATGGAAGCAGCATAGCTCTCTCGTTCCCAAAATAGTAGTTGGGTGTGAGAGTTTCTGTGGATACAACCAACGCCCGTGCCCCTGGAGGCATGGCTTGCAGAAGGTTCTTGGCGAGGTCTATGGAGACTAAACCCGCGCTGGCCCGTGCCCCTGGAGGCATGGCTTGCAGAAGGTTCTTGGCGAGGTCTATGGAGACTAAACCCGCGCTGCACCCCATTCCAGATAGATGGACGTTGCGGATGTCGCTGGGCATCTTGTACCTGTTCATGATCATGTCCGGAAAACCTGGTGTCGGACTAAATCCACTGCAGTTTACGACGAGAATGTCAATGGTGAGAGGAGAAATGCTCGTTTTGGCAAATAGATCGTCAATGGCTGAGAAGACGACGAGCTGCGCTTCCTCGCGAGCAGCCTCCAACGTGCAGTACTTGTAGGGTTTAATATACTGGCCCACTGTCGGAAGGCATGTCTCCTCTCCGAGGCCTGATCGCTCGAGTAGGCGTGTCAGGAAACAGACGCTACGCTCACTGAAATGGTCGACTTGGCGGACATGATCAACAAAAGCGGCAGAGGGAATACGGTAGTGATATGTGGTGCGGAAGCAAGCATAGTCGACGAGGTACACCATGCGTGGGCGCTGCATGTAATATGCGATCACTGCGATAGCCAAGAACAACAAAATTGACAAGATCTGTGGATGACGGAAGGATTGAATTCGATCTGTGGATTCGTTAGGCTCCAGTCTTGCCATCGCAATAGCAGCTGCGGCAATGGTGAGTGGTACAGCGACTATCAGGAGGAAATTGTCTACAATCTTCTCGTAGACGATTTTGAGGCACATATGAATCGATGGACTCATGCTGCAGCTTGTAGATGGAGCAATGTGAGGAAGGTGAGAATGGAGAAGACTGGCTAGAGTGCGAGAGTTTAAAATGGCAAAACAGATGTGACTGTTTATCAAAGTGGACACCAACACTGAATTTGCTCTTACTTGCCAACCATATATCTAAGGATTATATTATTTTCTGTACTGTTTCTTTTCCTTGTCATGTTGATAGACTGGTAGTAGTGTGTGCTAGCATTAACTGTTGTTCCATAGTGCTGTCCACAGTTCACTCTGCAATTCACATGCATAGATGGTCCATTATAAATCGCGTAGTGTCACTAGTGTGTTAGGAATCAGTTAAGTTGCAAACTGCCAGTACTATTATTTATGGAGGCTGCCGAAGAATATGGATGACATGCATGATCGAGATGAAGCAGAAAAGGCACGCTAAAATCCTTCCCCTAAATCGAAACTATATTTTGTCATTTCGTCGCCTACGCATGGACGGGGATGCCACGCACAGCCTGTGTGGTAATATCGAGTGCCCCAATCACAATCCATGCATGTTCCTCCTTTATGTTTTTTTATTTTCTGTTTTATTCTCCTTTCATTCCGTTTTCTGTTTCTATTTCTTTTCTTTTTATCCTTGGAACGTATTTCTTTCACAGTTTTGTATCATGATTTATTTCTTAAAATCCATCTAAACAAACCAATAAATAACTTCAAGCGGGCCTGGTTGTGTTTCCCCTTATAGCGGACTCAATTATAATCATCATATATACCACGTGGATTTTTTTTATTCTCGATTTTTCAAGTTTCAATGTTCTGAAGCCACCGTCAGCGTAAGCAAAAATAATCAAATTGTTTGGTGGGAGTTGCGGTAATACATATGTTTTGGCTTTCACTATATGTATGCATACACTTAGGGGAAGCTTAACCTATGTAATGCCAGAGTCAAGTATTGTGATCCACTCCACTCAAAATCAAAGGATCATAATAATTGCTCCCTTGTACTACTAATGCCTTGCTCTTTTGGTATTTGATTCCAATGGTGAAGAATTTGTGGACCAAATCAAGCCCATAAAACAGTAAATACCAAAAGCACCAAAATCACAGATTTTCATATTTTTCTGGTGATTACAAGTAAGATGAGGGAGATTGGTTCTAGAAAGGGAGATGGATTATGGAGCAAGGGGAAGCTTATGTCTACAATGTCACATAAAGGGGGACAAATATAATTTGTAAGAGCAAGGTAACGTAGTTCAAATTGGTATTTTTTTGCATTTCAATTAGTACCATATGATATTGCTCGTATGTGCATTGCATCGAAGTAAGTAGGTAGTCTCATTTTCAGTATTATTTATTGCTTTCTTATTTACTTGTGTTGTCATCAATCACCAAAAATAGGGCGATTGTGAGGAAAATGGCACGCACCTACCTAGGGCCATTTAGTGATTTTGGTGACTGAGTAACAACATATGATCCATTGGACTAATGTTGTTTGCTAGTATACAAGGTTTTAGTCCTGTGGATGCAAGGATGGATTTGGACAATGCTACAGTAGTCATCATGTGATCAACATAATAAGCAAAAGGACAAGGAGATACTTTGAAGACCCTATAAAACAAGCAAGAAGTCCAAGACCTCAAGTGGAAGAAGCCTGCACGAAAAGACACAAAGAAATGAAGATCAGAGTGCATTGGAGTATAGTTACAAAGAGGGTGTTGGAGACACAGTGGAGGTGATACACTCACCAAAACTCTCTGATGGTGCACCGAAGCTGAGGCTCTCCAAAGGTTGGCTAACAACTAGTCTACATGGCAAGCACTGCAGCTCTCTGATAGTGGTCACTAGAGCTCTGCATTGCTCGCTGCTTTTGTGTAGTACAAAGCTAACGGCTAGCCCTCCTCCCCACCCCCAACCGGCCAAAGTGTGTTGGATCTAAGGGAAGTTGCTAGTGAGTTGAGGCTCATCAATTAGTGCTCTAGCCACCAAATGTGCTTAAGGACATATATTACTCAATTATCAAGAGTGCTTGGCAAAGTGCTTAGTCGAGTTAGAGGTCAGTTTAGTGCTTCTTCTAGATTTAGTCCTAGTGTTTAATTAGTGAGGTTTGCATACCTCCATGCTATCAGTGCTTGCATGCACCAAGAGATTGTACACTAGTGGTTGTCAAGTTGGTTTGCGGCAAAGTCTAAGCTGCCGAAGGAGATCATGGTGTGCCTAGAATGAAGCCTTCAGGTTGTGGATGTTGAAGATGATGCCCATCTAAAACCCAAAAATGAATCTACACACAAATTTACCCTACCTGTCGGAAAACTATTATATATACGATTTAGCGTTTGACAAGATCAATGTTTTGCTTGTAGGAAATCAGAGGCGTAGCACAAGATACACATATTTATACTAGTTTAGTTACTGGGTGATGAAGACATGACAACTATGGGTACGTCCATTGAATACAAGGTGAGCTCATTTTTATGTTTGCATAACAATATAAATAAGAACTTGATGCTGCCTAATGTCGTTACTTTCAATATGCTTAGGAACAATGATGATGATGATGTAAACCTTGTAAAGGCACTTCATATGGCCTCTATAGAAGATGGGACATGTATACATAATGCACAAGACTGATCTTGGAGTGCAAGCTCATCACAGCCCAACATTCGATTCGTCGATAGTACGACAGTGCTTCACTAGAAAGACCATAACTCATCCATCTAGAGTGCGATTGAGGTCAATGAGCACTTGATGGAAAGCTTGTTTGATAAGCTTTTAAATAGATATAATCCCTCTCAATATTATCATAACAAGCTACTGTTGTTTCTATCGGGTGTTACGATGTCATCATGGCCTGTTAATCAGCCTTGGGACCCTTGCTCAAGTAGGTTGGGAGCATGCGCCAACCATGTGGAGAAAAGCCCAAGGATGCCCAAGGACATCCTCCTTCTTGACAACCACCTTAGAAGACCAGCATGGGTGTCTAAGACAAGTTGGAGGCCCAATCCACATCAAGTTCGAGTCCATCTTGGACTGCAGGAGCAACTTGCCCTAAAATAGATTTCTAGGTCACATACGGACTCTGATTTGGATGTTCTACCTATGCATGTAAAGCTAAGAAGATAATCCTTTCCAATGGCACCGGTCCAACATCAAATTTCCTTCAGAATGAACAAGAATCATCAAAACAAGTGAATGTCCCTATGTCACCATCTTTAGGTCATTAGGGACGTGAATAAGGGTCCTTGGCCGTCCCTTAGACTATATACACTACTAGAAATATCCACTTTTATGACAAAAAATTTAATGCCGAATCCGAAACCGTCATAAAAATCGCTTTTTATAACAAAAATTTTGGTTTCATCATAGATCACCGTGACGAACGTCGAACCCCCTTATCTATGACGAAATCAGGTATCGTCACAAAAAATGTCACAGAACAGCACAGGGTTTCGTCACAGATCACTCGTGTGACTATTCCTACTCATCTGTGACGATCTTATTCAGAACTATGACGAACAGGGCTTCGTCATTGAATTAATTACTGATATGTGACGAACAATATTCGATCTGTAACGACGGTGCTTCATCATAGATCTCCACATGGTACCTTCTCCGTCCAATGCGTATGTGTGGGACTTGCAGTTATTCATCCGTGACGCTTGCAATTCATCATAAACGTCTTCGCTCGATCCTTTCTCCATGTGACGTGTACCTGTAGGACCCTTCTCTATCCGACCTATGGGACCCGAACCTTTGGGGCCTTTCTCCATCTCCATCCGACCTATGGGACCCGACGTCTTGCGTGTCACGTGTGCTTGTGGACCCTTTTCCATCCGACTTGTCGGACCCGACGGCACCTTTCTCCATCTCCATCCGACCTGTGGGACCCGACGGTTTACGTGTCATGTGTACCTGTGGGACCATCCGACCTTTGGGACCCGACGGCTTACGTGTCACGTGTACCTGTGGGACCTTTCTCCATCTCTATTCGACCTGTGGGACCCGACGGCTTGCGTGTCACTTTTTGCCATCGGGGTTTAATAAATTCAAACTCAAAAATTTAGCTAGATTGTAATGGTTACAGCTCCATTAACTGCTACTCTAGTTTGAGTTATATATATCTATGTGGTGCTACTCTAAATTTAGATGAGGTCGTACCATGAAAATTGTTAATGGTTGTTAAAGTTGCACTTTGGTATGAGTTGTGGACTTCACTGATGGATCTTTGTTGGATTATTTTTCTCCTCAGTGATCTCATTACTGAGCAAGCTCTTATCCTACTACATGCACACTGATGAAATGGAGGAGGCCCTCAACAAGGGGAACGCACTGGCCAGCCTCATAGATGATGTCTTTATCGAGATCCTCCGCCACCTCCTGCCCGCTCCTTGTTCTGCTGCAAATATGTCTATCGCTCCTAGAGATGCCTCATCTTAGACAACCATAAGTTGATGCCCCATACTGTGGCCAGCTTCTTCTGCAATAGAATCTACGGCCAAAGAAACTTCACCAGCATCACCGGTGTTTACCCCTCCTTGTCCTTCTTGCCCTTCACCATGAACAATGTAGCTGTCTCTAATTGCTGCAATGGCCTCATCCTATGCTGGTGCCTTGGGGCTGATGGATACCGCTATGTCGTCTGCAATTCGGCAACCCATGAGTTGAAGGTACTGCCGCCTAGAATCCATTCTGTAGGTGAGGCTCGATTGGGGTTTGATCTGACAGCCTCCTCGCACTTCCATGTGTTTGAATATATGGAGGAGGATGGTCAGAGCATGGGTGTGGACATCTACTCATCTAAAACTATAACATGGATCTTTAAGAAATCTAAATGGGGTGAGAAGGCTGAGTGGACATTTTCAAAATCAGCAACTGTGTTTCTTAACGGTTGTCTGCACTATATTGGGTTCTGCGAGGGTTACCGTCATATACTTGCTGTGGATATGGAGGGAAAGGCATGGAGGAAAATTCCTAACAGGCCGTGGGGTTTTTCACGCTCCATCCATCAAGCTCAGGGTCACTTGTGTCAATGTACTGTTGGTGGTCGCAATATGTCCAAGCTTTCGATCTGGATCCTTGAAGACTATGGTACTAATAATAAATGGACATTGAAGCATACTATTAGCCTGCGTAAGTTGTTTAGAAAGACTAAGAAACAAATGGGTTACTTTGATTTTGAGTCGTGCTACACAACGGTTATAGTTCACCCAGAATGGAATTTGGTTTTCTCACTACAAGAAATGTGTTGGTTTATGACGTTCATGGCATGACATTCGATCAAAAGGTCACTAAACCGACTTGTTTATGACATTTTCTTTGGAAGCATTTCAACTTAGTGATATAAGTAAATAAACGTCAAAAAATGTCTTAAAGGTGGTATGTGAAAAACCTTGGGTGTTACACGAGTTAAGCATTGTTGTTAAAAAACATCTCTAAGTTGTTTTGCTTTAGTGCATTCGTTGTCAGAGATAAGAAACACAAATTTAAAATTTAATCCTAAAAACTTAACTCAAATGGGGTTCCTAAAAAATTTCTTTTCTCTATGTAATAATTTATGCATGGGAATTATTCATTAAATATGACAGGGTTTCAAAATATTTCAAATGTGTGTTCTGAATCAAGAAAAAAATAAATAGATGCGTGCATGTGCTTTTTGCTATTTTATGAAAATAATAAATAAATAATAAGAAAAGAAAAGGAAAAATAAAAAAGGAAATGGAAAACCAACCCACGCACCCACCAGGTTAAAAAAATAAAATATGCAACACACACCAACAGACCAAAAAAAACTAGAAACACACACGTCCACCAAGGAAACCGCGCCCCTTATCCAAAATTAGGCGGCTTGACTCCAAATTCGGAATCGGTGTGGCGCGGCCCAAAATTCGCCCAATGTAAAAAGCTCTCTGCTAACAGGATAGATAACCCTAGCCCAAAATTCCTCTCGACATCTGCAGTTCTCCACCCGCAGCGACGGCGGCGGCGTTGCTCCCACTTGCAGCTGCGGTGCTAGCGCCAGCGCCCCCACTCGCAGCTGCGGCACACGGCGGTGATGCTCCCACTCACAGCGGCGGCGGCGACCGCAGGCAAGGAGAGCTCGAGCTGCGGCCCTTCGTAGGTACGTAGTAGTACGTAGCAGTAGCCTTCAATGCCATCACTCGAATCCAAATGTGTTTATCTCGATTGTATATAGATATTCATGGATTTAGTTCTTGCTTGTGGCGTGAACTTGTGTGCTGGTAGTAGTAGTACCCGTTCATTATTTTGCTCTGATTTTTTTGTGGGATTTAAGTGAATCTACTTTTCCTAGTTTTGCCTCTACTGTATAGCGTAGTGAATCTGCTCATCCCAGGAAGCAGCAGCCAGCGACAATCAGCACTTTAGCAGCGGTGTTGATGCAAAAGTGGATCTACAAACACAAAGGGCTAATACCCGAAATCGATATCCAAAGCGTGCAAGTCGATTTGACCTGTTAATCGACAAGGATGAAGATACGAGCACTTTGGTCCTTTACAACAGCGATATGCCCGGAAGTCACGGCCAAGAGGTACTCACGTTGAACTCGAGGATCGTCGAAGATTGCACTGGAGCAATGCAACTTGCCGAATCGATGAGAACTCGTAAAAAGGAAAAAGTATGCAAATTGACGAAGTCGCCGAAAAGTAGATGTAAATAAGAGTAAAAGCTGTTTTTGATATTGATTGATTATCACATTGCCCTTCACCCTATATTTATATCTTGATCTACAGAAACGTAACCAAATACGACTAGGACACTAAATCCAAATCTAAAGAAACACATGACTTTGATACTACTCAGACTCTAATAAACATATACAAGGAAATTAACTCCTATCTTATTCCATGGTCCGCCTCAATCACGATGGTATTCTCATCAACCCCCTTTCCATCGGCACACTCCCTGTTCCATCGGCAGCAGCCTTCAAGTCTCTTCCATTGGCACACTCCCTGTTTCATCGGCAGCAGTCTTTAAGTCTTCTTTCATCGGCATCGGCAATAATACCCTTAACCTTATCGGCAACACTTCAATTTGAATCCACATGCCACCACCACTCATAAGTAGCCTTCTTTACAAGCTCATTTTCATCGGCTATCAATCTACACAGTAATCTTTCCTCTGCTGATTAGCCCTTCCTGACCATCTTGACACGTGCTAAAAAACGATGTCAACACATGCCCCCCAATTTCAGAGTATAAGATACTGATGCTCCGAAATTTACTCCAGATAATACTTGCTGTTACCTAGTTTTCTCAACCCATTCTCCAAGCATAACATAATCTGTTACCAAATTTAATCAAATCTAGTTCTAATCCATGTATCTCAGTAAATATCGTACAATTTCCAACTATTTTTGCCTCAATCACGGTTGAGATACCAAAATAACAATCCATCGGCAAGATCTTATCATAGCAACATCACCATTTTAGAACTGAAAGATCCTGTATCAAGATCTCTTCCAAGTTATGATTACTTGCCATCAAATCTTCTGTACAATCCCTTGATTGTCGTGCGAACAGTTACCATATCTATATGAACCACCTCGATCCACCCGCGCACGGCATAGAGATAAGTCAAGAATACCCCTACCCCAAATGGCCTATAAATAGATTTCTCCGGACTGCTCATCTTCTACCTTCAAACTTCAACCTTTGACATTCTTTCTCCGGCGGCAACCCTAACAAACAACTGCGTGTCCTCAACCCACCAGAGCTCCTTCCATCGTCAACTTCAAGTCCCCAGCTCGTGCCCTCATCCTTCTTCGAAGTAATGGCGGTCAACTTCAACGTTCCTGCGGTTCGTTCTTCTTCTATTACCTTTACCTTGATCCCTTTGGTTCTTTGCGAGTTCTTACAGTTGGTATTTTTCTTCTTCTTCCATTCTTTTGATCTTCCAAACTCAGGAACTACGCAACACATTGGCTATTCCAACCAACCAACCTCCCCTACACTGCCTAGGTCCAATGGGCGACCCAGATCCAACTGACTTGATCAATGCAGAGGCTAACAGAATTCCCTTCAAAGCTCAAAATTTTTCTTTGAATCTATGGAATGATACATTCCGATCTTGGCCCAAACCCACCAAAGGGTGGAAAGATTGGTACTTGAGGGTCAATAGGTCGATGCAAATGTACTGGGCAGAGCGGAAGATAGACCAATGCATTAGGCTATCCATTGCCGATATGCAAAAGAATGAATCTATGATGATAGCCGCCGCTCACTTCTGGTCAGACACCACAAATACCTTTATGTTTGGTCATGGCCCATGCGCCCCTACTCTTGCCGATGTATACATGCTCACCGGCTTGGATATCTTAACCGCCGATGAAGGCCACATCTATGGCAGAAAAGCTGAATATAGAGTGAATACACGCAACATCGGCGGCTGGACAGGATACATCTAGGAATACCAAAAGACTGGTACTGTCAATCAAAGAGAACACGCCATATTCTTGAATATGTGGTTGGAGAAGTTTATCTTCTGTGGCCGATCGGTAGGACCAACCAACGCCTTCCTCCCAGCAGCCGAACTCTTGGCCAATGGTGTCAGATTCCCGCTTGGCCGATACCTTCTGAGCTCGACCTATCACCTCCTCCACCAAGTATCTCAGAAGCTTCTACTTGGTGAACCCATCGGCAATTTGGGAGGCCCATGGTGGTTCATCAATATGTGGCTAAACGCTCATATGCATAAGCGTCTACAGTGGGATTTCTTCGCTCAAGAATTCCCACGAGAGATCACCGAAGATTATGTTCTTGGAGATGAGGAATCGGCAAAACGCCCTCCTCTCAACTTCGGCGAAGCTATAATTGTCCTCCCTGGAACAGAGGCTAATGAAGATCAAATCGGCAGGTTTTTCCAGAATTTCTACCATGGTCTCCCTCGTGATCTTAGGGCTTGGGTACCCTATATTGATGAGGATAACAAGTTCCCCCTTCTCTTCAACTTTGCCGATAGTGATCCGAACCAAGATAATGAGCTTATGATGGCCATTATTACTCCCAGGGCAATTCTGGTGAACACATTTGGTAGCGGGAAGAATTCTAATACTACTTATGAATTCTACAATCCATCGGCAGTTCTCGTCAACTGGCTTTTGGGCAACTGCCAATCAAGCTATGCTTTGCCGATGTGATTAAGCCCAGAGAAACCATCACCACTGGAACTGAGTGGAGTAGGGTAGTAAGACTTGCTCCCGATACCGATATTTCAAATGTTGATCTCTTCGCCTGGTCACCAGCGTCTTTCATCATAGAATCATATAAGCAATGGTAGCAAGAGTGGAAAGAATAGTTATTTTCAACATCCGTCCACACATATCGGCACATGATCGATCCCGACTACGCCATACCTGACGATGCAGTAAGTTCCTTTTAACTTTCTTTTGTCTTTCTCCCCCTTTTATATATATATCGGCAGCTAATCTTTCCCGTAACAGGCCGATGATCCAGTTCCAACAGTAAGCAAGAGTGGGAGACCTTTCAACCTCCACCCTATTTCTCCAGTTTCAATAATCGGCTACAACGCCCCTACCTTAGACGCCTTAACCTTCCAGAGGACCCGTGCCAAAACTATCACCTCCAGACCAAAACTGGCAACATCTAGGGCCACTCCAATGGCTACTGCTACAAGCCTAATTAAGGCTTTTAAGGTAATAACCTTGTTTATTTTTTGTTTACTGCCGATACAAATTATATTAACATATAACTATCAGGGTGCAAGAGCTGCGGCTGGATCGTCATCGGCAACTCCCCCAACAACAAGCACCACTACCTCCAACCAACCTTCAGAGGTATTCTTTTATCTTTACCTTTTATCTGTTAAATATCCGATCTCACACTTTTTTTTACAGCAACAAATGGGTACATTGGCAAGCATACCAAGCACTCAAGCTCCCCAATCAACAAGTGCCAATGCCCCCCAGCCAATTGTCGCTGAGACCCAAGCAAAGCGTAAAGCTTTAACCAATGCCGAAGCTCAGCAAAAGCGACAGAAATCTACACCAGCCCCTACATCTGCTCCAACGCCTATTAGTTAGCCAACCGATGTAGTCGAACAAGTTGACCCTCCTGCACAGAATATATCATCGGCCATCATACCCCAAGGCCAACTACTGATGATATTGTAGAAGACATTCCATCGGCAACCTCTGCCGATCCTTCGCATGATCCCCTTCAAGCTGCTCCCTCAAGCCAGGCCCAAGAAATTGCCTCGAAGCAGGTAAACCGATTAACCTATTCAGTTTATAGTATCCGTATCTATCCTTAGATATAAATCTCTAACTTCCTTTTCTTCACAGGAATAGGATTCTCCCGATAGCTTATTTTCTTTTGCCATTGACATCTCTGATGATGATGGAGAAGAGGTGAGTTCTTCCCTAACATTGGGAACAATATCGGCAGACATCTATGGCCAGCTAGAAGCCCTTCTGAATCTGCTGCAACAAGATACTGCTCAACTGATAATCGATTCAGACCCTGCAAAGACTATCTTTAAGACGATCCGTGGCCAAGTTCCTGCTGATGTTGAAGAAACCATCTTCCCAACAGTCCATCTAGAGAGTCGACAACTTCAATGTCAACGGGCTGCTCACCGTATCACCGATAGAGCAGCTCAAGCTCAACTCAAGGAAGAAATGCTGTAGCTAAAGCAAACTGCCGATGAGAAGCACAAAAGCATCAGCAACTTGCAAGCCTCCGGTACCGATCTTAAGTAGAAAATTCTAGATCTATCGGCAAAGAGAGCAGCTTTGCTAGCTAAACTGGAAGAAGTTGAAGCAGCCCTGACCCACGCCAAGCAAGAAGAAGACCAGCTTCCTGACGTCATCAAAACCCTTCAGCAGGAACGGGATGTCCATGCTCGCAAGGCCTTGGCCTTGCAAAAGAAACTCAAACCCGTGGAGGGAACTGCCGATGAAGACGCTAAAGAATTAAAGGAAGCCGATGAAATTCGCCTGCGTGCAATATCGGCTATCCAAACTTTGTTAAATTAGCGCATCGGCAACAATATATTAATACTTTATTTTAACTCTAGCCGATAGGATTGTTATTGGCAATTACACTTTTATGCATCTATCCAGATACTAGGGTAATATTTCTTTAAGTATTTTCCATTTAATGCTCTAGGAAACACAACCCCTTCGAGGGTTTCGAGAATATATGCATTACCAGGAACATATTGATTTATCCGATATGGACCTTCCCAATTAGGTGACCATTTGCCAAACTTAGAACTTTTAGTACCAATCGGTAAAATCAACTTCCAAACCAAATTTCCATCGACAAACTCCTTTACCTTCACCTTCTTGTCATACCATCTGGCTACCCTTTTCTTATTCTCCTCAATGCTAGCTAAAGCTTTTAACCGATGACCTGCTACATCCTCCAACTCATCTTTCATAAGGGTATCATAGTCATCAGCTGTCAATTGATCTTGAGAGCGTATTCGCCTATAGCTAGTTTTAACCTCCCAAGGTAATACTGTGTCGTGTCCATACACCAACTGATAAGGTGTTACCTTGGTTGCACCATGACACACCATCCGATATGACCATAAGGCTTCATTTAATATTGTATGCCACCTCTTAGGATATTCTTTAATTTTGCGCTTAATGAGCTTGATAATTCCTTTGTTAGAAGCCTCAACCTGACCATTAGCCTGGGCATAATATGGTGAAGAATTCAAAACTTTAATCCCCATACCTATAGCAAACTCATCAAATTCACCCGATGTAAACATGGTACTCTGATCGGTAGTGATGGTTTGAGGAATACCAAATCGGTAGACAATATGCTCTTTCACAAAATCAATCATATTAGCCGATGTCACCTTTTTCAAAGGAATTGCTTCAACCCACTTTGTGAAGTAATCGGTAGCAACCAGAATAAATTTATGCCCTTTACTCGATGGTGGATAAACCTGACCGATGAGATCAATAGCCCAACTCCGGAACGACCAAGGCTTAATTATGGGGTTCATAGCCGATGCGGGTGCCCTTTGAACATTACCAAATTTTTGACATTCCTGACATCCTTTAAATTATTTAAAACAATCTTCGAGAATAGTCGGCCAATAATATCCATTCCTTCTGATCATCCATTTCATCTTGAAAGCTGACTGATGAGCCCCACATACTCCTTCATGAATCTCACCCATCAAGCCTTTTGATTCATCGATGCCAACACACCTGAGTAAAACTCCATCTATGGTACGGTAATATAATTCATCATCGAGGAGCACATACTTGGTAGCTTGGAACCTTATACGTCTTTCAACCTTTTTAGATGGATTCTTTAAATAATCAATAATTTCCTTTCTCCAGTCATCGGTCTCAACTGCCGATGCTAACACTTCTTGAATAGGCTGATCTCCTGAAGCATGCTGAGCTAATTGATTAGCCTCTTCATTATGCAGTCGAGAAACATGTTCCAGATGAAAATTCCTAAACCCTTTCAACAATTGCAAACACTTCTCATAATATAAAATTAAAATTTCACTTCGACATTCATAAATCTCAGCCAACTGATTTACAACTAGCATAGAAGCACCAAAGACTTCAACAGCATCGGCACGCACTTCCTTAAGCAATTCTAACCCTTTTATCAAGGCTTGGTACTCAGCTTGATTGTTTGTTGATGTAGCAACAATCGGTAACGAGAACTCATACTTCTTCCCCGGAGGGGAAATTAACACAATACCGATGCCTGCTCCTTCACCACATGTAGACCCATCAAAGAAAAGTGTCCAAGGAGCAATCTCCAGAGAATCCACTGTGTTGCAATGTTGAGTAACGAAATCAGCCATAACCTGTCCTTTAACTGCCTTAGCCGATTCATAACATAGGTCAAATTCTGATAACGCTAAAATCCATTTGCCAATTCTACCACTTAATATCGGCATCGACAGCATATACTTGACCACGTCATCTTTGCATATGACAGTACACTCAGCCGATAGTAAATAATGCCTCAACTTAATACAAGAAAAGTATAGACACAGACATAATTTCTCAATAGCCGAATACTTGGTTTCATCATCTATCAACCATATGCTCAAATAATAGATAACACGTTCTTTCTCTTCAAATTCTTGAATAAGAGCTGAGCCGATAACAGTATCATCAGTTGACAAATACAATCTGAAAGGTTTTCCGTGTTGAGGTGGAACTAGCACTGGAGGATTTGTTAAGTAACTCTTAATTTCATCTAGGGCTAATTGCTGCTCATCTCCCCATTTAAATTCCTGATCAGCTTTCAATTTCAGTAATAGACTGAAGGCCTTGATCTTACCCGACAGATTAGATATGAATCTCCTGATGAAATTAATCTTGCCGATCAAGGATTGTAATTCAGTTTTATTGGCAGGAGCAACAACCTTGTTGATTGCCTCAATAGACTTCCTACTAATTTCAATGCCCCGCTGATGTACCATAAAACCCAAGAATTGTCCTGCCGATACACCAAATGCACATTTATTAGGATTCATCTTTAATCCATGCTTCCTTGTGCACTCCAATATCTTCCGTAAATCGGTTAGATGCTTTGTGATGTCTCCAGACTTAATCACTATGTCATCAATGTAGATCTCTGCCAATGTGCCGATATATTCATGAAAATAAAGTTCATAGCTCTTTGATAAGTAGCACCGGCATTTTTCAAACCAAATGTCATAACTATCCATTCAAATAATCCCACATGACCTGGACACCTAAAAGCAGTCTTGGGAATATCCTCTTCAGCCATGAATATTTGATTATAACCCGCATTACCATCCATGAAGCTGATAATTTGATGTCCTGCTGCAGCATCAATCAACAGATCAGCAATCGGCATTGGATTACCATCCATTGGTGTAGCTTTATTGAGATTCCTGAAATCAATACAAACACGAAGTTTCCCATTTTTCTTGTAAATAGGAACCACATTAGAAATCCACTCTGCATATCGACACTGCCGAATAAACTTTGCCTCAATCAATTTAGTTATTTCAGCCTTAATATCAGAAAGTATATTAGGATTGCATCGGCACGCTGGCTGCTGATGTGGCCGAAATCCAGACTTAATAGGCAACCGATGTTCAACTATCGATCGGTCTAATCCAGGCATTTCAGTATAATCCCAAGCAAAACAATCTTTATATTCTTTTAACAAATCGACTAATTGTTGTTTACACTTGAAATTTAACTTAGCACTAATAAAAGTAGGCATTGGCCTATCGCCTTCACCAATATCTACTTCTACTAAATCATCAGCCGATGTAAACCCTTGACCTAATTTTCCATCATCGGCAAACCTATCCATTAAAATTCTTCTTCAGAACCGACTGCTTGGATCGGTGGAATTTCGTAATCGGCAACCTTGAGGAACTGTTTTTCCCAAGCTTCTCCTGATATGCACTTGGTTCGTTCATAAGTGTCTGATTCTGCCGATGCGATGATATAAGAAGAATCACCAGGAACAACCTCAATTTTATCTCCAATCCATTGTACAAGGCACTGATGCATTGTAGAAGGAACACAACAATTAGCACGAATCCAATCCCTTCCTAGAAGCAGATTATATGCACCCTTGCCATTAATGACAAAGAAAGTCGTCGGTAAGGTTTTACTGCCGATGGTCAACTCAACACACACTGCCCCTTTAGCTGGTGACACATTGTCTTCAAAATCCTTTAGCATCATATCGGTTTTAGTTAAGTCTTGATCTCCCTTACCAAGCTTCCGATACATCACATAAGGCATAATATTAATCGCAGCTCCTCCATCAATAAGTATCTTAGATACAGGCTGCCCAACAACTCTGCCTTTTACAAACAAAGCCTTGAGATGTTGTCTCTCATCATCTGCAGGCTTCTAAAAAACAGCCATCATTGGATCTAGCGTTAATTGAGCTATTTGGTCAGAGAAAACAGCTTCTTCCTCATTATCAGAGAGTGCCAAAAATTCCATCGGCAACATAAACACCATATTGACATCTGCCGATGGGCCTTTATTTTTGTGCTTTATCTGCCACTGCTGATTACCAGATCTCTCATTAGAGGAACTCTCTTCTTGGTATAAGTCCTCTTGACGCTCTCGTTGCATTTTCCTTTTCTGTGTCTTTGTCAAACCTTCTGGACACCATTGAGGAAGTTTAGTTTTCCACACTGGCTGGTAGGTCCTGGTTGACTCTATACGACGTATATTAGGGTCCCTATAAAATATTTCTTCATCAGGAACTCTTGCATTTGCCATCTCTTCAAGTTCCTCTTAGTTTCTCAGAAAATATGCAACGCGTTTACCAAGCCTCTCATGTACACTGAGCCTGCCCCCCAGCCGATCATGTACTGATGCTTTACCTCTGATCGGCTCATTGATGGACAAACCTTGATTACCAGATTGAAACCTCCTTTCTGGACGATTAACCCCATAATAACCATTGCATTCTGGGCAATCTTCAACAGTAGGTAACTTAATACCCTCTTCTCAACAATGAATAAAAAACAGACACCTCCAATGATCCTTATGCCGATTCCACTCCTCTCGGCGTCTTTCTTCTTGCTGTTGTCGATATCGGTCCCTTCGTTGACGCCAGCCTTCCTGTTGCCTTTGATGGGTAATCACAATGCCAAATCGAGGAGGCTTTCCAGAACTGCCACTTTCTCTTAATAGCCCCTTGCCTTTTGCATCATCGGTAGTTATCCGATGTTGGGGATCCACTGATACGTTTTTCTCAGTAGCTTCCGATGTCAACACCTTAGTCTTTCCTTCAGCATCCAACATATTTGCTGGAAAAGGATGTTGATCAATTTTCATCGGCTTCTGAATCTTGGAATTACCAAATTTTATTCTCCTAGACTCAATAACTAATTGTAACTGCTGTCTAAACACTTTGCACTCATTTGTACTGTGTGAAGTTGTATTATGCCATTTGCAATACAACATTTTCTTCAACTCTTCTGCCGATGGGATCACATGATTAGGTGACAGCTTAATCTGGCCCTCTTGAAGCAAAAGATCAAATATCTTATCGGCTTTGGTGATGTCGAAAGTAAACTTCTCTGGCTCTTTGTGACCAAAGGGACAAGATATCGGCTTTTTATTCTTAACCCACTCAGCCAAACCAATAACTGGTTCTTTATCCGAGTCAGAATCTTCTACCTCTCCGACAAATGAAACCTTCTTGTTCCAATTCCTTTTGGGTTCAAAACCCTAGTGTCTTGATCAGAAATCCTTTGCACTAGATGACTTAGGCTTTCGAACTCCTGAGAAGCATATCTGTCCTTAAGGTGTGGCAACAATCCCTGAAAGGTCAAATCAGCAAGTTGCCGATCATCAAATACCAGGCTATAACACTTATTTTTTATATCTCGTAGCCTTTGCACAAAACCTTCCACTGATTCATCATTACGTTGTTTCAACTTTACCAAATCGGTAAGCTTCTTTTCATGAACTCCAACAAAGAAATATTTATGAAATTGCTTTTCCAGATCAGCCCAAGTAATAATAGAATTTGGTAGTAATGAAATAAACCATGTAAATGCTGATCCAGATAGAGATGATGAAAACAAACGAACTCTCAATTCATCTCTACTAGCTGCCTCCCCACATTGAATAATGAAGCGATTAACATGCTCCATGGTTGATGTATCATCTTGCCCAGAGAACTTAGTGAAATCTGGCACCTTGTACCGATTTGGGAGAGAAATTAAATCGTATGCCAGAGGATATGGAGTCCGATAAGAATAGGTATTGACCTTGGGCTTGATCCCAAACTGATCTTTCATAATTTCTGCTACTTTATCGGTCCAAAAAGCATCAACATCTTGTTGACGATATGGCTGAATTTCCACCGGAGGTACTTGCTGATACCCTTCTGCATATCTTTGTGGCCCACGATCTCCAGCAACTGACATATTTGCCACTATTTGTGGTCCATTAACCTGCTGGAAAGGATTCATCGGCTGAGCTGCCGATGCTTGATTCTGAAAACCAGCATGCATGTGACCTTGATGAATACCTGTAGCTTGCTGATTTGGCTGAACTGTATGTTGAGTGGGAAACTGCCCTGACCAATTATTATTAGCGTTCATCGGTACAAAATTTGCCGATGGCTGGTAACTTGTTGGCATTGCTGGATAATTACAACCAACTTGAGGTATGACCTGGACTCCAGGTTGACTTACAATAGGAGCCTTCTGTTGCATCGGTAACAAATTTGCCGATAGACTTGAATTAGATGTTTGACCCAAAGACACCTAGAAACCCCCTAGAGTTGGTTGCACAGTAGCTGTTGTAGTATATTGAGGTACTTGAGCTATCGGCGAACCAGCCGATGCATAGGAGCTTTTCCTGCTGTATCAAACACTTGAGGTAATCCAGGGTTAAAAGCAGATGGCTCTGGAGGCATACCGTATCTCCACCAATTAGCAGGAGTCTGATTACTCTGTGGCACAGGACCTGATAAAGCCGATGCCGATAGATCTGTATTAAGCTGAACTCGTCCTGATAATGCTGAATCTGGTCACATTGGTGTAGACTGTACGTTAGATAAACCTGCTGATACTGGAGGGGAAGAAATCTCTGTACCCACAACGGCTGGGGGAGCCGATGGAGTAATAACAGATGCTGATTCTGGTTGATGATAAGCAGGCCCAATGTAACGAGGTGACGCTTGCCCTTCTTTGAAAGTTTGAACCACAGCATTATGAACAGTATTGGACAACACATTGGAGTGATTAATTAAAGCATGATTTACTGTAGAATTAACCATCTCTTGAAGTTTACCCGGATTAGAATATAAGGTAACTTGCCGAGGCAACGACAAGTCTTGCTTCTGGATGACTTGTCCACTCTTGTTCAAGCTGAATGACTTCAAGCAGAGCTGTCTATATTCTTCTATATCCCTTTCCATAGCCTTCTTCTGTTCTTCCTTAAGATCTTCTTCTGTTACCGCGATGATGTTCCCCGCATCGATCTCAGGATTGAGCATATTGACTAGATCTGTCCCACCAGGCGTGCCAAAAGATGTGTTGATGCAAAAGTGGATCTGCAATCACAAAGGGCTAATACCCGAAATCGATATCCAAAGCGTGCCAGTCGATTTGACCTGTTAATCGACAAGGATGAAGATACAAGTACTTTGGTCCTGACAACAGCGATACGCCCGGAAGTCACGGCCAAGAGGTACTCACGCGGAACTCGAGGATCGT
This sequence comes from Saccharum spontaneum, assembly GCA_022457205.1. Classification (NCBI taxonomy): domain Eukaryota; kingdom Viridiplantae; phylum Streptophyta; class Magnoliopsida; order Poales; family Poaceae; genus Saccharum; species Saccharum spontaneum. The sequence continues at coordinate 19,542,653 of CM039618.1, read as the reverse complement.
CGAAGATTGCACTGGAGCAATGCAACTCGCCGAATCGATGAGAACTCTTAAAAAGGAAAAAGTATGCAAATTGACGAAGTCGCCGAAAAGTAGATGTAAATAAGAGTAAAAGCTGTTTTTGATATTGATTGATTGATTATTACATTGCCCTTCACCCTATATTTATATCCTGATCTACAGAAACGTAACCAAATACGACTAGGACACTAAATCCAAATCTAAAGAAACACATGACTTTGATACTACTCAGACTCTAATAAACGTATACAAGGAAATTAACTCCTATCTTATTCCATAGTCCGCCTCAATCACGATGGTATTCTCATCAACCCCCTTTCCATCGGCACACTCCCTGTTCCATCGGCAGCAGCCTTCAAGTCTCTTCCATCGGCACACTCCCTGTTTCATCGGCAGCAGTCTTTAAGTCTTCTTTCATCGGCATCGGCAATAATACCCTTAACCTTATCGGCAACACTTCAATTTGAATCCACATGCCACCACCACTCATAAGCAGCCTTCTTTACAAGCTCATTTTCATCGGCTATCAATCTACACAGTAATCTTTCCTCTGCTGATTAGCCCTTCCTGACCATCTTGACACGTGCTAAAAAACGATGTCAACAAGCGGCCATGCCTCAACCAGAGAACCAAACAGGCATGTTTTTCTGTCCTCTTCTCCACAGATTCAGATGCTCCTACTGCTAGCTGTAATGCAGATTAAGTTTTGGTGGATCTATTCCTGTGTGGATAATATAGTTATGTAAGGGTCAAAGGTTCAATTTTTCTCTGTGCAATCTGCTAGCCAATTAGTGATAGGCTGTGATATGTAATGTGCCTGCATATATGAAATTATGAACCAATTTTGTCACTAGATTGACTAGGAGTCGGATGTAATAGCTAGCTTGATTATGTACTTGCTGCTAGCTGGACTGTCATTTTTGCTAACTCTGTTTATCAAATAGTTGTGCTGCAGTTTGCTACCTGTCACACCCATTTTTAAGGACAAAAATAGGATGCATAAAAGACTCATGTGCGTCCCAGGATATGATCGCACACACAAGTAGACAAATTACATAGTATCATCACAGTGCTTATTACATAGTGAATAAGTATTTAACACATAGTCTTGAACGATAAATAATAATGACTAATAGTAGATCTCCAGCGGAAACTCCAAACACAGGGACACGGTTGACTGGTTGACACCAAGACTAGTACTCATTACGATAATCTTCCTCATAATCTTCATCTGTTATGGTGGAAATAGCAAGGGTGAGTCCATGTCGAACTCAACAAGTATAACATAGGGTTCATGAGGCACAAAAGGCTAGACACTATTTAACTGCGTTTAGCTTTTATTTATCATGTAATTAGCATTTGAGTAGCATCAAGGTAATCTACTTCCCATTAATGAATCAATGATCAATTGTAATAAGGGTAATGTATAACATTAACATGAACATAATAATAACAACAATAATTAAGCATGATATAACAATTATGATCATCTATCTGTAGATGTTATAAGGCCGCCCGTATCCATGGGTACGGCTAGTATACTAGTTTTTAACTCTGCGTAGAGGTGTACACTTTCACTGTGAGTCATGATTTCCAAATGCGTGGGGAGATCAAACCCAAACACCGGAGAACCATATAAAAGCCACTCAAAAGTTCGTCTAACAAGTTAGGGCCATTAGATTCACTCGGCAGGCAGATGTAGAACCCCCCTTCCCAGTGGCACACAACTCGCAGCCTATACACACTAAGGACAGGGGCTCGCCCTACACCCAACGTGGCAAGACGTTCTTACGCCATTTAAGGTAACCACTAACAAGCTAGAAAAGGTCTCTTGAGCAACTAAAGCCAGAGCCATATAGCCCCCACAACTGTACTGTATGTCCCGGATGATCACGTACAGATAAGTCCTTATGGAGAGTAACTAGAGCATCATAAAACGACATAGAGCTCTAGCACCCTTTAACAGGATTTAAATCATCTTAAGAGTTGGTTGTTCATTTCATTAACCAAATTACAAGATCAATGTTCATAGTTAAGCACTAGCAACAGCTACCCAATGCATACCCCAAGGTTGTCAAGGAATCAGGACAACAATCACTATGTTATAATCTCTAGGGTTATCAAAGTGGGCACATGCATATGAATTTGATTATTGTGAATAGGTAACAAGGATAGTCCCATGTTATACTTGCCTTGATCAAAGCTCTCCGGATGATACTGCTGACCTGTCTCAAAGTAATACTCCTGATCATCCAGAAACTGCTCACCTTCTATACTCGATCATCAATCAACAACATACATGCATCCAAGCAAACATACACGAAGGAAACAAAGAAATATAATTAGAACAGTACACCAACAGTAACAAAACAGTAATAAAAGTTTATAAAACTCTTCTACACGTTCCTACGATCACACAAACGTAAAGATCACCAAATTCGGAGTTAAAACGTGAAAGTTTCGAATTTTCTAAGATTTCCTATAGATAAATAAATACTTAAATATAAACTCAAAATTAATCTTCCCAAACCTACTGTACAACTATACCAACATGTAGAGCTCGCAAATATGAACCTAACGCAACTTGAACGGATCAAATCGGAGTTAAAATGAAGATTTTATGACCAAAACAATTCTAGTGGCAAAACTGTAAATATCCGAAAACGTATTTTTGATTTACCGAGAGAAAATACGTTTTCAAAACGCGAAAACGTCTTCAGGGTTTATGCTAAAGGACGGCGGGTTCTATACGCTGAAAACCCAGGGACTCTTTAACAAAACTGCTCGTGAAAAGGTATCTTCTAATCTCATGCGTCCATCTAAGAATGGACGGCTCGTGTTCAATCAAGATCACTGAGATGAAAAATCTAGCCTTCCCTCTCAACGCCGGCCGGCGGCCTCCATGGCCGTCGTGCCCTACCTCGCCGGAGACGGCGGTTCTCACTACCTAGACCACCAATCGGTCCGGGACTTGTTTCAAACGAAAGAGAAACTTAACGCGAATCCATCTATGCGGTACAAGCTAGCTACGGTGGATTGAGCAAGGCACGCGACGAGAGGAGGGCGGCGGCGCCATTGCCGACTCGTCGGTGATCTTCAAAAGCTCGATTCGAAGCCTCTCCAACCAAAAGAAAAACATGAGAAGGTAGAGGAGAAGAGTGCGGACTCACCAACGCGAAGAACTCGACCTCCAATCCACCCGAGAGCTCCTCCTACGAGCAACCGCAACCTCCAACTCCCCCAATCCCTAGAGCTCGGTTTCACGTGGTTGAACTAGCGTTTTAGATGGAAAACGGAAAGAGGAGATACCCAGCTACTCTTTTATGGGTTCACTTCATCTATTTTGGTTAGGAAATCGAAGATTGGAGATTCGATTCGGTTGGGAACGGGTGTTCGAGTCTTCCCAGTTACGACCAGAGGTAGAAGACCCGGCTGACAAGCTGACCCCACTCATAAGCGAGGCAATGAGATGAAGGCGCGCACGGCTTGGCTTCCTGGGCCGGCCCACCGACGCGGCAGCAGCCCACCGGCGCGACCCAGCGCGGGTGCGAGAGAAAGCTTGGGCTCGGCTTAGCTGGGCCGCCGGGCCGAACAGGTAAGAAGGTGAGTTTATTTTATTTTTTTCTTCTTCCTTTTCTTTATTTGTTTGTTTGTTTTCCAAAACCTTTTTCAAATAGAATTTCTAAACCAAATAAAATAAAATAAATTCCACACCACAAAATAAAATAAATGCAACAGCATGAATGCATCGCCAAATATTCTTCCTAAAATTTTTAAATCCTAATTCCCCATGAATTTTTATCTAAATTATTTTAACCCACTAATTCTAATTGTTTGAAAATTTTGGGTGTTACACTACCTCTGTTTATCAAATAGTTATGCTACATAGTTATGCTGCAATAATGCTAGCTATAGGTCTTGCAGTAATGGATACATGTTTAATGTTTATGTTTGAAATGATATATTTTCATATATGATGCGTGCAGGACTGCAGTTAGCAGCTACTGCTAGCTGCTAATATAACACCCTCAATGCACAACAAGGTAAATAGTTTAAAAAGTCCCTAGCTTATGTACTTGTACCATTACTTTTTCATTAGATTGACAATGTACTTCGATTTCCTTAGTATTGTCATATTCATAGGCACCTTTGCTATTTATCTTGCTTTGTTTTATTAGTACAAACCTATAGCTAGCATCTGTTAGTTTTATTAGTACTGACCTATAGCTAGCATCTGCCAAATGTAATAAAAAAAACTATTTCTAGGATATGCCCCTCGATTCACAAATTGTATGTGTTTTAACTTTCAAGCCATATACGCTTCCTGCTTTATTTCTACTGAACTGTAACACCCAAATTTTAGAGATAATGAATTTTGAATAAATTTGATTTGAAAATAATGGCAAATTAAAATAATAATAAAATATATTTGGTGTTGCATTCATACTGTTGCATTTATTTTGTTATGTGGTGTGGATTTATTTTATTTTATTTTGGATTAGAAAATTTATTTGAGATATTTCTTGAAAACAAGTAAACAAAGAAAAGAAAGAAAAATAAAAAAAGAAATAACTTACCTTCTTACCTGGTTGGCCCGGCGGCCCAGCTGACCGACGGCCCGAGTTCTTCTCCACGCTCGCATCTAAGTGGGCCGGCCCAGCGTCGCAGTGGCCCAGTCCGACCAAGCCCAACAGCAGCTGCCTTCCCTCTCTTCCATTTCGCTGACAGGTGGGACCCAATCGTCAGCCATGTCTTCTTCTTCAAGCTCGTAACCGAGCCGGATACTATCGAAGCCATCGGATCCCGAAAATCTCGGGATTCTTCTCGTAATCTCATCCCCATCCTATATAGGGTCACATAAGCCACCGCTTTCCGTTTTTCATCGAATTGTAGAGTTTTTGCCCTAATTTGTGGCCGCGAGTTTGAAGAACCCTAGGACGCCGCCGTCGGCTTCAATTCGGCGAGTATGTTACTTCTCCGCCACCCTAAGTTTTTCTAGTAGTTTTCTCATGTATTTGCAAGCTCGAGAGTGTCCCCAATTGGTTTTGTTAGGGATTAATGCATAGTCTTTGTGTATAGCCGCATTGCCGACTGCTTCGTCGAGCTGCCCTTCATCCTCGTTTTGTGACTGGTTGATTCGAGGTCCTAGGTGAGTTCGCACTGAGCTCCTCTTTTGTTTGGTACCATCCGCGCGTCCTGTAGTGAAGCATAGGCCGAGAACCGCCGTCTCCGGCGAGGGGAAACATGCCGGCAATGGAGACCGCCGGCCGGTAGAGAGGGAGATGGCCGGGATTTTATTTTTTTCCCTTGGATCGAATAGTGGCCGTCCGATCGTGAATCAACGATCAGGATTAGAACATACCGGTTCACATGGCAGATTTTCTAAAGAGACCCTAAGGTCTTTAGTAATCAACCCGCGGTCCTTAGCGTATTTCAGAAAATGTGTTTTCGCGTTTTGAAAGCGTATTTTCTTCCGGTTTATTCAAAAATACGTTTTCAGGAAATTACAGTTTTGCCACTAGGATTGTTTTGGTCATAAAAACTTCGTTTCAACTCCGATTTGATCCGTTCAAGTTGCGTTAGGTTCGTAATTGTGAGCTCTACATGTTAGTACAGTTGTACAGTTAATTTTGATAATTTATTTTTCGAGTTTATAATTAAGTATTTATTTATCTATAGGAAATCTTAGAAAATTCATAACTTTCACGTTTTAACTCCGATTTTGGTGATCCTTGCGTCTGTGTGATCGTAGAAACGTGTAGAAGAGTTTTATAAACTTTTATTACTGTTTTGCTACTGTTGGTGTACTGTTCTAATTATATCTCTTTGTTTGCTTCGTGTATGTTTGATTGGATGCATGTATGTTGTTGATTGATGATCGAGTATAGAAGGTGAGCAGTATCTGGACGTGTCACACCCATTTATCGACCAAATGGAATGCTTACCCTTATGTGCGCCCAGAGATCAATCACACATAAGTTCACAAATTATAACAGAAGTATCATGACAAATGTTATTACATCACGATATTTAAACACTTAGTCTTAACACAAATGTAGCGGAAGTATAAATAAAAATCTCTCGTGGTAGCTCCAGTCACAGGTACATTGACTGGTTGACCGCAAGACTAGTAATCCTCAGGGAAGTAGGCGTAGTAGTCACTATTACCTCCATCTGTTACCCATCCGGGATTTTTATCCAAATAAGAAAAATAATCAAGCGTAAGTACATCTCGTACTCAACAAGTGTAACATGGGGTTCATGAGGCTCAAAAGGATATAATCATTGGTTTATCAGCATGTAGCTTTTAGTTAACATGATTTTAGCATATCAATAGCATCAAAAGGTCTCAATGTAAACAATAAACATATGATCCATGTGAAATGATTAATGAATAGCAAAAACATAAATATAAACAATTATTCAACTATTCCATAAGGGTCCAAGGCCACTCGTGACCGTGAGCACGGCTGTTATAACAGTTCTACACTCTGCAGAGGTTGTACACTTTCACTGTGAGTCGTGTTACCCAAATGCCCGGGTTAATTACTCCCAAAACACTACCAAGGTGAGCAGGCAGGGTAAACACTATGAAGTCTTTCGAAGGTTCGTCTAACAAGTTAGGGCCATTAGATTCACTCGGCAAACAGATGTAGAGCCCCCCTTCCAAATGGCACAATAACCCGCAGCCTATACACATAAGGACAGAGGCCGCACTATACCCGATTCGTCAAGCCATTCTTACGCCAAAAAGGTTACCTCTAACAAGCTAGAAAAGGTCCTTCTATATGACTAAAGCCAGAGCCATATAGCCCCCACAGTTGTACTTTAAATCCCGGATTGTCGCTTATAGATGAGTCCTTATGGAGAGCAATTAGAGCATCAAAAGTAACCCACATGCTCTAATCCTCTTTAAACATTAATCAAAATCATCTTTTAATGTTTATTGCATATTCCTCTAATCAATTTACATGATCATAGTCCATGTTTAAGCACTAGCCATACTACTCCATGCATCACAATAGGTACCAAGGTATAGGATCAATCGCTAAGTCATCCTTAACAAGGAATAAATGCATAATGATATTAACTACATAAGGTGAATAGGACAACAAGGATAATCCCATGCTATACTTGCCTTGCTCAAACTGGTCCTGAAGATCTTGCTCGTAGTAAGGCTCTTGATCTCCAACGAATTGCTCACCGTCTATACTCGATCAACCAATATCAACAACACACATCCAGAGGCAATCATGCATAAACAAACAAGGCTATAATTAGAACAATACACCAACAGTAAGAAAATAAGATAAAAAGTCTTTAAAACGAATCTACAACTCGCTAGGATCACACAGACGCGAAGATCACGAAAAACGGAGCTAAAATGACAAAGTTATGAATTTCCAAAGATTTCCTATAGAAAAATAAATACTTTAATTAAAACTCGAAAATAAATTAATCCAAACCTACTGTACAGTCGTATCATTACATAGAGCTCGCAAATATGAATCTAACGCAATTTGAATGGATCAAATCGGAGTTAAAACGAAGATTCTACGACTAAAACAAATTGAATGGCAAAACTGTAAATATCAGAAAGCGTATTTTTCTTTTTCCGAAACGAATTACGTTTTCATTTTATAAAAACGTATTTTCCAGATTACGCTTTGGACCGTGGGTTATAATTGTGAAAACATCAGGGGCTCTTTAGCAAAAACGTCGGCCGAATCGGTATCTTCTAATTACACCCGTTGGATTCGAATCGGACGGTCCAGATTGGATCTGGGAAGATCCGGCGGCGCTCTGGCCGGGCTCCGACCGCCGGCGAGCTTCCCGCGGCGGCGCCATCGTCGGAACATGCGAAAACACTACTCCGGGCACCATTCGACGAAAGGGATACACCGGGAGATAGCTTGGAGCACGGCGAACTCACCCCGGACAAGAACGAAGGCAAGGGATGGACGAAGATGGCGGCGCGCTTGCGGTGGCGGACGGTGGAGGCGGTGGTGCTCACGGTGGCGGTGCTAGGCGATATTGGCTGCTCCAAAAGGGTTAGGACGGGGCGGAATAGTGCGGGGGCTCCGTTTTTATACTCCGATGGCAGCTCTAAGTAAGGAAGGGAGAGGATACGGAGAGGGATTCGACGTCGGCAAGAAAGGAAAGAGAAACCAGCGTTCGGCGTGGGGAAGAAGATGAAGGTGGAGCCGCTGACGCGTGGGCCCCGGATGTCAGCGTCACGCCGAGAAAGGAAGGCGCTCGCGCGGGCGAGTTGGGCCGGCGACCGCGACTTGGGCTCGGCCCAGAAGGAGAAGGCGGCGCGGGGGAAGGAGAGGAGAAGGAATGGGCCGCCTGCAGCAGGCCGGGGCAGTGGGCTGCGGGAGAAAAGCGGCCCGAGAAGAAGAGAAATCCCTTTTCTTTTTCTTTTTCAATTTTTTCAAAGCTATTTTCAAAAGACTTTCAAATCAAATTTGAATTTGATTTAAACCACTCAATACAAAACTTCAAATGCAGCAGCATGAATGCTCAATCATGTTTCTACCCTTATTTTTGATTTTAAATTTATAAAAATTATTCTTATTCTAAATTGGCATGCTTCACAAAAATAAATATAAAAATCACATTTTTCCTATTTTTTTCTTCTCTTCAAATTTTAGGGTGTTACAATTCTACCCCCCTTAAAATGAATCTCGCCCCGAGATTCGACCGATGCTTACTCAAACAGTTGCGGGTAGGTTTTTCTCAGGTCCTCTTCTCGTTCCCAAGTAGCCTCTTCTGCGGTATACCGATTCCACTGTACTTTACACATTTTGATTGTTCTACTTCTTGTGACTCTGTCCGCAGTCTCCAAAATTTTAACCGGAAACTCCTCATATGTAAGATCCTCCTTAACAGTGAGTTCCTCTATCGGAATCTGTTCTTCTGGTACTCGTAAACATTTCTTCAATTGGGACACATGGAACACATCATGTACACCTGCCAGGCTCTCGGGTAATTCCAATTGATATGCCACTTCACCACGTCTCTCTATAATCTTGAAAGGTCCAATATATCTTGGTGCCAATTTACCCCTCATGTTAAATCTCTTCACACTTCTCATGGGTGACACTTTTAAGTAGACATAATCCCCTACCTCAAAAGTCAACTCCCTTCTGCGAGTATCAGCATAACTTTTCTGTCTGGACTGTGCTATTTTTAGATTATCTCTAATCATTCTCACTTTCTTTTCAGCATCCTTTAATACATCAGGCCCAAACACTTGACTCTCCCCTGTCTGATTCCAGAACAACGGGGTCCTACACTTTCGTCCATACAGAGCCTCAAACGGTGCCATTTGAAGACTCTTCTGATAACTATTGTTATAAGAGAACTCTGCGTATGGCAAACTCTTATCCCACCTAGTCCCATATTGTAAAGCACAAGCTCTCAACATATCTTCCAATATCTGATTAATTCTCTCTGTTTGACCATCTGTCTGGGGATGATAAGCTGTACTAAAATTTAGTTTGGTCCCCAATGATTCATGTATCTTTTGCCAATAATGAGATGTGAACTGAGTACCTCGATCAGACACAATCTTCTGAGGAACTCCATGTAGACTCACTATTCTTTCCATATATAACTCTGCCAGTTTCGCACTGCTATATGTAGTCTTCACAGGCAGAAAATGAGCAACCTTAGTCAGACGATCCACTATCACCCAAATTGAATCATATCCTCTTTGAGTCCGTGGCAACCCAACTATAAAGTCCATACCGACCTCTTCCCATTTCCACTCGGGTATCTGCATAGGTTGTAACAATCCTGCAGGCCTCTGATGTTCTGCTTTCACCCTTTGACAAGTGTCACACAAGGCAACATACTCAGCTACGTCTCTCTTTAAACCATACCACCAATATTTCTCTTTCAGATCTAAGTACATCTTAGTACTCCCCGGATGTATGGAATAAGCTGACTCATGAGCTTCACGCAGAATTGCCATTCGGATATCCTTATCTTCGGGCACACACAGCCTTTTCCCAAACCATAGCGTACCATTTTCATCCTTACGAAATCCTGGAGATTTACCTTTCGCTATGTTTTCAGCTATCTCTCTCAACTTTTCATCCTTCTGCTGACCTTTATGGATTTCTTGCTCCAGGGTAGGCTCTAATACTAGTTCCACTGCATTAGTAGTAAATCCCAAGTTCAGATGCTTGCACTCAGCACACAATTCTTTTGGCATAGGCATTACTTGTATTTCATTTGCATAACTTTTCCTACTAAGAGCATCAGCAACAACGTTGGCCTTTCCGGGATGATAATGCACCTCTAGATCATAGTCTTTTATCAACTCCAACCATCTATGCTGCCTCAAGTTCAAATCCGTCTAAGTGAAGATATACCTTAGACTCTTGTGATCAGTGTATATATCACTCTTGTGTCCAATCAAATAATGTCTCCATATCTTTAATGCATGAACTACTGCAGCTAATTCCAAATCATGAGTAGGGTAATTTAACTCATGCTTCCTCAACTGCCTCGATGCATATGCCACAACTCTACCTTCTTGCATCAGAACACATCCCAAACCCAATCGAGATGCATCACAATAGATAGAGAAAGGTTTATTCAGATCTGGCAAAACTAAGACGGGTGCAGTAGTCAACCTTTTCTTTAATTCCTCAAAATTAGCCTGACACTTCTCGGACCACACAAACTTGGCATTCTCTCCAACAATGCAGTCATTGGTTTTGCAAGCTTGGAAAATCCCTCTATAAATCTCCTATAATAACCAGCCAATCCCAAAAAGCTACGGATCTCACTTGCATTGATAGGTGGTTTCCAGTTCAATACATCTTTCACCTTGCTAGGATCTACTGATATTCCTCCATTTGAAACAATATGACCCAGAAAAGAAACTTCCTTCAACCAAAACTCACATTTACTCCTTTTTGCATATAATTGGTGTTCTCTGAGCTTCTGCAAGACCAACCTCAAATGTTCAGCATGTTCTTCCTCCGTCTTGGAAAACACTAGTATATCATCAATGAATACCACTACAAACTTGTCCAGATATTCCATGAACACTTTATTCATTAAATACATGAAGTATGCAGGAGCATTAGTCAAACCAAAGGACATCACTGTATACTCATATAACCCATAACGTGTGGTAAATGCTGTCTTGGGTATATCCCTGGCACGAATCTTCAATTGATGATATCCAGAGCGAAGATCAATCTTGGAGAATACACAAGCTCCTCTCAACTGATCAAACAGGTCATCAATTCTAGGCAATGGGTACTTGTTCTTAATAGTAACCTCATTAAGAGACCGATAATCTACACACATCCTCTGAGTTCCATCTTTCTTATCCACAAAAATCACTGGTGCTCCCCATGGTGAAGAACTAGGACGAATAAAACCCTTATCCTGCAACTCCTTAATTTGTTTCTTAAGTTCTTCTAATTCATTTACTCCCATTCTATATGGACGCTTAGCTATAGGTGCAGTTCCAGGTAATAATTCAATAATAAATTCAATGTCACGGTCTGGTGGCATACCTGGCAATTCCTCCGGAAACACATCTGGGAACTCCTCCACAACTGGATCTTCCTGGTTGGCACCATCATTGAGCTGGTTCACTGTAGCGGTCTCTTGTTTTTGTACTTTTACTTCAACCCTGATTCTATCACCCTTTGGTGTTGTCAGCACAACTGATTTGTCCTTACACTGAATCTCTGCTTGTTGTTGCATCATCCAATCCATTCCCAATATAAGATCAATCCCAGCTGTTCTCAATACTATAGGACTAACTGTAAACTCTACCCCCCTTAAGTTGAGACTAATTGGAAGATAGCGATAAGATGCTGGCATGCTTCCACCAGGTGAGTTTACTAAGATAGGGTTCTTCATGGCACACAAATGGATTCTATGTATTCTAACAAATGATTGTGATATGAAAGAATGTGATGCTCCAGAATCAAAAAGAACAGTGGCGGGAGTAGAGTGGACATCGAACGTACCAAGCATAACTTCTAGCTCCTCCACTGCAGTTTCCTGGGACAAGTGATTCACCCTTCCCGAGTTAAGTGCGGGCTTCTGGTGGCTGCTCTGTCTCTGGGGAGTCTGCTGGTTAGGCTTCTCCGGGCAATTGTAAGACAAGTGACCTTCTTTTCCACAACGGAAACACCTATTGGGAGTATTGGGAGCACTAGTCTTTGCAGGAGTGTTGTTGGAAGGACCCTGACGCTGCACTTGATTCCCATTCTGCTGTGGTGGACGTTGGTTGCTACTCTGTGGCTGGAATGGGGGACGTTGCGGGAACTGTCCATGGAATGGGGCCTGACCACGATTCCACTGTCCAGAAGGAGGCCTCTGCTGAGTATTCTGTTGAAAGCCAGTACGTGGACGGGTGTTGCTATTGGAGGCTTGTCCCTGTAACCTCTTCCTCTTTGCATCCATTTCTTTACGCTTGTTATCTACCACGATAGCGCGGTTCACAAGCGTCTGAAAGTTAGGATAGGTATTGGACATCAACTGCAACTGTAGTCCATCATATAATCCCTTCAAGAAGCGGCGCTGCTTATCATTGTCATTGGCCACCTCATGTGGAGCATATCGTGACAATTGAGCAAACTTGTCACGGTACTCAGCTACAGTCATTGACCCTTGGGTCAGGTTCCTGAATTCCTCCGCCTTCAATTCTATCATTCCTTCAGGTATATGGTAAGCCCTGAAGTTCTCTCTAAACTCCTGCCAGGTGACTGCAGGAGCATTGGCAGGACGATCATACTCATATGACTCCCACCAATCCTGAGCTTCTCCATGAAGTTGCCCAGAAGCGAACAACACCTTCTGTCGGTCATCACATTGTGCAATAGTGAGTTGTTTCTCCACAGCACGAAGCCAATCATCGGCCTCCAAAGGATCAGCAGCATGTGTGAACACTAGGGGACGACCCTTCAAAAATTCACCACGCTTATCACGTGGTTGAACCCCAGCAACTGGCTGATTCTGCTGATTCTGCACTAGTTGTTGCATCAACTGCGTCTGTACTGCCAGCAGCTGCTCGATAGTTGGTGGCGGTGGTGGTGGTGGATTTGGGGGAATGTTTCCACGACCTCTGCCTCTTCCTCTTCCGGCCATCTGCCACCCATAAACATGCAAACTTTAAGAAATCCAGGTTATCAACCACTTATAAGATTAAGAATGAGATCTAAAAGTTTTCTGGACGAGTAGCAATATTGACAGTTCAGTATTTCAATCATATCTCGGGCTACAGAAGTCCAAAAGAGGCGTGCTTTATATGGTTGGAAAGCTTATGAAATTATCCACAATTTCTATTCAGACCTCAAGACCAGATTCTGTCGTTAAGTCTATGAAAAATAAGGCGTAACAGAAACTGTTCCAGATTCCAGACTGTGCAGAAACTTTAACTTGTAAAAATTATATCTCTCGAACCAGATTAGATAAAAAGGTGATTCCAGTGGCATTTGAAAGAAGCTTGAGTCTAGTTTCTCTCATAAAAATTTCATAAATGTTGCACGAACCGGTTTTAAACTATAGCAGAAACATTGGAGACTGCTCCAGAAAACAGCAAGGACAGAAACGAGATAATATCAAACCCAACTATTATTCCTTGACTATTAAACTTATTATTCTTAAGAATGGAACTTGTAGACATGCCTACAAGTCCCGACACTCAAACAAAGATCCAACTCACACATAAGCATAATAATAAAGCAACTAGCACACCAAGGTTCAAACCACACGACAGACTCAACTGACTCAACTGACGTTACTAAGAACGTTCTTATTACATAAAGGACTCCTACTTCCTAAGGAAGTGGCTCATGCTCTAATGTCTCATAGATCTTGGGCATGCCTTGGTTTGCTCGGAGCTCATCAATGGTTGCTTGGCACCTCTTGATAGTCTTCCCTTGTGCCCTCACCATCTCTTCTAGTTGCAGCTTCCTGTCCATCATATCATAGACAAAGTTCACCATCACCCGAGGTAGTGGCTCTAACTGTACTGGATCTGTCATAGCCCATCCAAGCTCGGGGTGTGCACGAGGAAGGAAGCGATGAATGTCATGCTTCATAAGGTTAAAGCGAAGATAGCGGAGACCCATACATGCTTCAAAAGCAGCATCTTCAATGCTATCCTCTATAGTAGCTCGATGTCCCACATGAGAGAACATCCTGTCCAGCTGATATGCCCCCTTGTCTTGCTTGTGTGTAAAGATGCTTGCCCTTGCCTTCCAGTACGTGTCCTCTAGTGGATGAGTGTACTCCCAGCAGACGTACTCCACGACTGGATGCCAATCAGCGAAGTAAGCAGTGAGCATCCCCACTAGGCGAATATGAGAAACAGCATCCCCTCCATTCCTGTGGTAGATCCTCACAGTCCACCCCATTGGAGGAGGTGGCATATCTTCAGGAGCTTCATGTGGTGGAGGCGGGGGTTGTACTCCTCCATTAGCTTCCTCCTCACCATCTTCAATCTCGACGATTTCTGGATCTTCTTCAGGCTCAGTCTCTTCCTGGGGAGGTGCTGGTGCTTGGACTGGTGCCACAGGGGTCTGCTCCTGTTCCTGAGGTTCTGGCTCTTGTGGCTCTTCGGTTGCAAGCAGGGCACGAGGTGGGTAGTATCCTCCAGAGCTGATGCGGGCAGTCTTACGGTCACGGGTCATCTACAGAATTTTTAGATGAAGTTAGAATAGAGGCAAAATTTCGTAATAGAATGAGACATAAGAAGCATAAAAATTTATCAAATAACAAGAGCAAGATAGTGAGCATAAAAATAGTGTAAAGATGATACTAAATCGACCATTTCTAGCTAGGCTTGCGTCCTACAGTCAACAAGAGCTCTGATACCAATTTGTCACACCCATTTATCGACCAAATGGAATGCTTACCCTTATGTGCGCCTAGAGATCAATCACACATAAGTTCACAAATTATAACAGAAGTATCATGGCAAATGTTATTACATCACGATATTTAAACACTTAGTCTTAACACAAATGTAGCGGAAGTATAAATAAAAATCTCTCGTGGTAGCTCCAGTCACAGGTACATTGACTGGTTGACAGCAAGACTAGTAATCCTTAGGGAAGTAGGCGTAGTAGTCACTATTACCTCCATCTGTTACCCATCCGGGATTTTTATCCAAATAAGAAAAATAATCAAGCGTAAGTACATCTCGTACTCAACAAGTGTAACATGGGGTTCATGAGGCTCAAAAGGATATAATCATTGGTTTATCAGCATGTAGCTTTTAGTTAACATGATTTTAGCATATCAATAGCATCAAAAGGTCTCAATGTAAACAATAAACATATGATCCATGTGAAATGATTAATGAATAGCAAAAACATAAATATAAATAATTATTCAACTATTCCATAAGGGTCCAAGGCCACTCGTGACTGTGAGCACGGCTGTTATAACAGTTCTACACTCTGCAGAGGTTGTACACTTTCACTGTGAGTCGTGTTACCCAAATGCCCGGGTTAATTACTCCCAAAACACTACCAAGGTGAGCAGGCAGGGTAAACACTATGAAGTCTTTCGAAGGTTCGTCTAACAAGTTAGGGCCATTAGATTCACTCGGCAAACAGATGTAGAGCCCCCCTTCCAAATGGCACAATAACCCGCTGCCTATACACATAAGGACAGAGGCCGCACTATACCTGATTCGTCAAGCCATTCTTACGCCAAAAAGGTTACCTCTAACAAGCTAGAAAAGGTCCTTCTATATGACTAAAGCCAGAGCCATATAGCCCCCACAGTTGTACTGTAAATCCCGGATTGTCGCTTATAGATGAGTCCTTATGGAGAGCAATTAGAGCATCAAAAGTAACCCACATGCTCTAATCCTCTTTAAACATTAATCAAAATCATCTTTTAATGTTTATTGCATATTCCTCTAATCAATTTACATGATCATAGTCCATGTTTAAGCACTAGCCATACTACTCCATGCATCACAATAGGTACCAAGGTATAGGATCAATCGCTAAGTCATCCTTAACAAGGAATAAATGCATAATGATATTAATTGCATAAGGTGAATAGGACAACAAGGATAATCCCATGCTATACTTGCCTTGCTCAAACTGGTCCTGAAGATCTTGCTCGTAGTAAGGCTCTTGATCTCCAACGAATTGCTCACCGTCTATACTCGATCAACCAATATCAACAACACACATCCAGAGGCAATCATGCATAAACAAACAAGGCTATAATTAGAACAATACACCAACAGTAAGAAAATAAGATAAAAAGTCTTTAAAACGAATCTACAACTCGCTAGGATCACACAGACGCGAAGATCACGAAAAACGGAGCTAAAATGACAAAGTTATGAATTTCCAAAGATTTCCTATAGAAAAATAAATACTTTAATTAAAACTCGAAAATAAATTAATCCAAACCTACTGTACAGTTGTATCATTACATAGAGCTCGCAAATATGAATCTAACGCAATTTGAATGGATCAAATCGGAGTTGAAACGAAGATTCTACGACTAAAACAAATTGAATGGCAAAACTGTAAATATCAGAAAGCGTATTTTTCTTTTTCTGAAACGAATTACGTTTTCATTTAATAAAAACGTATTTTCCAGATTACGCTTTGGACCGTGGGTTATAATTGTGAAAACATCAGGGGCTCTTTAGCAAAAACGTCGGCCGAATCGGTATCTTCTAATTACACCCGTTGGATTCGAATCGGACGGTCCAGATTGGATCTGGGAAGATCCGGCGGCGCTCCGGCCGGGCTCCGGCCGCCGGCGAGCTTCCCGCGGCGGCGCCATCGTCGGAACATGCGAAAACACTACTCCGGGCACCATTCGACGAAAGGGATACACCGGGAGATAGCTTGGAGCACGGCGAACTCACCCCGGACATGAACGAAGGCAAGGGATGGACGAAGACGGCGGCGCGCTTGCGGTGGCGGACGGTGGAGGCGGTGGTGCTCATGGTGGCGGTGCTAGGCGATATTGGCTGCTCCAAAAGAGTTAGGACGGGGCGGAATAGTGTGGGGGCTCCGTTTTTATACTCCGATGGCAGCTCTAAGTAAGGAAGGGAGAGGATATGGAGAGGGATTCGACGTCGGCAAGAAAGGAAAGAGAAACCGGCGTCCGGCGTGGGGAAGAAGATGAAGGTGGAGCCGCTGACGCGTGGGCCCCGGATGTCAGCGTCACGCCGAGAAAGGAAGGCGCTCGCGCGGGCGAGTTGGGCCGGCGACCGCGACTTGGGCTCGGCCCAGAAGGAGAAGGCGGCGTGGGGGAAGGAGAGGAGAAGGAATGGGCCGCCTGCAGCAGGCCGGGGCAGTGGGCTGCGAGAGAAAAGCGGCCCGAGAAGAAGAGAAATCCCTTTTCTTTTTCTTTTTCAATTTTTTCAAAGCTATTTTCAAAAGACTTTCAAATCAAATTTGAATTTGATTTAAACCACTCAATACAAAACTTCAAATGCAGCAGCATGAATGCTCAATCATGTTTCTACCCTTATTTTTGATTTTAAATTTATAAAAATTATTCTTATTCTAAATTGGCATGCTTCACAAAAATAAATATAAAAATCACATTTTTCCTATTTTTTTCTTCTCTTCAAATTTTAGGGTGTTACAGGACGATTCGGAGTATTACTTTGAGCCAAGTCAGCAGTATCATTTGGAGAGCTTTGATCAAGGCAAGTATAACACAGGACTATCCTTGTTACCTATACATCGAATTGTCATACATATACATGTGCTTACCTTGACAACCGTAGAGATTATAACTTAGTGATTGTTATCTTGATTCCTTGTCAACCTTAGGGATGCATATGGGTAGCTACTACTAGTGCTCAAACTATGAACAATGATCTTGTAATTTTGATTAATGGATTAAGAAAGCAACCATTAAGATGATCCAATTATTGTTAAAAGGGGGCTAGAGCATGTGTATTATTTTTGATGCTCTGGTTACTCTCCATAAGGACTTATCTATACGTGATCATCCGGGACATACAGTACAGCTGTGAGGGCTATATGGCTCTGGCTTTAGTTGTTCAAGAGACCTTTTCTAGCTTGTTATTGGTTACCTTAAGTGGCGTAAGAAAGGCTTGCCACGTTGGGTGTAGTGCGAGCCCCTGGCCTAGTGTGTATAGGCTGCGGTTGTTGTGCCACAGGGAAGGGGGGTTCTACATCTGTCTGCCGAGTGAATCTAATGGCCCTAACTTGTTAGACGAACTTTTGGATGGCTTTATATGGTTCTCGGGTGTTTGGGCTTGATCTCCCCACTCATTTGGAAATCATGACTCACAGTGAAAGTGTACACCTCTGCGCAGAGTTAAAAACTGGTATACTAGCCGTCCTCACGGATACGAGCGGCCTTGGAACATTTACAGATAGATGATCACCATTGCTATATCATGTTTAATTATTATTGATTATTATTATGCTCATGTTAATGCTATTCGTTATCATTATTGCAATTGATCATTGGTTCTTTAATGGGAAGCGGTTTAACTTGATGCTACTCAATTGCTAATTATATGATTAAAAGCTAAACGCAGTTAAACAGTGTCTAGCCTTTTTGAGCCTCATGAACCCTGTGTTATATTTGTTGAGTTCGACATGGACTCACCCTTGCTATTTCCACCATAACAGATGAAGATTATGAGGAAGATTACCGTAATGAGTACTAGTCTTGGTGTCAACCAGTCAACCGTGTCCCTGTGTGGAGTTTCCACTGGAGATTTACTATTAGTTATTATTATTTATCGTTCAAGACTATGTCTTAAATACTTATTCGTTATGTAATAAGCACTGTGATGATACTATGTAATTTGTCTACTTATGTGTGCGATCATGTTCTGGGGCGCACATGAGTACTTTATGCATCCTATTTTTGTCCTTAAAAATGGGTGTGACAGATTGGTATCAGAGCCGTGTTGACTGTAGGACGCAAGCCTAGTTAGAATGGTCGTTGATAGCATCCATATTTCAATTAATTCATGCTTCCTCTTTTCACCTTGTTAATTACTAAAGTTTTATGCTTCCTCTACTTTATTCTATTGCAAAAATACATTGATTCTATCTAATCAATGTCTAAATCTTGTAGATGCCTCCTCATCCCCATCTGTCAGCTGCACAGTACGTTGCCCGTTTCAAACCCCAGGAGCCATATGAAGATGGTGATCAAGAGCTATCTGATGCTGAATCAAGAGTTGGTGATACACCAATGGATGATGTAGTTATGGGGTGGACTACGAAGCTTCATATCATGGTTCCTAAAGCTGATGCTTTCTTCCATGACATGTTGACAAGAACCTTGGACAACTACTACTACGATTGGGAAGCTACCTTGGAGTATCGCAGTGCAGAGTATAGTCATCCATGGATGGATTCCTATTGGGAAACGGAGTTATGGGTCAAGAAAAGGGATCCTACCACTAAGGAGCCTAAGGTGGAGTCAAAGTTCATTACCAGAGTGAGTCGGGCAACCGTGGAGACAAGTATGGAGGATGTCGCCTACAATGCATTTGTTTACTACCATGGTCTACGCTCGGACAAGACGTTAAAGGGTGCACTCCGGCATTTCCCTTGTTTCTTACATGACAAGGGTATTTGGACCGTGCCGCTTGCAGATGATTCATCCTTGACTTTACAAGCTACGGTGGGATTAGCTCGTGAATTGGCTCTCCATGAGGTGGATTTGAAGGATGAGTTGCTGAAGGAAAAAAGAACTTAAGGAGCAAGCTTATAAGGAGATTGACCAATTAAGGGCGGAGTTAGGACGTCCCAAAATTTATGAGAAGCTTAATTAGGAAATAGGAAAAAAAACCCCTATGTAATAAGAACGATAGTAGTTGCGAGTTAATTTTAAGTTTGGATTGTTTTAAGAGTCAGTTTGTGGTGTGAACAATTGTGGGATTGATGGATTGTTATTATGATAATGTGTGATTTGGATCTTTGTAATGTGTGCTGGAGTTTTGTAGATATGGCTACAAGTTCCATGGTTAAGAATATTAAGTTTGATCAAAATATATTAGTTGAATATGAGGTTAACTTAGTTCTGTCCTTTGCTGATTTTTGGATCAGTCTGGGATGTTTTAGAAATAACTTAAAATCCGTTCATGAGAAATTTAAGAAATTTTACTGGGAATAATTAGACTTCTATATCTTTCCAACCCCACAAGAATCACTTTAATATCTATTATGAGCTAAGAGATATACCTGTTCCAAGTTGGGGTTACTGCACAGTCTGGAATTCTGAAACAGTTTCGGTTAAGTTCAGTTTTTGACCAATTTATCGACAGAATCAGAAAAAGTGTTGTGAATAAAAGTTGTAGATAATTTTGTAAGCTTTCCAACCATGTAAAGATCATCTGAATTGGACGTCTGTAGCTCAAGATATGATAATTTTACTGAGTTGCTGAAATTGGAGTTCGCCCAGAAAAATTAGATTTTGCTTATCTATTGAATACGTCATCTTGGATTGTACTGAACTTCAATTTCTGTGTTTTTGGAAACAGATGTCAGGCAGAGGTCGTGGCAGAGGTCGTGGAGGTGCTAACCCACCCATTACTATGGAGAAACTCATGCAAACTTAGAATCAGATGATGCAGATGTTTATGCAGCACATGCAGAACAATCCCCCTGCGGGAGGACCACCACCTGTGCAAGTAAGGGACAAACGTGGAGAATTTTTGAAGGGACGCCCTCCAGTGTTTTCTCATGCTGCTGATCCTTTAGAGGCAGATGACTGGGTGAGAGCCGTTGAGAAACAGTTGAACATAGCCCAACGCAACGATATGGAAAAGGTGTTATATGCATCTAGCCAGTTACAGGGGACAGCTCAGACATGGTGGGAGTCGTATCAAGCTGCACGCCCTGACAATGCTCCTCCTATCACTTGGAATGAGTTTGTTAGAGATTTTCGAGCTCGTCATATTCCTGAAGGTATAATTGAGCTGAAGCAGGAAGAATTCAGAAACCTTAGGATGGGACAGATGAGCGTTAGTGAATATCATGACAGGTTCACACAGTTGGCTCGCTATGCTCCTAATGAAGTGAGGGAAGATGCAGACAGGCAGCGTCTTTTCTTGAAGGGAATTTATTATGATCTTCGCTTGCAATTGAAGGGGAATAACTATGCTAGTTTTCAAGAGCTGGTGAACAAAGCTATTATGCTGGATAATGAGCGCAGAGAGATGGACAGAAAGAGGAAGATGAAGGTACAAAGCACAGGAAGCAACAACCGTCAACGCACAAATTCTCAGCATGGTTTTCATGTCACACCCGGTTTTCTAAAGAACAAAACCAGGCTAATCATATGTGCGCCCAGGAAGTCCACACATACAACAACAGAATAGAGATATCAAAACAATGTTTATATAAAGCGGAATACTTACTATATTAACACTTACAACTATCAGAGTGTCGCGGAACGGTCACTAATCTTTTCTTCAGGCTCCAACGTCACAGGGACGGCTGACTGGGGGCTCCATATGCCAAGCACTTCTGAAAGACTTCTGAAAACTCTACTACACCTTCATCCTTCTTCTAAGTAGCACCTTACTACACACTGGAGTGTGGTGTAAATAGCAAGAGTGAGTCCATGTCGAACTCAACAAGTGTAACACAGGGTTCATGAGGCTCAAAAGGCTAGACACTGGTTTGACTGCACTTAGCTTTTAATTGTCACAATTTTATTACATGAGTAGCATCAAGTTTGCATTAATCCCACAATAAACATATGATCAATGTAAAGATGAATAATGAATAGCAAACAAGTTAATAAATAGCGTACAGCGGGTTGATAGCGGATTGGTGTCGAGGTAGCAGATTGCGGGTAGCGGGCGATATTGCGGACGATAAGTTCCAACAGCGGCATGTAATAATTTCACATAATTTTAAGTACATATATCATGGAAAATGAGTATAAATAGACATTTAATCGCACTCGAAGAACTTATATCTCATATACTTAAATTAAGAAAACAAATATGGTTTTTCCACACACTAAATCATCACATTAAGAGTTTGCAAAGAAACATATTATGACTTATGAGCCATAAAATAGTACACAAGACTATCACTCGTTGCCATTGTTAGAAGCAACAACATCATCGGTCTCATGGTCAACCATCTCCGTCTGCATAAGGGTTATTTGCTTCTACGCTATTGCGGCTTGCGACGTGCAATTGCGGCCGCAATATCGCTCCGCTATTCAGAATAGCGGCCGCAAAGTTCCAAACCGCAAAGTTCAAAGCGCTACCTTGTAGCGGTTGCGGCAATGGGCCGCTACCGCTATTGCGGCCGCAATTTGCGGCCGCTACTGCCGCTATTTATTACCTTGATAGCAAAAACACATTTATAGTCATTAGTGATCATCTATTCCGTAAGGGTCCAAGGCCACTCGTGACCGTGAGCACGGCTGATATACCAGTTTTACACTCTGCAGAGGTTGTACACTTTCACTGTGAGTCGTGATTTACCCTTTCGCCCGAGGTGATCAGCCTCTTGACCCACTACCAAGGAAGGTCGGCAGGGTTCACTATGAAGTCTTTCAAAGGTTCGTCTAACAAGTTAGGGCCATTAGATTCACTCGGCAAACAGATGTAGAGCCCCCCTTCCAAATGGCACAATAACACGCAGCCTATACACATAAGGACAGAGGCCGCACTATACCCGATTCGTCAAGCCATTCTTACGCCACGAAGGTTACCACTAACAAGCTAGAAAAGGTCCTCATACTTGACTAAAGCCAGAGCCATATAGCCCTCACAGTTGTACTGTAAGTCCCGGATGTTCGCTTACAGATGAGTCCTTATGGAGAGTAATTAGAGCATCAAAAGTAACCCCAATGCTCTAATCCCCTTTAAACATTAATCAAGATCATCTTTTAATGTTTGTTGCATATTCCATTAATCAATTTACATGATCATAGTCCATGTTTAAGCACTAGCCATACTACTCAATGCAATATAATAGGTATCAAGGTATAAGATCAACACTAAGTCATCCTTAACAAGGGAATAGATGCATAATGATATTATTTGCATATTGTGAATAGGACAATAAGGATAATCCCATGCTATACTTGCCTTAGAACTTGCTTTATGCCCAAAGCAACTTGCTCTGAAAAACCTCAACTTAATCTTTCATTTGTAACTTCTGGCACTCAGCTTCTAGTCTTCACCTTCAGATCTTCGGCGCTCACGGATAGTCCTTCTACTACTTGTAGATCATAGCAACCAAGCACACTAGCAAGCATACAAGCAAACAAATAGGAACAACTAAGAACAATACACCACACAAGAGAAAACAACGTACTAAAAGAGAACTACCGGCTATGGTCACGAGAACGCAAGAAACGTCGATAACGGAACTACGATTAAAGAGGACACGCGACTATCGAGACGATTGCAACATAACTGTGAAGACCGAATATAAACTTGATTCATTTTAGTTATCAAAATAAAGCGTTATATATTTTAGGGAAATACACTAAAGTGGAACTAACCAAATTATGTTGAATTATAAAAGCTAACGTTATACCTTAGCCATATTCTATTTATAAATATATCATAGTATTTAAGTCATTTAAACATTTATACTTTAGAAAGGTAGAACATGTGACAAGCTGAGTGTAAGCATTTACGATTCATGTTTAAACTAAGAAGTCATAATTGAAAAGGTCGTTTAAGTTGATATCGATCATATTATCATCTATTTATAAGATACCGGAGTTATAAACCTAAGTTGTTTTTAATAAATAAATAAATAATCATTAGATAAACATTAATCAAATTATTTATAGATTTCATATTTAACTAAACAGATTATAATTAACAAAGAAATATTCAAGTTGTTATTTATCAAGTTATCATTTTATTATTTATAAAAGACCGGAGATAAACCTAAATTAACTTTAATTCAAAAAGGCATTGAATACATATTAATATAAGTGCATCTAAATTGGATTTATATGAATCATGTTTAACTATACAAATTATAACCAATAAATACATATTTAAGTTGACTAATATTTGTAAAAAAAATTAGAAACAAGTTTACCTAATCCTTAATCAAATTAGTAGGATTAATTTCATAAACATGTGACATGGTACATGACATTGTTCAAGTGTATCTTACATCGGCACGGTCGCAAGGCAACAAGAACAAAAACAGAATTACAGCCTATGTTGATTTTAACTAAAATGCTATTAAATAATTATTAATCAAATTAGTATTTTAATCAATAAATTCATAACTAAATGACACGATAAACAATGCCACTATCGTGAAGATTATGTCGGTATGATCGCAACTTAACAAAACAAAAGTATAAGACTAGATTACTTTTAATTAGAAAGCTTTTAAATAAATATTAATCAAATTACATTTATATTATATAAAAGAAACAACTACACGCTTGATTATTTCGATTAAGTGAAACTATGTTAAGCATTATTAATTCAGATCACAGAAATCTCATGTTAACTAAAAGGCCGAGTTAAATCTAATCATACTTTGGTTACAAATATTTCAGTGTCTTTTATATACCAATTATTCTTTAGCTTGCAAAAACAAAGTAAACTGTGAGAACATCTAATTTGAATTTAATACAATTGTGTTCAAGCTAACAAATTTAATTAACAGAACACAATAGGTAGATATTAATCACAATGATATGTATATTTTTTTTATGAAAAGCCGAGACTTAAACATAGCTTGTTTTAAATTACAAAAGCAAGATGCATCCACGTTATTCCAGTTAATATAAAATAAATTCAGATAACATGTCGCATGTAAAACGTAGTTGCTGTACCGTTAGTACGAACGCGACGGAAAAGAGTCAAATCAAATAGAGCTCAATCAAACTACAACGACTTAGCTCAAAGATGGCGCGGCAACGCCGCGCCCCAGCTTTCTAGTTTATACAGAAAGCATTAGAATGCCACTAATGAGGTTTATATACCAAATAAATACACCATACAGACTATAACCATCGAATGCATCGTCATATTCATTCATGACCTATGATAGCACGGGTCCTAAAATATGCACAAAGGTGGATCCACAGCGGTAGCTTTTTTTTCTGCAAAGTCGGGAGGGTGCTATGGTATTTCCCAGTTTTTACCTACGATTGGCACTAGCAAACGAGATGCATGATCTTCCAGCGAACACATACGAGAAACTAGAAGAGAAGATGCATCGAGCTAGAGGGAAGTAGACCATACCTACGGGGGTGCATGTGACAACTCCTTCGAAACCATCCATGTAAGCAAGCTCGTAGAAGAAGACAGACCGTGGAGCAGTAAGGAACGAGAAGACACCAGAGCCCTTCTTCCGAGCCACGAAGTTCCCATGGATCCAGCAAATGCCATTGTGCATATGGGGATTCTGGGTCACGTTGCCAAGAACAGGCTCATACTCATTGCCCGGATGCTGACGGTTGTAGTGGTCCAGACAATCCTTGACAAGCTGGCGATCCATAGCTAATTGCTCGAAGCAGCCCGGCAATTCTCGTCTTCAATAGAAGAGAACGACATTGGCGCGGGAACCACCGCTTGGGTGGTGGCCGCGAGGGTATCAATCCAAGGCTGGTCATCGTCTCGGTGTAGTCGAGCATGTTGCGGCGGAACTCCTCCATCTTCACGGACGCCGCGGCAATGGCGGCGGCGAACGGCAACAGCGGCGGCGGCGGCAACAGCGGCGGCGGCGACACGATAAGAAGGGAGAAAATTCTAATTTACTACCCGAGAGATTTCCCAAACTAGGGGCTCCTCCACGGTAGTTTTTGGTGTACTTTGCCCATGGGGTAGGTGCGTATATATTGGGAGAAAAACTCTCCACCTCCATGTCAACTAGCGATATGGCGCTAATTGACGTTGCACCCTTCATCTTTACTAATAGGCCTAATTAATTATTAAAGCCCATTAGTAAATAAATGAATGGGCATTTAGGATTATTGCACACAGGCTTTGGTGGAAAATGAGGTATTTATTATTTTCGGAATTAATTAATTTCATGGATAAAATAATTCTAGAAAAGTCCAGAATTATTATTTAAGCCATGAAAAATACTCCGAAAGCTCCGAAAATTCATGGAAATTTTCCAGAGACATTATGGAACATGAGGAATCCAAATAAAATATTTGGAGCTCACTGAAAGGTAATTTTGGAGCATCTAAAAATTAGATTATGCTCATAGACAAGTGGAAACAAGCTACAGAAAAAGTCGGAAAAATTCTCGAGAAGTTTGTAGAGATTGATTGATGGACGAGAAACTGAAAGGAATAATTTACGTTATAAAGAAAAGATTTTAGAAAACTTCCAACGAGAACTTAAGATGAGAAACAAGGAATATTGATTGCGGAAAAAGATAAAGATGTGCTGGAGAAGAAAGATATTATTTTTTTTATAACTAATTGATGCTATCATAAACTAAACTTAGGAAATTTTATCCGAATATTAAAACATTTATTTTAATTAGTGTTTTCTATGCACAACCCAAAATCAAAAATTTTGGGGTGTGACAATTCTACCCCACTTAACATGAATCTCGTCCCGAGATTCGGAGAGACTAGGAAGAAAGATAAAGCTGATTATCAAGGAAGAAAGATAAAGCTGATTATCAAGGTTGTTCTAAGACCTTTGTCGAGATATAATATAGGGATTAAGGATTAACAAAGTTGGATAAAGAAATTGAAGATAGCTCTTTAAGATTGTTTTGAGATTAATGAGGTGTAAGAATGACCATCGAAGATCAACAAAAAGGTGATAAGAAAGATAAAGATTGATGGCGAGAAAGTGAGATTGGTTAAGGGGCAAGGACTAGCAAAAGATGATATTATGACAACGATTGATCTTTGAGTCTTCTTGTCTCGTGACTTGAGATTGATGATGGTGGCGGACGCTACCCCACTTAAGAAAGATCTTGTTCCCCCTGGCAATGTCATTGAAGGCAACACTTTCTCTAAGGCTTACTACTATTGATGAGTCCTTCATGTGTTGATCCTCCATTGGGTTAAGATAAAGGAGAAAGCATAGAAACCAAGAGTAAGCAAGGACGATACAGGGAAAAGACAACAAGAATTAGGATTGATCGAAAATTAAGTAGAATAGAAGATGACACTACCCCACTTAACATAGATCGAGCTACTTCTCAAGACAAAACCTTCCGGGCCACCTTCAAAGCACGAGAACAAAGACAACACACAAACAACACATCAAGCAAAACAAGCACACAACACAATCATCGACACTACACGTGCTTCATCAACAATGGTGGTCATCCTAATGGCACATTGGAGATGATGAAAGGCCATCGAATTCTTTGAACCAGGTGAGATCAGAAAACTTTTAGTAAAAACAACATAAAACAAAAATCAAGGGAGGAAGAAATAATAGCTCAAAGGAAGCTATCAAGGAGAGGATACAACAGGACAAGGAAGTAGAAATAGTCAAAATCAATGAGTCAAGGGATGACAACATAGTTTTATCATAAATTAAGTTTTAGAATACGTCCAGTGCTACTTGGCATACGTCCTACAGTCAACATCGCTCTGATACCACTCTGTCACACCCGGTTTTCTAAAGAACAAAACCAGGCTAATCATATGTGCGCCCAGGAAGTCCACACATACAACAACAGAATAGAGATATCAAAACAATGTTTATATAAAGCGGAATACTTACTATATTAACACTTACAACTATCAGAGTGTCGCGGAACGGTCACTAATCTTTTCTTCAGGCTCCAACGTCACAGGGACGGCTGACTGGGGGCTCCATATGCCAAGCACTTCTGAAAGACTTCTGAAAACTCTACTACACCTTCATCCTTCTTCTAAGTAGCACCTTACTACACACTGGAGTGTGGTGTAAATAGCAAGAGTGAGTCCATGTCGAACTCAACAAGTGTAACACAGGGTTCATGAGGCTCAAAAGGCTAGACACTGGTTTGACTGCACTTAGCTTTTAATTGTCACAATTTTATTACATGAGTAGCATCAAGTTTGCATTAATCCCACAATAAACATATGATCAATGTAAAGATGAATAATGAATAGCAAAAACACATTTATAGTCATTAGTGATCATCTATTCCGTAAAGGTCCAAGGCCACTCGTGACCGTGAGCACGGCTGATATACCAGTTTTACACTCTGCAGAGGTTGTACACTTTCACTGTGAGTCGTGATTTACCCTTTCGCCCGAGGTGATCAGCCTCTTGACCCACTACCAAGGAAGGTCGGCAGGGTTCACTATGAAGTCTTTCAAAGGTTCGTCTAACAAGTTAGGGCCATTAGATTCACTCGGCAAACAGATGTAGAGCCCCCCTTCCAAATGGCACAATAACACGCAGCCTATACACATAAGGACAGAGGTCGCACTATACCCGATTCGTCAAGCCATTCTTACGCCACGAAGGTTACCACTAACAAGCTAGAAAAGGTCCTCATACTTGACTAAAGCCAGAGCCATATAGCCCTCACAGTTGTACTGTAAGTCCCGGATGTTCGCTTACAGATGAGTCCTTATGGAGAGTAATTAGAGCATCAAAAGTAACCCCAATGCTCTAATCCCCTTTAAACATTAATCAAGATCATCTTTTAATGTTTGTTGCATATTCCATTAATCAATTTACATGATCATAGTCCATGTTTAAGCACTAGCCATACTACTCAATGCAATATAATAGGTATCAAGGTATAAGATCAACACTAAGTCATCCTTAACAAGGGAATAGATGCATAATGATATTATTTGCATATTGTGAATAGGACAACAAGGATAATCCCATGCTATACTTGCCTTAGAACTTGCTTTATGCCCAAAGCAACTTGCTCTGAAAAACCTCAACTTAATCTTTCATTTGTAACTTCTGGCACTCAGCTTCTAGTCTTCACCTTCAGATCTTCGGCGCTCACGGATAGTCCTTCTACTACTTGTAGATCATAGCAACCAAGCACACTAGCAAGCATACAAGCAAACAAATAGGAACAACTAAGAACAATACACCACACAAGAGAAAACAACGTACTAAAAGAGAACTACCGGCTATGGTCACGAGAACGCAAGAAACGTCGATAACGGAACTACGATTAAAGAGGACACGCGACTATCGAGACGATTGCAACATAACTGTGAAGACCGAATATAAACTTGATTCATTTTAGTTATCAAAATAAAGCGTTATATATTTTAGGGAAATACACTAAAGTGGAACTAACCAAATTATGTTGAATTATAAAAGCTAACGTTATACCTTAGCCATATTCTATTTATAAATATATCATAGTATTTAAGTCATTTAAACATTTATACTTTAGAAAGGTAGAACATGTGACAAGCTGAGTGTAAGCATTTACGATTCATGTTTAAACTAAGAAGTCATAATTGAAAAGGTCGTTTAAGTTGATATCGATCATATTATCATCTATTTATAAGATACCGGAGTTATAAACCTAAGTTGTTTTTAATAAATAAATAAATAATCATTAGATAAACATTAATCAAATTATTTATAGATTTCATATTTAACTAAACAGATTATAATTAACAAAGAAATATTCAAGTTGTTATTTATCAAGTTATCATTTTATTATTTATAAAAGACCGGAGATAAACCTAAATTAACTTTAATTCAAAAAGGCATTGAATACATATTAATATAAGTGCATCTAAATTGGATTTATATGAATCATGTTTAACTATACAAATTATAACCAATAAATACATATTTAAGTTGACTAATATTTGTAAAAAAAATTAGAAACAAGTTTACCTAATCCTTAATCAAATTAGTAGGATTAATTTCATAAACATGTGACATGGTACATGACATTGTTCAAGTGTATCTTACATCGGCACGGTCGCAAGGCAACAAGAACAAAAACGGAATTACAGCCTATGTTGATTTTAACTAAAATGCTATTAAATAATTATTAATCAAATTAGTATTTTAATCAATAAATTCATAACTAAATGACACGATAAACAATGCCACTATCGTGAAGATTATGTCGGCACGATCGCAACTTAACAAAACAAAAGTATAAGACTAGATTACTTTTAATTAGAAAGCTTTTAAATAAATATTAATCAAATTACATTTATATTATATAAAAGAAACAACTACACGCTTGATTATTTCGATTAAGTGAAACTATGTTAAGCATTATTAATTCAGATCACAGAAATCTCATGTTAACTAAAAGGCCGAGTTAAATCTAATCATACTTTGGTTACAAATATTTCAGTGTCTTTTATATACCAATTATTCTTTAGCTTGCAAAAATAAAGTAAATTGTGAGAACATCTAATTTGAATTTAATACAATTGTGTTCAAGCTAACAAATTTAATTAACAGAACACAATAGGTAGATATTAATCACAATGATATGTATATTTTTTTTATGAAAAGCCGAGACTTAAACATAGCTTGTTTTAAATTACAAAAGCAAGATGCATCCACGTTATTCCAGTTAATATAAAATAAATTCAGATAACATGTCGCATGTAAAACGTAGTTGCTGTACCGTTAGTACGAACGCGACGGAAAAGAGTCAAATCAAATAGAGCTCAATCAAACTACAACGACTTAGCTCAAAGATGGCGCGGCAACGCCGCGCCCCAGCTTTCTAGTTTATACAGAAAGCATTAGAATGCCACTAATGAGGTTTATATACCAAATAAATACACCATACAGACTATAACCATCGAATGCATCGTCATATTCATTCATGACCTATGATAGCACGGGTCCTAAAATATGCACAAAGGTGGATCCACAGCGGTAGCTTTTTTTTCTGCAAAGTCGGGAGGGTGCTATGGTATTTCCCAGTTTTTACCTACGATTGGCACTAGCAAACGAGATGCATGATCTTCCAGCGAACACATACGAGAAACTAGAAGAGAAGATGCATCGAGCTAGAGGGAAGTAGACCATACCTACGGGGGTGCATGTGACAACTCCTTCGAAACCATCCATGTAAGCAAGCTCGTAGAAGAAGACAGACCGTGGAGCAGTAAGGAACGAGAAGACACCAGAGCCCTTCTTCCGAGCCACGAAGTTCCCATGGATCCAGCAAATGCCATTGTGCATATGGGGATTCTGGGTCACGTTGCCAAGAACAGGCTCATACTCATTGCCCGGATGCTGACGGTTGTAGTGGTCCAGACAATCCTTGACAAGCTGGCGATCCATAGCTAATTGCTCGAAGCAGCCCGGCAATTCTCGTCTTCAATAGAAGAGAACGACATTGGCGCGGGAACCACCGCTTGGGTGGTGGCCGCGAGGGTATCAATCCAAGGCTGGTCATCGTCTCGGTGTAGTCGAGCATGTTGCGGCGGAACTCCTCCATCTTCACGGACGCCGCGGCAATGGCGGCGGCGAACGGCAACAGCGGCGGCGGCGGCAACAGCGGCGGCGGCGACACGATAAGAAGGGAGAAAATTCTAATTTACTACCCGAGAGATTTCCCAAACTAGGGGCTCCTCCACGGTAGTTTTTGGTGTACTTTGCCCATGGGGTAGGTGCGTATATATTGGGAGAAAAACTCTCCACCTCCATGTCAACTAGCGATATGGCGCTAATTGACGTTGCACCCTCCATCTTTACTAATAGGCCTAATTAATTATTAAAGCCCATTAGTAAATAAATGAATGGGCATTTAGGATTATTGCACACAGGCTTTGGTGGAAAATGAGGTATTTATTATTTTTGGAATTAATTAATTTCATGGATAAAATAATTCTAGAAAAGTCCAGAATTATTATTTAAGCCATAAAAAATACTCCGAAAGCTCCGAAAATTCATGGAAATTTTCCAGAGACATTATGGAACATGAGGAATCCAAATAAAATATTTGGAGCTCACTGAAAGGTAATTTTGGAGCATCTAAAAATTAGATTATGCTCATAGACAAGTGGAAACAAGCTACAGAAAAAGTCAGAAAAATTCTCGAGAAGTTTGTAGAGATTGATTGATGGACGAGAAACTGAAAGGAATAATTTATGTTATAAAGAAAAGATTTTAGAAAACTTCCAACGAGAACTTAAGATGAGAAACAAGGAATATTGATTGCGGAAAAAGATAAAGACGTGCTGGAGAAGAAAGATATTATTTTTTTTATAACTAATTGATGCTATCATAAACTAAACTTAGGAAATTTTATCCGAATATTAAAACATTTATTTTAATTAGTGTTTTCTATGCACAACCCAAAATCAAAAATTTTGGGGTGTGACATTTCATCAGAAGTTTCAGGGACCGGTTAGCCAGTGGAATCGCAATCCGAATCAGAGGTGGTCCCAAAATTGGCAAAGTAATCAGTCGCAGCAGCGTGCATCATATCCACAGCGTCAACAGTATCAGCAGACTGGGCAACAGACTCCTCGCACTGGAAATTCTAATGTTACCCACATGAAGAATAGTGCTCCCAGCACGCCTACTAGATGCTTTGTCTGTGGTAAAGAGGGGCATATGTCTTATCATTGTCCTGAGAAGCAGAACCAGCAGACTCCTCAGAGCCAGAAGAGCAACCAGAGGCAATCTGGTACTGGAAGGGTGAATCACGTGTCTTCTGATACAGCTCATGATGCACCAGAAGTTATGATTGGTACGTTCAATGTACATTCCACTCCCGCAACTGTTCTTTTTGACTCTGGAGCATCTCATACATTCATATCCAACATTTTTGTTAAAATGCATAGTATACCCATGCTAGCTATGAAAGAACCTCTCTTAGTAAATTCACCTGGAGGTACCATGCAAACCAGTAATCGTTGTCTTCCAATTAGTATGGTATTAAGGGGGGTAGAGTTTAAGATAACTCCTATAGTGTTGAGGACATCTGGTATTGATGTGATATTGGGTATGGACTGGATGAAGCAAAATCAGGCAGAGATTCAGTGTCAGCAGAAAGTGGTAGTTGTGACTGCACCTAATGGAGATAAAATCAATGTGGATGTAGCAGTGCAGAAGCAACCAACCGCTGTGGTGAATCAGCTTGAAGATACTATTAAGGAGAATTCAGTGATTGAGGAATTTCCGGATGTCTTCCCTGATGAATTGCTAGGTACGCCACCTGACCGAGACATTGAATTTCTTATTGAATTACTTCCTGGAACTACACCTATAGCCAAACGACCATATAGGATGGGAGTAGATGAATTAGAAGAACTTAAGAAACAAATTAAAGAATTACAAGATAAAGGTTTTATTCGACCTAGTTCATCACCTTGGGGAGCACCAGTTATTTTTGTTGATAAAAAAGATGGTCAGAGGATGTGTGTTGATTATCGGTCACTAAATGAGGTAACTATCAAGAATAAGTACCCTTTGCCCAGGATTGATGACTTGTTTGATCAGTTGAGAGGTGCTTGTGTGTTCTCTAAGATTGATTTACGTTCTGGTTATCATCAGTTGAAGATTCGTGCTTCTGATATTCCAAAGACAGCTTTTACTACAAGGTATGGATTGTATGAGTATACTGTTATGTCGTTTGGATTGACCAATGCACCTGCATACTTTATGTACATGATGAATAAGGTGTTCATGGAATATTTGGATAAGTTTGTGGTAGTGTTTATTGATGATATACTGATATTTTCCAAGACAGAGGTAGAGCATGCTGAACATTTGAGGTTGGTATTGCAGAAGCTTAGAGAGCATAAACTGTATGCGAAGCGAAGTAAATGTGAGTTTTGGTTGAAGGAAGTTTCTTTCCTTGGTCATATTGTTTCTAATGGAGGGATATCAGTGGATCCAGGTAAAGTAAAGGATGTATTGAATTGGAAACCACCGACTGATGCTAGCGAGATTCGTAGTTTCTTGGGTTTAGCTGGATATTACAGATGGTTCATTGAAGGGTTTTCTAAACTTGCTAAACCTATGACATCTCTGTTAGAAAAGAATGCCAAGTTTGTGTGGTCTGATAAATGTCAAGCTAGTTTTGAGGAATTGAAGAAGAGGTTGACTACAGCGCCTGTTTTGGTTTTACCAGATTTGAGTAAGAAGTTTTCTATCTATTGTGATGCTTCTCGTCAAGATTTGGGATGTGTTCTTATGCAAGAAGGCAGAGTTGTGGCTTATGCATCTAGGCAGTTGAGAAAGCATGAGTTGAATTATCCTACACATGATTTGGAGTTAGCAGCTGTAGTTCATGCTTTAAAGATATGGAGACATTATTTGATTGGACATAAGAGTGATATATACACTGATCATAAGAGTTTGAAGTATATTTTTACCCAGTCAGATCTGAATTTGAGGCAACGCAGATGGTTAGAGTTGATTAAGGATTATGATATTGAGATACACTATCATCCTGGTAAGGCTAATGTAGTAGCTGATGCTCTTAGTAGGAAAAGTTATGCCAATGAGATACGAACATTGTCTATGACTAGGGAGTTATGTGCTGAATTTGAGTATTTGAATTTGGGAATTGTTACTAATACAATGGAATTAGTGATAGAGCCTACTTTAGAGCAAGAGATCTATAAGGGTCAGTTGAAGGATGAGAGACTAAAGAAGATAGCGGAAGATATAGTGATTGGTAAGTCACCAGGCTTTCGGATGGATGATAATGGAATTTTGTGGTTTGGAAAGAGGCTGTGTGTACCTAAGGATCAAACTGTTAGACAGGCAATTCTTCGCGAAGCTCATGAGTCAGCTTATTCTATTCATCCTGGCAGTACTAAGATGTATTTGGATCTTAAACAGAAATATTGGTGGGTTGGATTAAAACGAGATGTGGGTGAGTATGTGGCATTGTGTGACACTTGTCAGAGGGTGAAAGCAGAGCATCAGAGACCTACTAGATTGTTGCAACCAATGAAGATTTCTGAATGGAAGTGGGAGGAAGTTGGTATGTACTTTATAGTGGGGTTACCGCGTACTCAGAGAGGTTATGATTCTATTTGGGTGATAGTGGATAGATTGACTAAAGTTGCTCATTTTATACCAGTCAAGACTAATTACACGGGAGTACAATTAGCTACCTTGTATATGGAAAGAATAGTCTGTTTGCATGGAGTTCCAAAGAAGATTGTGTCTGATCGAGGTTCGCAGTTTACGTCACACTTTTGGAAAGCTGTACATGAATCTTTGGGAACCAAATTGAATTTTAGTACAGCATATCATCCACAGACAGATGGACAGACTGAAAGGACCAACCAGGTATTAGAGGATATGTTGAGAGCTTGTGCATTGCAATATGGAACCAGTTGGGTAAGAGTTTGCCTTATGCAGAATTCTCTTACAATAATAGTTATCAACAGAGTCTTAAGATGGCACCGTTTGAAGCTTTGTATGGACGTAAGTGTAGAACTCCATTGTTTTGGGATCAGACAGGTGAATCTCAGGTGTTTGGCACAGATGTTCTTAGAAACGCAGAAGATCAAGTGCGAGTGATTCGTGAGAATTTGAGAGTAGCACAGTCTCGTCAGAAGAGTTATGCTGATAATAGGAGAAGAGATTTAGTTTTTGAGGTAGGTGATTATGTCTATTTGAAGGTGTCACCTATGAGAAGTGTGAAGAGGTTTAACATGAAAGGCAAATTAGCACCAAGGTATGTTGGACCATTTAAATTTATTGATAGACGTGGGGAAGTTGCTTATCAATTAGAGTTGCCTGAGAATTTATCTGGAAGTTGCTTATCAATTTGATATGTAATGTGCCTGCATATATGAAATTATGAACCAATTTTGTCACTAGATTGACTAGGAGTCGGATGTAATAGCTAGCTTGATTATGTACTTGCTGCTAGCTACACTGTCATTTTTGCTAACTCTGCTTATCAAATAGTTGTGCTGCAGTTTGCTACCTGTCACACCCATTTTTAAGGACAAAAATAGGATGCATAAAAGACTCATGTGCGTCCCAGGATATGATCGCACACACAAGTAGACAAATTACATAGTATCATCACAGTGCTTATTACATAGCGAATAAGTATTTAACACATAGTCTTGAACGATAAATAATAATGACTAATAGTAGATCTCCAGCGGAAACTCCAAACACAGGGACACGGTTGACTGGTTGACACCAAGACTAGTACTCATTACGATAATCTTCCTCATAATCTTCATCTGTTATGGTGGAAATAGCAAGGGTGAGTCCATGTCGAACTCAACAAGTATAACATAGGGTTCATGAGGCACAAAAGGCTAGACACTATTTAACTGCGTTTAGCTTTTATTTATCATGTAATTAGCATTTGAGTAGCATCAAGGTAATCCACTTCCCATTAATGAATCAATGATCAATTGTAATAAGGGTAATGTATAACATTAACATGAACATAATAATAACAACAATAATTAAGCATGATATAACAATTATGATCATCTATCTGTAGATGTTCCAAGGCCGCCCGTATCCGTGGGTACGGCTAGTATACTAGTTTTTAACTCTGCGTAGAGGTGTACACTTTCACTGTGAGTCATGATTTCCAAATGCGTGGGGAGATCAAACCCAAACACCAGAGCACCATATAAAAGCCACTCAAAAGTTCATCTAACAAGTTAGGGCCATTAGATTCACTCGGCAGGCAGATGTAGAACCCCCCTTCCCAGTGGCACACAACTCGCAGCCTATACACACTAAGGACATGGGCTCGCCCTACACCCAACGTGGCAAGACGTTCTTACGCCATTTAAGGTAACCACTAACAAGCTAGAAAAGGTCTCTTGAGCAACTAAAGCCAGAGCCATATAGCCCCCACAGCTGTACTGTATGTCCCGGATGATCACGTATAGATAAGTCCTTATGGAGAGTAACTAGAGCATCATAAAATGACATAGTGCTCTAGCACCCTTTAACAGGATTTAAATCATCTTAAGAGTTGGTTGTTCATTTCATTAACCAAATTACAAGATCAATGTTCATAGTTAAGCACTAGCAACAGCTACCCAATGCATACCCCAAGGTTGTCAAGGAATCAGGATAACAATCACTATGTTATAATCTCTAGGGTTATCAAAGTGGGCACATGCATATGAATTTGATTATTGTGAATAGGTAACAAGGATAGTCCCATGTTATACTTGCCTTGATCAAAGCTCTCCGAATGATACTGCTGATCTGGCTCAAAGTAATACTCCTGATCATCCAGAAACTGCTCACCTTCTATACTCGATCATCAATCAACAACATACATGCATCCAAGCAAACATACACGAAACAAACAAAGAAATATAATTAGAATAGTACACCAACAGTAACAAAACAGTAATAAAAGTTTATAAAACTCTTCTACACGTTCCTACGATCACACAAACGTAAAGATCACCAAATTCAGAGTTAAAATGTGAAAGTTTCGAATTTTCTAAGATTTCCTATAGATAAATAAATACTTAAATATAAACTCAAAAATTAATCTTCCCAAACCTACTGTACAACTATACCAACATGTAGAGCTCGCAAATATGAACCTAACGCAACTTAAACGGATCAAATCGGAGTTAAAATGAAGATTTTATGACCAAAACAATTCTAGTGGCAAAACTGTAAATATCCGAAAACGTATTTTTGATTTACCGAGAGAAAATACGTTTTCAAAACGCGAAAACGTCTTCAGGGTTTACGCTAAAGGACGGCGGGTTCTATAAGCTGAAAACCCAGGGACTCTTTAACAAAACTGCTCGTGAAAAGGTATCTTCTAATCTCATGCGTCCATCTAAGAATGGACGGCTCGTGTTCAATCAAGATCACTGAGATGAAAAATCCGGCCTTCCCTCTCAATGCCGGCCGGCGGCCTCCATGGCCGTCGTGCCCTACCGCGCCGGAGACGGCGGTTCTCACTACCTAGACCACCAATCGGCCCGGGACTTGTTTCAAACGAAAGAGAAACTTAACGCGGATCCATCTATGCGGTACAAGCTAGCTATGGTGGATTGAGCAAGGCACGCGACGAGAGGAGGGCGGCGGCGCCATTGCTGACTCGTCGGTGATCTTCAAAAGCTCGATTCGAAGCCTCTCCAACCAAAAGAAAAACATGAGAAGGTAGAGGAGAAGAGTGCGGACTCACCAACGCGAAGAACTCGACCTCCAATCCACCCGAGAGCTCCTCCTACGAGCAACCGCAACCTCCAACTCCCCCAATCCCTAGAGCTCGGTTTCACGTGGTTGAACTAGCGTTTTAGATGGAAAACGGAAAGAGGAGATACCCAGCTACTCTTTTATGGGTTCACTTCATCTATTTTGGTTAGGAAATCGAAGATTGGAGATTCGATTCGGTTGGGAACCGGTGTTCGAGTCTTCCCGGTTACGACCAGAGGTAGAAGACCCGGCTGACAAGCTGACCCCACTCATCAGCGAGGCAATGAGAGGAAGGCGCGCGCGGCTTGGCTTCCTGGGCCGGCCCACCGACGCGGCAGCAGCCCACCGGCACTACCCAGCGCGGGTGCGAGAGAAAGCTTGGGCTCGGCTTAGCTGGGCCGCCGGGCCGAACAGGTAAGAAGGTGAGTTTATTTTATTTTTTTCTTCTTTCTTTTCTTTATTTGTTTGTTTGTTTTCCAAAACCTTTTTCAAATAGAATTTCTAAACCAAATAAAATAAAATAAATTCCACACCACAAAATAAAATAAATGCAACAGCATGAATGCATCGCCAAATATTCTTCCTAAAATTTTTAAATCCTAATTCCCCATGAATTTTTATCTAAATTATTTTAACCCACTAATTCTAATTGTTTGAAAATTTTGGGTGTTACACTACCTCTGTTTATCAAATAGTTATGCTACATAGTTATGCTGCAGTTATGCTAGCTATAGGTCTTGCAGTAATGGATACATGTTTAATGTTTATGTTTGAAATGATATATTTTCATATATGATGCGTGCAGGACTGCAGTTAGCAGCTACTGCTAGCTGCTAATATAACACCCTCAATGCACAACAAGGTAAATAGTTTAAAAAGTCCCTAGCTTATGTACTTGTACCATTACTTTTTCATTAGATTGACAATGTACTTCGATTTCCTTAGTATTGTCATATTCATAGGCACCTTTGCTATTTATCTTGCTTTGTTTTATTAGTACAAACCTATAGCTAGCATCTGTTAGTTTTATTAGTACTGACCTATAGCTAGCATCTGCCAAATGTAATAAAAAAAACTATTTCTAGGATATGCCCCTCGATTCACAAATTGTATGTGTTTTAACTTTCAAGCCATATACGCTTCCTGCTTTATTTCTACCGAACTTCAGCTAGCTCTATTTCCTGCTAAAGATTGTGCATGGGTATGTTGTTTTGCAGGTTATAAGGTGATGATATCATCCTTCAGATTCAGTTAAATTATTAGGTAGAACATTATATGCCTTCTTGCTTTATTTTTTCATTTATGCTGATGAAACTGCTAAGAGGTACATTTTGAGGCTATAAAGGGACAGTTCTTATCACTTTACAGATTTGGAAAATGCCATAGGACTGTATGCAGGACACTTTTATAACTTCTTGCATGAGATATCTATATAAATTCATTTAATCTAATTACTTTCTTGTACTGAACAAATTAACCGTTTTATTTATGCTCATTAGTGTACTGAAGCATTATCTTTCAGCTTGTGTGCTTGCAATGCAAAGCTACTGTATTAAAAGATTTGACTATGCAAAGTTAATGTATCAACATATTTATATTTATATATATATTGTCACACCCCAAAATTTCTGATTTTGGGTTGTGCATAGAAAACACTAATTAAAATAAATGTTTTAATAATCAGATAAAATTTCCTAAGTTTAGTTTATGATAGCATCAATTAGTTATAAAAAATAATATCTTTCTTCTCCAGCACGTCTTTATCTTTTTCCGCAATCAATATTCCTTGTTTCTCATCTTAAGTTCTCGTTGGGAGTTTCCTAAAATATTTTCTTTATAACATAAATTATTCCTTTCAGTTTCTCGTGTGTCAATCAATGTCAGTGAACTCTTCGGGAATTGTTCTGGCTTTTTCTGGAGCTAGTTCACGCTTTTCTGCGAGCGTAATCTAATTTTTAGATGCTCCAAAATTACTTTTCAGTGAGCTCCAAATATTTTATTTGGATTCCTCATGTTCTATAATGTCTCTGGAAAATTTCCATGAATTTTCGGAGCTTTCGGAGTATTTTTCATGGCTTAAATAATAATTTTGGACTTTTCTAGAATTATTTTATCCATGAAATTAATTAATTCCGAAAATAATAAATATCTCATTTTCCACCAAAGCCTGTGTGCAATAATCCTAAATGCCCATTCATTTATTTACTAATGGGCTTTAATAATTAATTAGGCCTATTAGTAAAGATGGAGGGTGCAACGTCAATTAGCACCATATCGCTAGTTGACATGGAGGTGGAGAGTTTTTCTCCCAATATATACGCACCTACCCCATGGGCAAAGCACACCAAAAACTACCGTAGAGGAGCCCCTAGTTTGGGAAATCTCTCGTGTAGTAAATTAAATATTTTTCCTCCTTCTTGTGTCGCCCTAGGCTGAGGCTCTTCGGATGGATAGAGGTAGAAGATGAAGTATCTGCGGTTCTGCCACTGGTTCGTAATATCTTTGTCGTTTCTTCGTTTTAATTTCGTTTTGCTCCGTTTTTAGTTGCGTTAGTTTCGTATAGTTGCGCTCTACGTAGTAGTGCTGACGTATATCGTGTCACCCAATTATGAATTTATTAATTTACGTGCAATATTTATTAAATGCATTTTTAATTAAAAGCAACCTACAAGGTGTTTGGTTTACTCAGTAGTAACGCAAACGGTTCACGGAGGTACCGGCGGTGGTATTAGTGATTACGTAATTTGTTTGGTTGGGGCACGATAATATTATTGAGAGCGAGGGACCTGCAGATATTCTGCACCGCAGCGTCCTGTAATGCTTTAACGCTCGCGAATGGGTGGAATAAAACGTGAATAGTCCGCTATCTATTTACACGCTACCTGATAATGGTCTGATGCAAACCAAACATTAGTATCGTTTTCTATTCCTGGACGCAATCAGATGTCGTATATAAATTAGTTCTATGATAGTTTATTCACGTTACATGCTGGACGTATATAAATCAGATTCCTGGACGTGTTACATGCTGGTCATATATAAATTAAATATTAATTTAATTGACATGCAATTAGTTCTATGATCAAAAGCAATCTAGGTTTGTAAATCCGTTCAAATTTCATTAGATTCGTAATCTCGTAAACTACATGTTAATGCCACTGTTAACCATGTTTTCAACCTTTAAATTTTGAGTGTGTATTTAATGAATTATTCTACTATAGGAAATCTTGTTTAATTCGTATCTTTTCCGTTATAGTTCTGATTTGCGTGCAATTCGCGTCGTGTCGTGTTTGTGTCGACGTAAACTATGTATTAGTAACGATGTTTATCATGTCACTTGATTATGAATTTATTAATTTAAATAGTAATTAGATTAATATATTTATTCAATAGCTTTCTAATTAAAAGCAACTAAGGTTTATAATTCTGTTTTTGTAGCATTGCAACCTTGTTGACCTAAACTATATGTTAGGGATGATGTTTACCATGTCACATGTGTTTTTCCGTATATAGTCAAATATTAATTGTTTCATATACATGTAACCACTTTTATAATTAAAAGCAACGTAAGTAAACATAGACCTTTCATAAATAAATATAAATACTAATTTGATTAGTGTTAACAAATGTGTTCATAATTATAAATAATTTGGTTAGTTTAAACATATTCCCATATACAAATTTTGAATTAGGTGCTCTCACATGTTTACTTCTTTTGCACAGTAAAGTTTAATGACTTTTTTAAAAGCTACCTAGGGTTTTAAATATGTTCTTGTTGTTTCATGATCGTGTATGCTACGTGTTAGTGACAGCGTGCAGCATGTAAAACACCTCTAAATTTTATAAGTTAAATATTAATATTTATGCAACCAAGTTTTAAGTAGAAAATAAATTAGGGGTTGTCTCCTAACTTTTATAATTAAATATTATTTTGATCAATACCAACTTGAGTGTCTTTATTAAATATAACTTGTTTAGGTATACCCCTGTATAAAATATTTCCAGTATATGATTTTACTTGTTTTATGTTTTTTAAAAAAATGTTAAAGTGACTTAAATAATATTAATGTTTATAAATAAAAGAAACATAGGACAACATATATTTTATAATTTGTTTAGGTAAACATGAAACATGTATATATTTAATCTGATTAGTGGTTATCTAATGTTTTTTTTAATTTATTGGAAGCAACTTATGTTTATAACTCTGGTCCTTCATAAATAAATGTTAACATGACTAATATCAACATAAATGCCTTTTCAACAATGACATGCTTAGGCCAATCTCGTAACATATAATGATCCGATTAACTGATCTCACATGTTTTATATTTCAAAACTATAAATATTTAAATTGCATTAATGATATATAATTATTCATAAATAAAATATGATTTAGGTTTAACTCTAGCATTTATAACTTGATATAACTATGGTTAGTTTCAACTCGGTGTTGAGTCCAAAATATGATTTGTTTAATATAAACTAATTACTTTTCTATGATCTTGTTAGCTAAAATAAATCAAGTACGTAGTGGTTCCCTTTATAATATAAATATTCTGATAGTCTTTTTCTTTTTAACGATAGTTCCGTTATCGACGTTTCTTGTGTTCTCGTGATCGTAGCCGATAGCTCTCTTTTAGTACGCTGTTTTCTCTTGTGTGGTGTATTGTTCTTAGTTGTCCCTATTTGTTTGCTTGTATGCCTGTTAGTGTGCTGGGTTGCTATGATCTACGAGTAGAAGAATGAATATCCGTGAGCACCGAAGATCCGAAGATGAAGACCAAAAGCTGAGTGCCAGAAGTTGCAAATGAAAGATTAAGTTGAGGTTTTTCAGAGCAAGTTGCTTTGGGCATAAAGCAAGTTCTAAGGCAAGTATAGCATGGGATCATCCTTGTTTCCTATTCACCTTTAATATACTTAATTCATGTGCATGTGTCTACCTTGTTACCACTAAGGATATCCTAGTTTTTGTATCTTGTACCTTGACACCCATGGGACATTGCATTGGGTAGTATTTATGCTAGTGCTCAAGATAAATAACCATGATCTGTAACTTGACTAATGATATATGCAATAAACGTTTAAATGATGCTTTAAAGCAATATGGCTCAAGAGGGCTAGAGCATATTTGGTTGTTTTTATGGTGCTCTAGTTTCTCTCCATAAGGACTTATCTGTAAGCGAACATCCGGGACTTACAGTACAACTGTGAGGGCTATATGGCT
This sequence comes from Saccharum spontaneum, assembly GCA_022457205.1. Classification (NCBI taxonomy): domain Eukaryota; kingdom Viridiplantae; phylum Streptophyta; class Magnoliopsida; order Poales; family Poaceae; genus Saccharum; species Saccharum spontaneum. The sequence continues at coordinate 19,499,376 of CM039618.1, read as the reverse complement.
CTGGCTTTAGCTCAGTATGAGGACCTTTTCTAGCTTGTTAGAGGTTACCCTTGTGGCGCAAATGGGGTAAAGCAGACCGTGGATCTCTGCGTGTGTATCACACGGACTGACTTCTGAAACCTAGCGGCCCTAACTTGTTAGACGAACCTTTGAAAGGCTTCATAGTGAACCCTGCCGACCTTCCTTGGTAGTGGGTCAAGAGGCTGATCACCTCGGGCGAAAGGGTAAATCACGACTCACAGTGAAAGTGTACAACCTCTGCAGAGTGTAAAACTGTTATAACAGCCGTGCTCACGGTCACGAGTGGCCTTGGACCCTTACAGAATAAATGATGACACTAATGATAATGATAATACTGATGATATTGATGCTCATTAATGATTATTATTTCTTGCTATACATTATTCTCGTTTACATGATCATGAGGTTATTTGGGTAAACTTGTTGCTACTCAACTGCTAAAAAGATGACTCACTAAAAGCTATTGCAGTAAACCTGTGTCAAACCTTTTGAGCCACATGAACCCCGTGTTATATTTGTTGAGTTCGACATGGACTCACCCTTGCTATTTTCCCACACTCCAGTGTGTAGTGAGGTGCTACTTAGAAGAAGGATGAAAGTGTAGTGGAGTTTTCAGAAGTCTTTCAGAAGTGCTTGGTATATGGAACCCCCAGTCAGCCGTCCCTGAGAAGAATGGAGCCCAAGCAGAAGCTTAGCCACCGTTCTGCGATACTCTGATAGTTGTAAGTGTTAATATAGTAAGTATTCTGCTTTATATAAACATTGTTTTGATATCTCTATTCTGTTGTTGTATGTGTGGACTTCCTGGGCACACATATGACGAGCCTAGTTTTGTTCTTTGCAAAACCGGGTGTGACAGAGTGGTATCAGAGCGGTGTTGACTGTAGGACGTATGCCAAGTAGCACTGAACGTACTCTAAAATTCATTTTTACTATAAAACTATTTTGTCCTCCCTTGACTCATTGATTTTGACTATTTCCACTTCCTTGTCTTGTTGTATCCTCTCCTTGATAGCTTCCTTTGAGCTAATATTTCTTCCTCCCTTGGTTTTTGTTTTATGTTGTTTTTACTAAAAGTTTTCTGATCTCACCTGGTTCAAAGAATTCGATGGCCTTTCACCATCTCCAATGTGCCATTAGGATGACCACCATTGTTGATGAAGCACGTGTAGTGTCGATGATTGTGTTGTGTGCTTGTTTTGCTTGATGTGTTGTTTGTGTGTTGTCTTTGTTCTCGTGCTTTGAAGGTGGCCCGGAAGGTTTTGTCTTGAGAAGTAGCTCGATCTATGTTAAGTGGGGTAGTGTCATCTTCTATTCTACTTAATTTTCGATCAATCCTAATTCTTGTTGTCTTTTCCCTGTATCGTCCTTGCTTACTCTTGGTTTCTATGCTTTCTCCTTTATCTTAACCCAATGGAGGATCAACACATGAAGGACTCATCAATAGTAGTAAGCCTTAAAGAAAGTGTTGCTTTCAACGACATCGCCAGGTGGTACAAGATCTTTGTTAAGTGGGGTAGCGTCCACCACCATCATCAATCTCAAGTCACGAGACAAGAAGATCCAAAGACCAATCGCTATCATAATATCATCTTTTGCTAGTCCTTGCCCCTTAACCAGTCTCACCTACTTGCTATCAATCTTTACTTTTTCTTATCAATATTTGACAACTTTTGACCCTTGTCCTTACATCTTATAAATCTTGATTCAAGAACCTACAAAGACTTGAAGATCAATTTATCCTTCTCACTGCTCTCCCTAAATGGTAAAGCGGAAGACTAGTCTTTATCTTCAACCAATGCTAGTCTGTCACCTTTTTGTGATGTCTCATAAATCTTGAATTCAGGAGTTTTGAGCACCTTAAGATATCTCTTTATCTCTTATGTTATCTTTTGCTAATGTCCACCCTTGATTTTACACTTTATAAAGTGAAGACTCGATGATCAACTTTGATCTATCTTTTCAACCTCCTTTGATCTTCCTTTCCACCTATGCTGAGCTTCAATCCTTTGACCATCTGTCATTAGCTCGAATCCATCTTAACAATCAATCCAATGTTCTCTTGTCAACCATTGATAATCCTTGACGTTTATATCAGAACTTGTCAAAAGTTTCAAAATAACCTTATTGGTCTGCTTTATCTCTCTCCCAAGTCTCTCCGAATCTCGGGACGAGATTCCTGTTAAGTGGGGTAGAATTGTCACACCCCAAAATTTCTGATTTTGGGTTGTGCATAGAAAACACTAATTAAAATAAATGTTTTAATAATCAGATAAAATTTCCTAAGTTTAGTTTATGATAGCATCAATTAGTTATAAAAAAATAATATCTTTCTTCTCCAGCACGTCTTTATCTTTTTCCGCAATCAATATTCCTTGTTTCTCATCTTAAGTTCTCGTTGGGAGTTTCCTAAAATATTTTCTTTATAACATAAATTATTCCTTTCAGTTTCTCGTGTGTCAATCAATGTCAGTGAACTCTTCAGGAATTGTTCTGGCTTTTTCTGGAGCTAGTTCACGCTTTTCTGCGAGCGTAATCTAATTTTTAGATGCTCCAAAATTACTTTTCAGTGAGCTCCAAATATTTTATTTGGATTCCTCATGTTCTATAATGTCTCTGGAAAATTTCCATGAATTTTCGGAGCTTTCGGAGTATTTTTCATGGCTTAAATAATAATTTTGGACTTTTCTAGAATTATTTTATCCATGAAATTAATTAATTCCGAAAATAATAAATATCTCATTTTCCACCAAAGCCTGTGTGCAATAATCCTAAATGCCCATTCATTTATTTACTAATGGGCTTTAATAATTAATTAGGCCTATTAGTAAAGATGGAGGGTGCAACGTCAATTAGCACCATATCGCTAGTTGACATGGAGGTGGAGAGTTTTTCTCCCAATATATACGCACCTACCCCATGGGCAAAGCACACCAAAAACTACCGTAGAGGAGCCCCTAGTTTGGGAAATCTCTCGTGTAGTAAATTAAATATTTTTCCTCCTTCTTGTGTCGCCCTAGGCTGAGGCTCTTCGGATGGATAGAGGTAGAAGATGAAGTATCTGCGGTTCTGCCACTGGTTCGTAATATCTTTGTCGTTTCTTCGTTTTAATTTCGTTTTGCTCCGTTTTTAGTTGCGTTAGTTTCGTATAGTTGCGCTCTACGTAGTAGTGCTGACGTATATCGTGTCACCCAATTATGAATTTATTAATTTACGTGCAATATTTATTAAATGCATTTTTAATTAAAAGCAACCTACAAGGTGTTTGGTTTACTCAGTAGTAACGCAAACGGTTCACGGAGGTACCGGCGGTGGTATTAGTGATTACGTAATTTGTTTGGTTGGGGCACGATAATATTATTGAGAGCGAGGGACCTGCAGATATTCTGCACCGCAGCGTCCTGTAATGCTTTAACGCTCGCGAATGGGTGGAATAAAACGTGAATAGTCCGCTATCTATTTACACGCTACCTGATAATGGTCTGATGCAAACCAAACATTAGTATCGTTTTCTATTCCTGGACGCAATCAGATGTCGTATATAAATTAGTTCTATGATAGTTTATTCACGTTACATGCTGGACGTATATAAATCAGATTCCTGGACGTGTTACATGCTGGTCATATATAAATTAAATATTAATTTAATTGACATGCAATTAGTTCTATGATCAAAAGCAATCTAGGTTTGTAAATCCGTTCAAATTTCATTAGATTCGTAATCTCGTAAACTACATGTTAATGCCACTGTTAACCATGTTTTCAACCTTTAAATTTTGAGTGTGTATTTAATGAATTATTCTACTATAGGAAATCTTGTTTAATTCGTATCTTTTCCGTTATAGTTCTGATTTGCGTGCAATTCGCGTCGTGTCGTGTTTGTGTCGACGTAAACTATGTATTAGTAACGATGTTTATCATGTCACTTGATTATGAATTTATTAATTTAAATAGTAATTAGATTAATATATTTATTCAATAGCTTTCTAATTAAAAGCAACTAAGGTTTATAATTCTGTTTTTGTAGCATTGCAACCTTGTTGACCTAAACTATATGTTAGGGATGATGTTTACCATGTCACATGTGTTTTTCCGTATATAGTCAAATATTAATTGTTTCATATACATGTAACCACTTTTATAATTAAAAGCAACGTAAGTAAACATAGACCTTTCATAAATAAATATAAATACTAATTTGATTAGTGTTAACAAATGTGTTCATAATTATAAATAATTTGGTTAGTTTAAACATATTCCCATATACAAATTTTGAATTAGGTGCTCTCACATGTTTACTTCTTTTGCACAGTAAAGTTTAATGACTTTTTTAAAAGCTACCTAGGGTTTTAAATATGTTCTTGTTGTTTCATGATCGTGTATGCTACGTGTTAGTGACAGCGTGCAGCATGTAAAACACCTTTAAATTTTATAAGTTAAATATTAATATTTATGCAACCAAGTTTTAAGTAGAAAATAAATTAGGGGTTGTCTCCTAACTTTTATAATTAAATATTATTTTGATCAATACCAACTTGAGTGTCTTTATTAAATATAACTTGTTTAGGTATACCCCTGTATAAAATATTTCCAGTATATGATTTTACTTGTTTTATGTTTTTTAAAAAAATGTTAAAGTGACTTAAATAATATTAATGTTTATAAATAAAAGAAACATAGGACAACATATATTTTATAATTTGTTTAGGTAAACATGAAACATGTATATATTTAATCTGATTAGTGGTTATCTAATGTTTTTTTTAATTTATTGGAAGCAACTTATGTTTATAACTCTGGTCCTTCATAAATAAATGTTAACATGACTAATATCAACATAAATGCCTTTTCAACAATGACATGCTTAGGCCAATCTCGTAACATATAATGATCCGATTAACTGATCTCACATGTTTTATATTTCAAAACTATAAATATTTAAATTGCATTAATGATATATAATTATTCATAAATAAAATATGATTTAGGTTTAACTCTAGCATTTATAACTTGATATAACTATGGTTAGTTTCAACTCGGTGTTGAGTCCAAAATATGATTTGTTTAATATAAACTAATTACTTTTCTATGATCTTGTTAGCTAAAATAAATCAAGTACGTAGTGGTTCCCTTTATAATATAAATATTCTGATAGTCTTTTTCTTTTTAACGATAGTTCCGTTATCGACGTTTCTTGTGTTCCCGTGATCGTAGCCGATAGCTCTCTTTTAGTACGCTGTTTTCTCTTGTGTGGTGTATTGTTCTTAGTTGTCCCTATTTGTTTGCTTGTATGCCTGTTAGTGTGCTGGGTTGCTATGATCTACGAGTAGAAGAATGAATATCCGTGAGCACCGAAGATCCGAAGATGAAGACCAAAAGCTGAGTGCCAGAAGTTGCAAATGAAAGATTAAGTTGAGGTTTTTCAGAGCAAGTTGCTTTGGGCATAAAGCAAGTTCTAAGGCAAGTATAGCATGGGATCATCCTTGTTTCCTATTCACCTTTAATATACTTAATTCATGTGCATGTGTCTACCTTGTTACCACTAAGGATATCCTAGTTTTTGTATCTTGTACCTTGACACCCATGGGACATTGCATTGGGTAGTATTTATGCTAGTGCTCAAGATAAATAACCATGATCTGTAACTTGACTAATGATATATGCAATAAACGTTTAAATGATGCTTTAAAGCAATATGGCTCAAGAGGGCTAGAGCATATTTGGTTGTTTTTATGGTGCTCTAGTTTCTCTCCATAAGGACTTATCTGTAAGCGAACATCCGGGACTTACAGTACAACTGTGAGGGCTATATGGCTCTGGCTTTAGCTCAGTATGAGGACCTTTTCTAGCTTGTTAGAGGTTACCCTTGTGGCGCAAATGGGGTAAAGCAGACCGTGGATCTCTGCGTGTGTATCACACGGACTGACTTCTGAAACCTAGCGGCCCTAACTTGTTAGACGAACCTTTGAAAGGCTTCATAGTGAACCCTGCCGACCTTCCTTGGTAGTGGGTCAAGAGGCTGATCACCTCGGGCGAAAGGGTAAATCACGACTCACAGTGAAAGTGTACAACCTCTGCAGAGTGTAAAACTGTTATAACAGCCGTGCTCACGGTCACGAGTGGCCTTGGACCCTTACAGAATAAATGATGACACTAATGATAATGATAATACTGATGATATTGATGCTCATTAATGATTATTATTTCTTGCTATACATTATTCTCGTTTACATGATCATGAGGTTATTTGGGTAAACTTGTTGCTACTCAACTGCTAAAAAGATGACTCACTAAAAGCTATTGCAGTAAACCTGTGTCAAACCTTTTGAGCCACATGAACCCCGTGTTATATTTGTTGAGTTCGACATGGACTCACCCTTGCTATTTTCCCACACTCCAGTGTGTAGTGAGGTGCTACTTAGAAGAAGGATGAAAGTGTAGTGGAGTTTTCAGAAGTCTTTCAGAAGTGCTTGGTATATGGAACCCCCAGTCAGCCGTCCCTGAGAAGAATGGAGCCCAAGCAGAAGCTTAGCCACCGTTCTGCGATACTCTGATAGTTGTAAGTGTTAATATAGTAAGTATTCTGCTTTATATAAACATTGTTTTGATATCTCTATTCTGTTGTTGTATGTGTGGACTTCCTGGGCACACATATGACGAGCCTAGTTTTGTTCTTTGCAAAACCGGGTGTGACACCTCCTCGTTGTTGTCCTTGCTGGAGCGGAGCGCCGCGTCCTCGTCGATCCGCGCCTCATCACCCCCGTGTGCATGGCCTCGCCTGCGCGCGGCCAGCCCCTCGTGCTTGTCCTCGCCGGCCGGAGCACCGCCACCTCTCCGCCTCATCCTCATCACCCCCGCAGGCCGCGCCTCGTCATCCCCGCGCGGCCTCGCCTCACCCCCGCCGCCGGCGTTGCCACCGTCGTCCTCGTCCCTCAGAGAGGAGAGCCGAGGAGGAGAAGGAAGGAGGCACCGCCGCTGCATGCCGTTCGCCTTCGCCGAACCGCTGCCGGAGACGGAGACGACGCTCCATTCGTCTACACCGGCGCAGCAGCTCGCCACCGCACTGCCATCTTACCCCCCACAAGCCCCACGATGAGCCACTTCCCCTGCTCCAAATTCGCGTGAGGACCTCGTGCTCAAATTTGACCAAAGGGAAGGGCTTAAGTGCAAACCCATAGACTCAGATGAATAGTGCCAATAAGGACCTGTTTGCTTTTAAATGGTAGAAACTTTAGAAAATCATAGTAATTCGTAGAAAAATCGTAAACTATTAAATTAAGACTTTTTTGAATCCTTAAGTGTCAATCTACACAGTAGAGTGATAAAATGATATGTGTTAGTGGAAGATATTTGCTGTTTTTATTTATCTATGTTTATTAGGGATAAATGCATATCTAGAGTTGTGGTGCTCCAATTGCTGTGGTAAACATTTCAAGGGCATTGGTTACAATATGGTTGAGTTATTGATTTAACTTGCATGTTGCTTGATAAATGGTTTATAAATAATTTATGTTTGCAAAAATATGAAATGTGGTTCCTTTGCCTTTGCATGATGATGTTGTGACCTAAGAACACTTAATATGGCCATGTGTTTACAAAAAATATGGATCTTTAGATTTATCTTGCTCTCTGGAATTTCTGGATAGATCTGAGAATTTATGGTTAAATGAAGTAGCTTCTATATTGTTGTCTTGAATCTCATGTGTTAACCTTGATTTGCTTGCTACCTTAGCATGATAGGTTTATGTAGTGCTTAGTTAAATGTTGTTCCACTGTCTTTGCATGATGTTGTTGTACCATAAGAATAATCATGTGTTGATATGATTTTTGATATATTGACTTTTGTGAGAAGAGATGGCTGGACGTCGTCTCCCTCCGCCAAAAATGCTAGGTTTCAGCGGCTATGTAAAGTGGCAGGGATTTGATCCAGTGGTGCCGCTGAATGTACGGTCTACTCATCCAAGCATAGTAAGCAACTCTTCTATAAATTAATGTGTCAAATATGCTTGTATAAATATATTTTCTGATTTATTATGTATAATATGTGTTTCTTAAATGTACCATAGGTAATTGACCCAATAATTTGGCTTGAAAAGACACTCATACATTTTGGGGTTCACCCAGTGAATGTTGAATGCTTTGAGGTAGACAATGGTCGATTGAAGCAATGTCGAGTTAGCTTTTCCATCACTGATAGGAGGGGTACATGCCGTGTCGTGGAAATATCAGAGGTGGAAAGTAAGGCACGTTGTTGCAGAAAAATATGGTGACCTAGCATGTGTAAATAAGCTTGCGACTATTGGGTACAACCTGCCTACTTATTCCTCCTTGAAGATACAATCTATTGATGCTGGCTCTTATCATGATCTTAAGGGCTTTTGTGCAATGTTGTCTCAACATAACCAAAATGATGTGGTACGTCTAAGTCCAACGTTAGCAGTATCTAGATTTGTTATTATTAGAAAGCTTGGTTATCATATCCATTTTTCTGCCAACACTTAACTACAGGTTGAGTTACGCAGGTTGCAACTTTGTAGCCATTCTTAACCAAATAATGTATACATTAGGTTATGAATGGAAATATGCCGATGATTGGCCAACACTCACTGCAAAAGGATTTCAGGCGAAGCTGTATGCGACTAACAGGGGATCAGCTAACTCACTACCACTAACCGTGGTGAGTAGACCATGTGTTCGTACCTGTGAAGCAATGGAGAGTGTCTTGTTAAATACCTTGGATTTCATCCATGAATTTTGTGGATACAAAATTGGCGATCCACACTTCACCAAGTTCATGATATGATATACTCAACTACATAATTCGATGTAGTCAACTTGTGCTTGCATGAACTTGGTGTGTAGTTGAACTTTGGGGTGTACTTGATGTATTGGACATGCATCTAGTTTGTAATGACTTATTTTAAATTGTGATGGTTTGTATGAACTTGGTGAATGGGGATAATCATTGTAATATATATCTAAGCTCTTCATTAGTTTCATTCTTATTTATGGATGACGTACAATAGTATAGCATATATAATACATGTACGAAAACTATTTGAAATGAAAACAAATTGAATGGAAAGAAACTGCAAAAGAAAGAAAAAGAAAAAAAATAGGCCAGAGGTTATTTAATCCCGGTTGGTTATACCAACCGGGACTGGAGGTGATCGCCCGCGGGCTCAGCCTGGCCCCCCTTTAGTCCCAGTTGGTACAACCAACCGGGCCCCAATCAATCCGGGTTGGAGGCCCAGGACTAAATGGGGGCATTTAGTCCCGGATTGGCAGTCTCGGTTGGGAAACCGGGACTAGAGCGGGTTTTCCAACTGGGACTGAAACCCATCTGTCTACTAGTGAGTGTTGCCTCCGTCCTAGTATATAAGGCGTAACTATCTCCGATTCAAAGACCAAGGAACGAATTTAATTCTCTCTCACAACACTAGTATTACTGCATCGATGTATGCGCCTATAGAGAGAGCATACCTTATATTATGGGATATGAATAAAAAGTGGTTATACCTTATATATTAGGACGAAGGGAGTATGTCGTACATAACATATATAAGTTCCCAAAAGTCATCACACTATAGACTGAACTTCAGCATCATCATTATTCAAACAATGCATGTGCAGGCTCCAATCTCATAATCTACATATACCAGATAACAATGACTAATTGTAGAAAAGATATCATAGCTATCAGAAAATTTGCATTTGGTAAGAACAAATTGTAAGAAAATTTGGTCATAATAGATAAGATTATCACCTAAATGTTCCTGGTGGCGGTACTCCCTTTTTTCTTTCACCATACAACTCTGAACAAGAATTGAGCATCTTAAATTGAGACCAAGAATTCAATTGACTTTTAGAAATACATCACTATTTTTTCTTTCAACCTTTTAAAGCAACAAATTCAGATGACTCTCTGAAAAATAATGTTGGCATGTTACTGAATCATGCTTATGGAAACTAAAAAAGGATGAAATAATCTCGGTCCCTTCAGTTAATTACCTTGTGGAGATGATACGAGCATTTGTTCAACGGGATCTAAAAATCCATGCAGCCCTGCTTCTCCCAATCACGTTCTAGCACTCCTTTCTAGTCCAGTCACAAGCTAGCACCAGATGTCCAGATCTGTGCCTCTGCAAAATCCAAGATACTATGCTCCCAATCATCAGTTAGCACTAGATCAGAGAAGATATCAAGGATAAGTTAGCACTAGAGCAGAGAAGGTATTTAGATCGAGATACTAGATCCACTTTGGTCCCTAGAAATAATCCTCGTTGTGCATGAGAAGGGAGAGGCAGCACGACACACCTTTTGCTTGTGCATCTTGCGGCCAACGCTAGAGGGCGCTACCGGTAGCTCCTACTTGCAACTGATGCGGGAGGGGTATTGGGGCCGATGCAAGATTCACCAGCCCTAGATCTACCGAGAGGAGGAGGCCAGGTTCCTGTGGAGGGCATCGGCGGCCACGGCAGAGGGCGGGGGTCGCGATGTGGTGGACATCGATGGCCGGGATGGAGGTCAGGGTCCCGATGTGGAGGACGGTGGCGGCGGCTTCGAGTGGTGACTAGCGAGATGTGGCTGTGTGTTGAGAGGAGTCGAGGATAGGGTCTCAGGGGAGTGCGGGAGGGGATAAGGCGAGTGTTTTTATTTTCCCTTGCTTAGATACAAAACGTCATAGAATACAACTTTTCATGATGATTTTTCATAACGTCATATCTAAACCATCATGTACCTACGTATCTCTTGTAGTGCACATATCTTGATTATTAGCCAAAACCCTAACCTTGATCCACCACCACCATTGATGCAA